>LPNX010397129.1:140438-407788 GCA_001517045.1 Pseudotsuga menziesii | reverse complement strand
CTCCCTCACTCCTTTTTATAATTTCACAGTGAGAGTGAAATTCACATTTATTTATTTCCCATAAATAAATTCACTCACTTACTCACTTTATCAAAAGGTGGCTAAAGTCATAAAAATCACATTTAAGTGACTTTAATGTGAGGGTCACATTTTCCCTCTTAAGTGACTTAGGCAAAATAAAGCCACTTAGGGAACACCTGACTAGGTACAAAAATCAACAATTGGAAAACGGTGAATAAGAAAGATATTTAGTTGGGGAATACGATTTGTACAGCCAAGGAGTTGCATTTGAAGAATATGCTGCAATAGTACAAATATATGGAATTGCAGCTGCAGAAGACGGGGTAGTAATGTTCCAGTCGAAAACAGTGGGTAGGAATGGGATAGATGGAATAAAAAGGTACAAAACTTGGACAAATGCTGCTTTGGATGAAGAGGAAATGGCCGAGATGAGGAAGGCAAGCTAAGTAGAGTACTAGAATGTATTGTCCATGTTCTCGAGCCACATCATCCACATGGACTCCAGCAGGAAACATACACTTTAGCATCAACATTAAAAGCTGAGCTCCAGAAATGATTCCAAACTTTGGTATTGTTGAAAGTAACTGTATTTAAGGAGGATGGTCAGGAACAGGAGAAAGGCATATGTTTGCCTAAAGTTACACTTTAATCTATTTGACTAATGATAAATCAGGAGGTTTTAGTCATATTGTTTCTCTTGCATTTCTTCTTGTTAGTATTGTAACTATTGTTGTTACTACGTTTACATGTTATTGAGATTATGTTGGCACACCCTCTCTGTCTAAATGGCATTTTCTATATAAAACAGTGGCATTCTATAAACCAACTAATAACTAGGAGACATTTTCAGAAATGACATCTAGTTTCTACTCTTATTTATGTCTTAACACATTATAATTGTAATATCTTTATTCTATCTTTTCAGGTACTAGAGGATAATCTATCTCCTGCCCAGGAAGCTCTGCTGCATATTCAAAGTCAGATTGTGGATCTTGGGCCAGACAAGGATGGGGTTATTACAACAAAGCTTCTTATTCCATCCAATCAAACTGGTTGCCTGCTCGGGAAAGGAGGTGCAATCATATCTGAAATGAGGAAACAAACCCGTGCAAATATTCGAATTCTACCCAAAGAAGACCTTCCTCCTTGTGCCTTAGATTCAGATGAAATGGTTCAGGTTTGCTTTATATAATACATTTATAATGAAGTGAACTTATAACTCCTATGACTAATAGTGAGTACCGAATTATTGTATATTTCTGTAGGCATTTAGATTTTTTAGGTGTTAAATTGCACAGCTCACTGATGCAAATCCAATGTGGCAGATTGTAGGTGACATAAGGGCAGCTCGGGCAGCTCTGGTTCAGGTAACATCAAGGCTGCGCAGTTTTATACATCGTGAAAATGGCATCTCTGGGCCCTTTATGTCTTCATCTTCAGCACCAGATCCAAGCAGTAAGAGAAGGCTTGAGCCTAGCTCTCCTGGTAGATCTTATTCACCTGGTTTAGGTTTTCAAGCTGGTAGTCGGTCATTACCAGATGCATGGCAATCAAAGGTAAACCTATGGAGAAGAATATTATTATTTATAGTGGCAGTAGGAAAGGTTTATAGAAGGGAACTTTACTGGTTTACTGTTTGGGGTTGAAAGTGCAGTACATACAATCATGCATTACAGTTTATCCTGAGTATCAGTTGTACTCATTTAAAATCGCAAACCAATGCTCTGTAATCAGAATGAATTAGAAGTTAGAACGGATGTCTGAATTGCTTTGAGCTTTCTGAGAAGGGTAAATGTTCTTAATACTTTATTTTGGACATTTTGACTGATTACATAACATGTCATAACTATAGAGATGCTTATTTTGGCAAAGAAATGAAGGCTGCATGAAAGCCACATTTTCTCTTATATAATAATATAATTTTAAGGTCATGGCTTTGAATGTCCATTCAATGTTGGGTAGAGCCTTTCAATAAATTGTTAGAGATAAAGTTCCATTATTATTGGGGTCCTCCTTAGTTATTATTATGGTTCCATCACGATTTAAGTTGGATTCCGTTATTTATTTAAAAGTTTTGTATGTCCAAGTGGGCCAGTATTAATTTTATAGGCCACATGGGCATTGTGGGGGTATAAACAACCATATGTAGTTTATCATATCTAAATAAAATGTATAAATCATAATTAAGTCTTATACATTCTTTTCAGGTGCTTAATGCACTTGCATATTATGTGGTGCTTTTCAATGTTCATGTTTTGGATTCTAAGTGATATATGTCATTTTTAACACGGTATAAGAGAACTTCTACATATGTGGTGTTTGGAGGAAGTTGATCCGCCTCTTTACATTGCTGCAAATCTGATTAGTTTTTTGAATTTTGTTGGTATTTGAGTCAGTGAAGCACCACTTGTCTAGTACCCGCAAGTATGGACGAGTTGACCTCCAGAACGGGTATTTGTTGCAAACCTGTCCATGACTCTTCAGAACTGACATACTCGCTATACTTGTCATGACTTGGATTATTTGCTGCAAACTTGGCCATGACTCGCTCGGACTTGGCACAACAAAGGAAAAAAATCCCTCGCGGAAAAAAGCTCAGACTTCAAATTTTAGAATGGCTTTCAATGCAATAAGAAGCTCATCAATGTTGAGTTTGGTGTTGGGAATATGAAGCCATTGTTGGTCTTTTCAATGAACCGTTGAATTTATTTATTATGCAAATAGATATCACGAGATCATTGTTAGGTAGTCATATCTTTGGTAGGTAGTCATATCTTTGGCTTTGGTACTGTTGCCCCCTGAGATTGACATGCGCGTGCTAAAGCCCAAAATTAGGCACACCAACCAATGGCAGCTGCAAAAAGAGAAAACACTATCACCACAGTCCTCTCTTCCTCGCTTCAAGTTGGCTCTTCTCCAACTCAAAGATGGGCTTCCCTAAGGTAGGATCACTAAGGTAGGTGCAATAAGGGATAGGGTGAACTAAAGAGGCTGCCATAAAGAAACAGTTGTAGGATAAAGGTAGTTTGATAAGTGATGGGAAGGAGGGAAAGATCAATCCTCGGGAAAATACCAGCACCAGTACATCAAAGGGGGAGAATGGAGTCAAAAAGAGAACTCAAGAGGGCCTTCTGTCATATGTGACTAAGGGGGAGAGATTGTATGATTGAGCAAACCCTGATTAGTCAAGTGTTCAATCACTAGATTTACTTCCTCCTTCTAATTATGAGAGATGCGCTATGCGCACAAAAGATCAAGATTACACAATCAAACTAGATTAAATGCAGAAATTGATGCTCGTGTATACATGCTTAGCAAGGGAAAACGCTAGAAGCTGCTAAGAATTTTCACCTTCCAATGCGGTAGTAGCATTTGTCGATGATCTCCGGTGCAAACATAGAAAGAAAGAAACTAAGTTTTAGCAATATTCACAGTCATTGAAACTCTACAAATTTACGCCACACATTCAAGAGAGTGCTCAGTTCATACCCATAAAAACACCATTTGCATTTTTCTATTAAGCTCCAGGGAAAGAATCATTCCAACTTTTTTCCACCTTTTGAATGGAGAGGGCTAGCCTGTTTTATAGACTCAAAACGCTTCTTATACCTTTTCAAAAAGGAAAATGAAATAAAAAATAAAAGAAAAAGTGGGATGGTAGCTCCACTTTTTCTCAACTAAAGTTCAAAAAAACTTATTACAAACTAAAGGGACTGCCCCTTTACCATCCAATGCATATCAAAGCACTCTGACTTCATTACTGCAAAATCCTCCTTGACTTAGTCGCTTCAGACTGCCACGCATCAAAGAAAGTAACCCAATCGACTACTACCTCCTGAAACGTGGAACTCCAATTGGTATTCAGTTGCTAAGAGGAACTGGTGACACGGGGAAAAAAAGTGGACAGTTAGCCGCTCCAAAATTCAATGTGGCAACAAGACAATAATGACACCACTACTTGCGAACTGCTCCAAAATCTCTAAGGACTTGTGAAGATGACCTTGAACTACTGCCTGTGATAGATATGAAATGGATTAACCAATGCAATCACTGAGTTGGTGCTTCCAGGTGGACAGATCATAGCACTCTCCAACGTTGCTCACAAAAAACCAATTGGATCATGTCACTCTTCCTCTAGAAAGAAGAAACAAAGGCAACATTCCTTCTCTTGTCTATCATCGGATTTGAAGAAGATGGAAAAGTTCACATGCACAGTCTTAGGATACTAGTGCACACAAGAACCATCATTTTGCACTACTGCTCCATAGAGATGCAAATTGCAACAATATTTTCATAAGTTTTAGCTCAAGAAGAATTTTTTTTCTTAAGTATGAAAGCTTGATCTTAATTCTACTTGCTTATTTCGAGGGTTTTTTTCCCATGTGGTTTTCTCCATTTCCTCAGTTGTATTAAGCAATTATTATTATTTTTTTGCATTTAGATTGTATGGGTGACCTTTGGTCTTAGTTGCTAGGGCCTAGGTTGTCCAAAGTTAGGATTAAGGGGGGGTGTTAGGATTATTATTAATCCTCCCTTTGACCACATAGTCTAATTGTCTATTTTCCTAGCTTAGGAGGTCTTCATCACACAACTAGTGCATATGGGACACACCTAGGGGACATCTGCCACTTACTGCACCTGATTACATGAGTTTAGGAACCCACACAACAGTCTCCTTTAGTGAACCTTGGTAGATAAGCAATCGTGTTTAGTTATGCTCCAGTTACTATTAGTGAGATCACAATCAGTTAGCCTAGCGTCAGTTTGCATGATTGAAAGGAGTGTGGGCGCCTTTTCTCACCTACCCTCATCAGTTAACTGATTGTAGACTAAGTTAGTTATCCGAAGTTGCATTAGTGAGCTCCAGTGGTGATTTTTCCACATTGAGTTAGCTTTGGAGTCGGTCTGAGTTGGTAGATTCGAATCCTATCTTTAGGGTTCTCTTGTTGAATCTGTCTCAAACCCACGTGGACCGTATCTTGCTTCCTCAACAATGCCAAATGAATCCAAAAAAATGATCCACGACCTTTTTATGTTCTAAATCGACGTATATATCTTGGCAAGCCGACACTTTCCATTGACTCGCGATATTTACCCAAAATATCGTGTGGTATTCAATGTGTCATGACACTTTAAAGTATCGGAAAGTGTCGCGATATTTTACTGGCAATATATCACCGAGGAGATTATGGCGTGACATATAATGATACGGCCAATATATTGGCGATATATGTAACTATGATTAGAGCATATGTAGATTATTTATATCAACTCTAGAGTCCACACAACTTGCATTTTTGATATAGATAAGATCCCAAAAGCAATAATACATCAATCTCAATGCTTGTGGATGATATAATACAACATGAATTAACTTAATTATATAATGCAACAAGGAGGGTTTGTGACCTTTCGATCACACCGCTAGTACAAATTAATATAATATTATTATGTATTATTATTATTGTGATTGCACCGAGAGTAGAGAGGTGCTCTACAGCTCAGTATGGGGAGAGATGTGTAACGTTACACGTAACGAACTAACGTTATGTGCACCCAGAGTAGCGAGGTGCTTACAACCTAGTATGGAGGAGATGTGTAATGTTACATGTAACGAACTCATGTTATTTGCCATAAATAAAAAGTAATTATTATTAATTTTTTTTTATGTCAGCTCATAAAATTCAAAATGAAAACCAAATAAAAAATAATTAAAAAAATCCATATTTGCTCATAAAATAAAAATGTAAATCGAAATAAAATGTCATTAAAAAATTAACACCTCAAGAAATTGGATGCCTCTCGGTCCTTGATAGATCCGAGTTTATGATGGATCTATGTTGGTTAATATATTACTGGTAATAAAACCTAAGTCAAGATTATGCACTAATGTGTCCCATGTCTTCTCTATCATGTGCCTTAGAGAATGGTCAATGGTAGAGTAAGGCAATGGTCAATGGTAGAGTGTCTTCTTGGTTCTCATCTCGATCTCCTCCACCCACTCATTGATTTTTCTCTTTATGATCCTCTTGATGAATTATTGCATAGATTGTAATTTTATAACTTATATGGATTGGAAATTCCATTAACCTCTTTTTGTGCCCAAAATTTACCATATTTTAAGTTTTTTTTCCTATTTGTTGAGTCTTGTCGAGTCTGTCTCGAGTCTTTCTTGAGTCGACGAGTCATATTCCAATCGTGTCCGATTTGTGCAACATTGATTTGAGTAATGGCTTGTTGATAGGAATTACCTTTCCCTATCTCTTGTGCTGAAAATTCAACAACAAACGAAAGTGGCTGACTATAAGAAAGCAACATTACGGTTAGACAACACAGAACATAGAGATGGCCTGCAAATTGAAATCGAGCTGTGGTCATTGTGTGCATGATGCTGAGAAGTGATGGAACAACTGAAGGTAGAAGAAAAATAGGTTTGCTGCTAAAATTGGCCTAGAGAATGGTTGGCAGTTCAAGAATGAGGTGGAGAACATGAACATGTTTGCAGGTCAAAATAACAAATGCAGTAAGGTTGTTGGATGTCTACATGGCGGTGTCTTATGTGAAAATGAAAACGTTTTTTTAAAGTTTTGGGTGCATTTGAGAAGATGCTATGCATGAGTACTGAAGGAAAACATGGGTGTACTACCATACAATAGAAAGAAGAAAAGTTGAACTTGTTGGACACAATGGCCAAATTGAGAGGGGGGGGGGGGTGAATCAGTGTGGGAGCAATTTAAACCTTTTTACACTTATATTAGTTAGTTAGAGTATATCAATCATTATGCCATCAATTACATAATCAAATTCATCATGAGTCATAAGCACAACTATCACATCAAAGAGACACAAGAGTATTTGTAATTTTGATCTTTATTTATGGTAATGGAAGCTACAATCCTCTCAATTACAATCAACACGAACTGATGAAAATACCACCAACTTTTGTAACAAGACTCAACTTGGTTTTCTTAGCTCCAACTAAGAAGAGCTTGAGGAGTCCAATCCTCAAGTGCAAGATTCTACTTGCATCAATCTCTGCTCATGTGCCTCTGCATATTGATATCTGCTAATCAACTTTTGCTCATCACTCTGCTCATCACTACTCTGATCATCAAGCTGGTCAATCTCTGTTCATAAACACCTGCTCTTCATCAACAACGCTGCTGCAACACTGGCCAATGTCTTGGTTGTGATCTTTAAGGAATAGTCATGCATCAACATCATCTTCATGTAGTGTCAGCAAGTTTACATCATCAAAGAGCATGTATCAACATAGAGTCTACATCATCACATCGTCATCATCTTAGAGTATAGGAGAGCATACTTTGTCATAAAGCATGTGTCAACTGGGATACCATTATCATAAAGAATATAGTATCATCAAGGGTCCACTTCACATATCACTGATCATCATTGCATATGCACACTTCGCCACTGTAAGTATATCATCACTGCCTTCTTCATCATTTAGTTGTATACACACCACTGTGCATAGATGTCATCATCATCATGGCTTTGCATCACTGTATTTGTACTTTGCATGCCACTGTATATGTAACTGTATGTTTTGGAATTGGGGCATCATCCAAACATCATCATCACCATCAAGCATGCGAGTGCATCATCACTTTGACTGTGCATCAAACTAGTATATATACCATTGAATTTATCATTGTATTGTATTACTGTATCATCATCTTCATCAAAGGTATTATCATAAGGCATACAACATCATTAAGGAGAATGTTTCAAGTGTATAAAGTGGCATTCATCATCATCAAGCACAGGTCTGCATTATAGATCACACTTCACTGTACATATACATATACCTGCGTATAATATACCTTCATGCCTTGACCTTGAACTGTGTGGACATCACTTCATACCTGGGCTGTGTGTAATGTTCCTAAAAATGGCATGCATGCAAACCCTAAAAGTGACATGCATGCAAACCCTAAAAGCTATATAAGAAGGTTAGTTGAACCAAAAGGTTATCATTGTTATTATTCATCTTTTTGGAGACAGGTTTGGAGAGCTTTGAGAGCTAATTAGGGTCGAGGGTGAATTCCTTAGCTAACATTGGGTTCGGTGGTGAAATCTATCCACCCTAGTCAATTTGAGAGGATAGATCATCCAGATCTATCACCGTACTTCAAAGACAACAAAGATTGTTAGAGAAATACACAGAGATCAAGTTCGTGAGGATTTAGGGCAAAGATTAGCTTACAACACAGCTGGGTGCATGCTTCAATGATAAGCTAATCTATTCATATCAGCTGCGTGGTCTCTGCTAAGGGAATGAGCTTCAACAGTTCGTGGGAGAGAAGAACAACACATTCTTTTTGGGAGGCTGTATGAACAGTATGAAAAACATGATTATCTAGGGCAGCCCATCATGCATAAAGGCAGCGACCTCTATACTGTCACATATTTTCTCTATGAATAGCTATTCAACCTGACCACAACCATTTATTATTTGAAGGACCAAGACTGATATTTGAGGTAGCTAGGACCAAGACTGGATCTTTCGCTGCTAGGACAGCTAGATATACACATGAAACAAGGATCATTAAATAAGGGCAGCATTAATCTATTCAAGCAACACGTCTCTGCTAAGTGTGAAAGGTCACTTGAAAAGACCCAGTATGTCCATATCTCAACTTATTCAAATCTGATAATGCACTATATTCTGCCTGTACATTGCTTGTGAAATTAACATTGGGCATCATCCTATCGAGCTGGGCATAGAGGTGGACTGTGGCAGCGTGATATTGTTATTGAGAAGACTGCTACAGCAGAGAAGCAATTACCTCAGTGCTTAGGAAGGAATTCTTGTTCCAAATCTGCCCACGAACACTTCCAGGCATGTAATAGCGATCCTTTAATAAAAATATCAGACTTCTATTTATTGGTTAAACTTCTATTCAGATCTGATAATTTCCTGAATTTACATTATTTATATGCTGCTGTTATTTATGGATATATATTGCAATTTTAATGAATCTCTGGGTTAAGTCTGATATTGGATACAAATAGAGATCATCACTGAGCATACATATCAGCAAGTCTAGTATGATAAGGAACCCTGAATTGTGTTGTGAAAGTTCCTAATAATAAGCCCTATTCAAGCATTACATCCTCATTTACAAACAAAACAGAGGTGAAGGGATGTATTGATCAGAGAAGTGTCAGGAGTCATCAACCAAAACACAAGCACAATCACAATAATCTATACCAGATTCAGTTTGGGATATTACACTGTGTGTGTGTCGCTGTATTGTACATACACTGATACTCATAAACAGTATAGGAGTGCATCATATTTCAGTATCATGCATCATCACTTCATACTGTATAGGAATTATCTATACTGCTCATTCACAGTTTATCATGGTTGAGTATATTCAATAGTGGCATAAGAATCACATCACATCATGCATGTGCATCAAATTATATGTATCATAGATCATAGGAATGCATACAAGCATTAGGCATCAAGACACCATCAATACACAACTGTATGCACCTTGACTGTGGATGTATGTGCTGGTAAAACTTCACACAAAATCCAACTCGGGCTGCATGGTAAACTCCAATTCGTGACTGAGGTTGAATTAGAGCTATGTATGATGACCATCATCCAATACCTACGTGAAGAACTCAGACTGCTTCTCTGCCGCAAAAAGGAAATGTCTGCTGCTACAAGGATTCATCAAATTTAGGGCTTGTTTCATGACTGTGGAAACCCTTCAACAGTCTACAAGTTCACTCCACATTTATCTTCGTTGGCTTCTCATCATTGGATGCATTTTAACCCCAAGCAAGTCCCCCAAAAAATGGACTGCTGTAAACCATTCTTCAAAATTCGGGAGTGTGGAGGATGGTGAAAAGACTCCAAGCAAGTTCAAAAATCAGATTAATGAGAGAGGACTGGTGTATGCTAAAGAACAGAACCATGAAAGTGTGGAAAGCCTCCAACACTGCTGTTAGCTGTCTCCTCAGTCATCTGCTGCAAAAGAATGGACTGTTCACCTTCTCTTCAAATTTGGGTCTGCTCCTCTTACCCAACTGCTGCCACCGAACTTTTACAGTTGACTGCTCCTCCAAAAATAAAACAAGGACTGCTGCTGCTTCACGAATTTCCTCAGTTAACTCTGCCTCAGTCCAAGCAGTCAGCGAGCTTTCCACTTGTCATCAATTCATTGGTTATATTTTGGAGTGTGCAAGCTAGTGTTTAAATACATGTTGGGTTTGTCCACTCCATTGGATTAGGGCCAACTTCAAGGTAAGTATGGTAAGATGTTTTTTTATTTAATTTGAATTTGAATTTTTTATTTTATTACACAATCACTTCTTCAATAGTCAACCTTATCACTCTTGTCCACAAGTCATTTGTAAGGTTCCACATAAGCTCCTCATTATTATCATAATGAATTAGGGCTTGTTCACAAGTCATCAAATAGTCCACAAACGACTTAGGTCACCGGAAGCCATGTCATCATCAAGTGTGTCTAAGTGTCCAAGTGGGTGCCACCATCTTCAATGGTCATCATGTTCTTCATCAAGGCATTAGGGCTTCCAAGGACATGCCATGTGCAAGTGCATGCATGACCAAGGTCCCCATCATCCATAAGCAACAAAGTGTCCAAATCTCATCATACCATCATATAAGTGGGTGCAAAGTCTTCCTCATGCTCTAGGACCATCTCCAAGGGTTCCAAGACACCATCAACCTACAAACAACCATATCATCTCCTTCAAGTGTTCAAGGACCATTGACCCATCAAGTGTGGGTTCAAAGACTTCTTCAGGGCTTCTTCATCAAGCAAGAGGCATCATGGGCTTCTTCAACCACCTTAACCACGCAAGGAGACCTCCAAGGGTCAAGATCCATCATGACATCACATGTGGGGTTGCTAGACCTTCTCCTAGGGTACCATGACACCATTAGAACATGAATGACCAGAGAATGGGTCATTAATGCTTCTCCAACCCATTTAGGGTTTCTCCATCATCTACAGGGGCTTCAACACCATCTCTAGGGTCTTCAGCATCATCACCGGGGTCTTTAGCATCTTCAACAAGGTGGTGGCTCCAAGATCCAACCTTGTGGGTACAAGGACCTTGTCAACTGGGTACAAGGTGCTTCAAGGCACAAACCAATTATGTATGGGCTCCAAGGTATTTGATGTGACGGTACTGGGATCATCCATACCTGTGCACTGCAAAATTGACTTGGTGGCATCAATGACAACCTTTGGGGCCACTGCAAGTCCATGTTGGCATCAATGACAATTTCATCAACAAATCTATATTTTTGTGCGAGGTAGCTGTTATCAATTCTTTTAAGATACCATGCATAAAAACATGCACATATAAAAAATATAAGAAATATATTGAAGCAATAATATTGTGATGAAAAGAACATAGCATATAGTTCATGTTGAAAAATCGACATCGACAAAAACTCGATAGGGGTCCAGGATACAACTTCTCGGCAAACATCGACGAAAGTAGCAATAAATTGTGGAAATCATTAAAAATTCGTGGAAACCAATTCGATGCTATTTTAATATATCAAAAGTGTATTTAAACCCCAAGCCATGCAATATTATTAATATAGTCTACCCTGGTTGGTGGTCCCTAGCATCCCCTTTCATCTTTGCACTACCGTCCTAAGCTTTTAAGGCTCAACCCATGGCTGATGGCACTCGGTTGTAGCTGCAGAGTGAGCATCGGACCAATCCACTATTCACGAGACATGGGTCACGTTTCATGACTGCAAGTGAGCGCTGCAAACTCATTGCAAACTTTAGTCACGTGATGGCATTTCGTAGCTCACACTCGTAGTCAAGACTCACACTTTTGACTCTTCGATGTTCGTTCATTCACGTGAAAGAGTTTGGCACCCCCAAATTTATGCTATGGTTTACTTGCCCCCCCAAAAATTAACGAATTAATTCAAATTTCAAGCGAATTCAAGGAAAATTTCATTGATCTAATTCACCTTGAAATTTGTGTATGGTTTGAAATCCAATGAATTTAATAGAAAAAATTTGGTTTGCAGAAATTTTTGGTGAATTTTGAGTTTGAAGGCGAAAAAGCGCCAAATCCGGTGACTTAGCCTAGGATAGGATTACTAGAGTTCAACACTGAAGCAAAAGGTGAATTTGAAGAGTAATTATAGCAAAACAATGTGTGTTTATGAAAGTAAAAGATAAAGGTGCTGAACGGATTGGAAACTTTTGTTGCCTAATACGCACCTTGGGTAACGTGGTAGAGATCTTCATGCCATTGGGTGCTTCCTTGGGGGCAAGTCACGAGTTGAGATACTGTCACTTAACACTCAACTCCTTCGAGGCCAATTCCTAGCGAAGCTAATGGGGGTTTACTTGCCCAAAAAATTAAAAAAACAAATTAATTCAAATTTCAAGTGAATTCAAGGCAAATTTCATCGATTTAATTCACCTTGAAATTTGTGTATGGTTTGAATTTGTAACTGGTTTGAAATCCAATGAATTTAATAGAATAAATTTGGCTCGTAGAAAATTTTGGCGAATTTCGATTTTGAAGGTGAAAAATCGCCAAATCCGGTGACTTAGCCTACGATAGGATTACTAGAGTTCAACAATGAAGCAAAAGGTGAATTTGAAGAGTAATTATAGGAAAATAATGTGTGTTTATGAAAGTAAAAGATATAGGTGCTGAACGGATTAGAGACTTTGTTGAGTATGGTTGTCATTGATGACATGGCAAGGAGTGGTAATGGGATAACAAAGGAGTGACAAGGAGACATATAAGATCAAGGTTGATGAAATGGCATGATAATTTGGTAAGAAGGACCAAATGACCCATCTTGTGGTCATTTGTAAGTTAATGGGCTCATGGAACTCTTGGAGATGGCCCTAGGGCTTGGTAAAGACTTGGTACCCACAAACATGATGATATGATGGCTTTAGGACACACTTGTAGATGATGGTCCAAGAGACCATGGGGCTTGATGGTGGAGTTCTTGTTGAAGCCCTTGGTATGTTCTTGATTGGTAGTTTGATGGTCATTGTTGCCACTATGATGGTGATGTCCTCACACATTATACATGTAGAGAAGACCACGAATTTGTTGAAGAAGCCTATACACTTGAAGACCTTGATGAATGGTAATTAAAGAAGGGCATGATGTACACATAACACTTGGAACTATTTAATGGCATGGCATACACATAACCCTTAAATTCCTAATGCATTTAAATGATGCATGGCAAAGTCATTACACAAGTTAAATGACATATACAAGAACAAAAATTAAATGGTGAAGTCGGCTGCAATAGTTGTGCAAAAATAAAATAAATTTAAAATAATTTAGCAGGCTGGCTCAGAAAAATCCATTGAAAATCAGTAGAGATATCCAGTGACACATCATTTAAAAAAGGAAAATGTGAGCTCTGAAATTCGACTTTTACTGTACAGCCACAGAGAAAAACGCAGCAGCTCTGAGATAGCAAATAGCACGCAGCAACAAACATCTTTTTTAAGTCTGATATTTCTTATCTCTGATTTTCGGGAGTATACTTTCTGAGGCAGCAATTCACAAGCTGAGTATTTTGTGTGTGTATTTTGAGCAGCAGTTAAGGAAATTCGGGACTGTAAATGAGCAGCATTAAAGTCGTTTTTGTTGATGTTTTTTCTCTGAAATTTCATGGATCCAGACTGAGGCAAATTCGTGGGTAAAACTGGAGCAGTATATCTCTGTCTAGTGCATCAAATCAGCAGCATACGTTTAGTATATGTTCAAGCTATGTTTTTGGCGTTTTGATTTCGGGCTATAGCCTGGCATAGTCAACATTAAATGCTTGAGTCTTTTGAGGACTGTAGCAGCTCCTTATTGCGAAGATAATGAACCTCTTTTGATTTTCTTATTCACTTTCTATTCAAGACATCTGGAAGCAGTCAAGTATACCTCAGCAGTTAACTCAGGCAGCTACAGCAGAGAATGTGTGTAGTAGACAAATTGATGACTGCACAGAAGATTGTAAGATGATGTTGATGTGTATAAGCAGTAAGAACATAATCTTAATGAATTGAACAGATCTTTGATATTTTGATGAGCAGATCTCTTGGTGAGTTGGCATGATCCTTGAACATCAGAGTACATGATGACATGATAATTGAGCAGACGTGAAGTGGACATATTGATGAGATGAGCAGACACTTCACATGAGCAGATGAGCGAACTTAGATGACATAAGCATAGGACAAGATCTGGAACATGATATGATAAGCCAGTGACAAGTTACTGAGCAGGGGACAGATCAGTGTGTTATGACTGAGTTATTGGACAAGTGATTGACATGTGATGTGACAGAATCTGTATGTAACTACAAGCTGGGCCTTGTACTATTTTTCTTAGTTGGATATGAGAAAAAGGCCAAGCTGAGTCTTGGAATAGAAGTCGGTGCTTCTGATTCAATTGTAGCTGATAAGCCTCATGGTTGTAGCCGTTTGAATTTAATATAATAAAGTTTTCAAGTTCATCTTATGAAGTGTCTTGTGTTGCCTATGTAATTGATTGATGTTGATGTACTTATAATGATCTTTGTTTAAGTAGTTGAAGAAAGTTGAAATTGTAAAAGTGCTGGCCCATTGATTCACCCCCCCTCTCAGTGTGCCATTGTGTCTAACAACTTTTGTTGCCTGATACATACCTTAGGTAACGTGGTAGAAATCTTCAAGCCATTGGGTGCTTCTTTGGGGGCAAGTCACGAGTTGAGATACTGTCACTCAACACTCAACTCCTCCGTCGAGGCCAATTCCTAGCGAAGCCAATGGGGGTGGTACCTAAGAAAAGAAACTAAGGCTTTTAAGCTAAGTTATTTTTCTTGGGGCTAGCGTCTTCTCCCATGAATTCACATTTTAATATTTGAATGAATTAGGGCAAGGCTAAGAAACCCTAGGTTATGTCAGCTATTGACCGAATTAGGACAAACAAGATTCCAAGGCTTAATACTAGAGAGATTCTTCAAGAGGAATGTTTCACCCAACAAGACTATACTATTATGCATAAAACCCTAAATTGCTTCCTTTTTGGATGTCTCCGGCAGTGCAAGACAAGAGATTCAGGATCTTACCACAATTGAGAGAGAAAGGGAGAAGAGAAAAAGAACCAAGAATCCTTTCACCTTAGAATAACCTTAAAAGATTGCAAAGAAGCCTCACACATTAAAGAAATATACTTATAAATTATAGAAGAGAGGTGTGCACCGCATCAAGATCTCATATACACAAGTAATAATAAAATTTTAGTCATATTTGATTCCATGATTTTGTTTACAAATGAGAGGACACCTTATTTATAAGAAAAAAGGCTTACTTTATTCCTCCTTTAGGCCGACCTACCTAATTTGTGTTTAGAATAACTTTTTAGGGTTTGTCACCCACAATCCAGGGACTAAACCTCATAAAACATAAAATAGTGATAAAAAAGTGATGATAACTTCAAGAAGATGAAAACTTGAGCTTGGAAGGAGGATGCCATGCTCCATCTCTGCCCCCAACAAGTGTCTTTCGCACTTAATGCTCTCCTTTTGGATGGTATGCCCTTCAAAAGATGCTTTTAGAGGTGGATTATTTGCACTTCTTGATTAGGATGACCAAGAGAGACGGGTAATACAACAAATTAAGGTCCAAGTGGGTATAAATGAGGTGTGCTAGAGCTGGTAATACAACATGTTACTGGATGAACTAGTAGGGTTGGTCGTTGGTAAGCATATGAAGGAGAGAGTGACCACTGTCACCTCAGTCACTTCCCCAAACTACTTTGGAAGTCGAAACCTTCTAGGGGAGAGCCCTAATGTAAGCTTGTCAATAATTACACCAAATACCACCTTCCACAACCTCAAACAATAGATCAGAGCCTTTATGGAGTCAAGGAGAGGATGAAGAAAACATACTAAAGATAATTTTAACTAGGCACCAATTATGTATCAATGGAATTTTTTATGAAGGTTTTGCGTGAATATATAAAGTGTTAAGTAATGGATAAGGCACTAGTACTTAGAAGATATTAACAAAGTTAAGCATGTAATGTTTAGCTTGCAAACATATAGTCCCAAGCTCATTACCACTCTAGTGCTTAGGATTAGTATCAAGTTGGAGTATGATAGGAGCATAGATCATTCAATAAGTGCATCTACACAAACCACATCACAGGATTATATCAACATAAGATTTAGTGCCAATTATTGCAAAATAGAATTAGACCATTTGTGTATATCAAAGTATCTATGAGTTCGGAATTACCAATACTATCTTAATAATTTGACTATCTAAGACCATTAGCAATGGCATCCAACATCAATATATTTCGATAACCACTATATCACATGGATGAATGGAAGTACCAACAGTATGTAAACAATGCATTAGTACAACAACAATAGTGTTTATAACACCTTTCTCCAGGCATTTAACATTAGTATGAGCATCAACTAGTTTCCACAATCCATAACCATATGCAACAACACATAATGAGGCACTAATTCATTAATTACACTTGCTTGTTTACCTCTGTCTGTCACTTTTGTAGGTCTGATTTGTTTAGGAGCAGCATGGGTGTAAAGGTTAGAAACACACCCCAAATGCGTCCAAAGGCCTAGAGCAAATGCTTGAGAGGCTCCTCGGAGGGGAACGCTAGTGCCTAGGAGAAGTGTTAGGGATTGCAGTAAGGTTGAGGTCAAGTCTGGTTAGGGTTACAATAGGCCTGTTTGGGCATAGTAGAGATAGGCCAAGGGCTGGAAAGGAAGAGTAGAGGGTTGTCGAAGGAAAGAGGGAGGCCACAACTAGAAATTAGGACGACAAGGGTTAAAAGGGAGAAGAAGGGTAGGTTTAGGGTAAATTATAAGGGAGAGGGCCGGAATTTAGGGAAGGCCAAAAAATCGAAAAAATTAAAATTTTGATTTTCTAGGGTTTTTAACATAAGATTGCAGACCTACTTCTAACCCTAATTCTACCATGAAAATGCAAATTTACACATGGAAATGCAAGAGATTTGAAGGAAAAGAGGTTTTGGGACAAAGGGAAAAAGCCCTACCCTAACCTAGGGCATCTAAGGAGTGACTAACCTACCTCTTGAGAAGCGTAGCCGAGGTTTCACGACTGACCCTAAAGTCCTAAGATTCTAACCCTAGAAGGTCTCCTAAAAGGATGTACTTCTACAACCAAGGTGACTAAAAGTTGACGAAAGGTCTAGCCAAGAGAAAATACAACCCTAATGGCTACCATTCAATCCATAAACATACATCATTCATCAACAATTAACAAAGAGAGATCAAGAAAAGCCCTAGATACCTCCTTGTGCATGTGTTTAACCAAGAAATCATAACATCACCTTTGCAAGAGCATTGAGCCAAAGAAACTTCAAGAATTTGCCATCAAAACCCATAAACATCTTTTTCAAGAGGAGGCGCCTCACTTCAAAGAGCCACAGTTGGGCAAAATAAGTGCATAATGTTTTATCCCACTTGTCGTATGTTAAAGGCATAAAACATAACATTATGGTCCTTCTCACAGGTGACATATGTTAAAACATAAACATAACATAATTTTAAAACATAAAACATAACATAATTTTGTTTTAAAACATTTTGTAAAAGTGAGTGTGAGAAGGACCAAAGGGATAAAACATTATGTTAAAGGCAAAATAAGTGCATAATGTTTTATTCGCTCATTTTATCCCATAGTACTCCTAAAGGAAGGACCAAAGGGCCTGACCATGACCACCACTGCTGAATAACACCCATCCTGGTCGAAAAAATGGCCTCTCTCTCTCCCTGTGGCACATATGAAGGTGTGTTGGGTACAGGTGCAACGTAACACAACCCTTACAATAGCAATCGCCTTTACAAAGCATCAAACCATAAGTGTGGCTAGGGGTTCTTGAGCCATGTGTCCTAATGAAGTCGCCCCAAGATGCGCCCATACCCACCCAAGGAATAAATGCTTGACATGATGAGTAGTTACCACTCATCAAGGGGTAGTCAACATGGCCAGAAGACTAACACACCGTGAAATGAGGACTAGGAGGACTTACCATGACTGACCAAGGGGTCTTTGACCTTGCTAGACGAAACAGTTTTACATAAAGAAGCCCCAACTTGGCCCTTTACAATGAAAAATGACCTCCATCTTTGGCATCGTATAATAGGGTGTGTTGTAGAGAATCTGGGCCGTAAGACAATCTAATTGTCAAAAATTGCAAATTGGACCTAAAAATAATTCGACTTTTCTTTGTGTTTCCTAGGTCAACTCTTATGTGATACATCAAGATCACGTTACCTTGACATTCCGTGTAAGCAACAAATATTTCTCGCAATGTTTTCTCTTGATTTAGCTCCATAGAAACTTTTTCACCATTTGATGCACCACGCATGAACAACCCTTCCTCACTAATGGATTCCATATTGCAAATCATGACAAAAACCCAGACAAGAAGATTTTGAAAATTTATATACTTGTTTGATAATTTGAACCTTGGACTACCCTTGCTTCGATCTTTGTGTGCAACTCTTCATCCGTATTTTCAAACAAAGGCACCAGTTTGACTAAGCCCAAATATAGATCTAGTTTGACGTCACGTCTTTGGTCCCTGGGAAGTCTCTGGACCAATTTCGTCTTGTTTCAAACCACTTATTTCCTAAGATTTTTTTGGAGCAAATAGTGGCACATCCATTGCAAATAGGTTTTAATTTGGCTCTTCTTTGTTTTTCGTGTGTCAGTTCTTGCAACAATACATTAGGATCTCGACCTCAACATATTGTGTAGACAGGAAATATTCCTGCCAATGTTGTCTCTTTTTTCAAGACCTCAAGAAGTTTTTCCTTATCTGATCCACCAAGCGCAAATTTTCCTTTCTACGAGTCGCATTACAAACAAATTCTGCATGAACAACAATTCCTTGCTACTAGATTCCAGACTGCGAATCTTGACAAAATCAAGAGCTTTATTTTTGCAAAAATTTCAGCTCATTGGCCTCTACCAGCATGCCCTTGAACATCCGCTCCCTGCAGACAATTTGCCTAACCATGGTATGTTTTTGGATGTGTAGGGAAGTGAAGGTAATCTATAAGCTATAGGAAGGGTAACAATTTCAAAGGATGTTGATTCTATGCCTTTTCTTTCCTTGGTAACAAAGAGTCACTAACTGAGAGCGAGAGTTTCCATGATTGTTTCCTTGTTGAAAGCTATAATCAATCGTACACAAAAACTTTATGCCCAACTTTTAAACAAGAGATGGCAAGAAGATAACACTTGGATAATGAGTTGAGGACATTTTTCTATAATGTATCCCGAGTAGCTTTGTTGAGATTCAAAGAAACGAAAAGAAACCATGCAAGAGTTTGGCCATTGTAGTGTGCTTTATATGAGGCATTGCACGACATCGGCCTATGTGATTTTCTTACCATCGATCCCAACATTTCTTCAAAAATTCCTTTTCCACCTTCTTTTGGGGGCTAGGAATTGCATTACCAACAACATAACCCTTAATTGAACATCAAAAATATTCAACTATAGGCCAAATTATATGTACACTTCTAGAACCTAATGATTGCTTTTCCACAATAGATCTTGACAACATGGCTGAAGCTATTTCTTTCATGCACATATCGTTCTAAAATCCAAGACAAAAAAATTGATAGACAACTGGAAAGCTTGGAATTCATTTTCAAAGCATTGCTCTTGCAAGATTGTTCGAAGCTTTATATGCCCCCCATTTATTCAACTTAATTCTTTTATGATAGCTAGGCATAGATGCCATCAAATGGACCTATTGGTATGGTTCTAGAAAGATTTAACAAGACTAGTAGGATACTCTTAGGCATGATATTATATGTTGCTACCGTTACCTCAATTATTTGTCCTTAGATTGTCTTTAAAATTGTTGTAAATTCAGTTCCATAAGGAAGGCAGACATGTGAAGACTTTTCCATGACAAGTTGAGCAAGGGAAATAGGATTTTTTAACAGTAGAAAGGCTTGAAACCACACCACATTTATTCCTTGAAAGATCCATAATGTTGGTTTCCACTTTTATTGTGGCCTTTGTAGGTGTTAGTTCTAGGACGCAACAAACATAATTATGAACAATATAAATACATAATAGTAAGCAAACCATAAAATCATGCACATGATAGACACCATGATTTTATCCTGTAAACCCTTAACCAGGAAAAACAACATAAGATTTTCATTATGCCCCTTGGCCAAATCCAACCAAGATAGGTTGAACATGGCTCTATCGCCAAGGTTGTTTTTGACCATTAGTGAATTAGTACATTATACAATGGAGTACAACAACCTCTTTATAGTCTTTGTTCAAAAGAATAACGTGGGAAAATACACAGTTTTCCCAATACCATGGTTTCATAACAACAATAACCAATTTCATTTAACTTGCTATATGACCAAGTGAAGATTAACCCAACATTCCCCCCCTTAAACCTGACTTGGGAATAAAACCTTCCCCTCCCCTCAAGTTTATCAACAGAGAATATCACATGCTTTCCCCACTTCAGATTTAACACAGGGGTATGCATGCCTTTATTGGTCTTATAGTCATATGTTGCTTAATTGACTACCCAGTAAACCTATATGTATAGTCAGTAATAGACTTCACCATGTGCTACAGTTGATCTCTTTGCAAAGTCAACTACAAACTCCACCGTTTGGTCTAGTCGATCTGTCTTCATGCTGCTTTACAACTGAGTACTATTTCCTTGGTTGTCACTCGAACATCCTCCTTGATCATGTTTGCATCTGCATCAAGAGTCATAAGTGACAATAGTTTCATATAGAGTCTAACCCTCAGCAACATATGCATCCCTCTAAAGCCAGAAAAAATCTGTTGTGTAATCGAACATTAAACCAATCCACTATCGAGTCGATGTTAACTATGACTACTCAGTAGACCTGAGCTTGTCCAACTAGGTAACCTTCCATGATTCCATAGTCGATATTGACCTCGACTATCTTGTTGTTGAAGTATCTATTAACCTTGGTCAATCCATAGTACTTAGTTGACCTTGTTGACCATATCTCGAGTCACCCATTGACCATATCCTTAGTTGACCTAGTTGACCATATGCTCAGTGTTGGACATTGGGTACAATGCTCCCTATGAGTTTCGTGACATGGACTAATCGCCTCTCGAGATACTAACTCTGGCGATTGTGACGATGATTAACACCTGCGGGTTTTGGTCTAACGACAATCGTGAGTCCAACAAATGGTATCAGAGCAACAGGTCAAGGGTTCGAAATTCACCCAACTGGCGTGGGGGGGGGGGATATTGTTGGACATTGGGTTCAATGCTCCCTGTGAGTTTCATGACATGGAATAATCGCCTCCCGAGATCCAAACTTTGGCGATTGTCGCAGAGATTAACACCTGCGGGTTTTGGTCTAACGACAATCGTGAGTCCAACAAATTGTTGATGAAATTGTCATTGATGCCAACATGGACTTGCAGTGGCCCCACAGGTTGTCATTGATGCCACCAAGTCCCTCTTGTAGTGTACATGTATGGAGGATCCCAAGTACCCTCACATCCAGTGCATTGGAACCCCTACAGAGATGGTTTGTGCTTTGGAGCACTTTGTACCCAGTTGACAAGGTCCTTGTACCCACAAGGATGGATCTTGGAGCCACCACCTTGTTGACAATGCTGAAGACCCTCGTAATGGTGTACATGTATGGAGGATCCCAAGTACCCTCACATCCAGTGCATTGGAACCCCTACAGAGATGGTTTGTGCTTTGGAGCACTTTGTACCCAGTTGACAAGGTCCTTGTACCCACAAGGATGGATCTTGGAGCCACCACCTTGTTGACAATGCTGAAGACCCTCGTAATGGTGTTGAATCCCTTGTGGACAATGGAGAATCCTTGGAGGGGTTGGAGAAGTATTCTGTGGTCATTCATGCTCTGATGGTGTCATGGTACCCTAAGATAAGACCTAGCAACCCCATAGGAGGTAGCATGATGGATCTTGACCCTTGGAGGTCCCCTTGTGTGGTTGAGGTGGTTGAAGAAGCCTTGAAGAATTCCTTTGACCCACACTTGGTGGTTTGATGACCTTGCAACCCTTGTTGGGGTCGTGGAGCTCTTGTATGATGATGATGACCTTGTATGGTTTTTGACATGCTATGGAACCCATGAACATGCCCTTGGTATGATGAAGAACGCCATGAAGACTTGTCCATGGTGAAGAAGACTTTGAAGAAGCCTTTGGACACACAATTGATGGTTTAAAGGTCCTTGTACTCCCGATGAAGATGATGTGGTCATTTGGGGTCTTGGACATTTGGATGCTTGTGGATGATGGGGTCCTTGGTCATGCATGCCCTTGCACATGGCATGTCCTTGGAAGCCCTAATGGCTTGATGAAGAACATGATGACCATTGAAGATGATGGCACACACTTGGACACTTGGACACACTTGATGGCGTGTGGATAAACCCTAAACCCTTTTCAAATGGTGGTACAATGTCTTATGGACATTAAAAACATTTTATTTATTATATGATTCAAATTCAAATTAAATTACAAAATAAATAAAATTTAAATTCAAATTAAAAATAAATAAAATTACAAATACATTTTTAAGTCGACCCTATTTCAAGGACATGTCAACGTCAAAGGAGTATAAAAACACTTCCACTCTCACTCCAAACAAATTAACTAATGAAGTGAAGAGTAAAAGCTCGCTAGTAGACTAAGGAAGCTCGATGTTGAGGGGTTTGACTGTGGCAATTTGTGGTTGCAGCAGTTAACTGAGGAAGGAGAATAGTCCCGAAATTTTTGCAGCAACAGCAGTCAAATAACACAGACCCGAAATCGCAGAGAAGGTAAACAATCCGTTTTTTTTTGTGGTTTGATTTTTAGCATTTGCAGCCAGCAGATCCGAGATGGTTGGAGGCTTTTCCACCATCTACACAGTCTCAAATTTGAATATTCCAGCAGCAGAAAGAAAGGGGAGCGTGCCCTAATTCGATGACTGTGGAAACTCATAGTCTACCAGCATACACCTCGACACTTCGAGCTTTCATAAGGAGACACAGTCCTAGTTTGAGACTTGTTTCAGGGTCCCTTCTTAGCACACACAGTCCGAGGTAAACAATTCGAGGTTGAACAATTTGAGGTCATCATACACAACCTTAATTCAACCTCAGTTCCGAATTGAAGTTTTAATACAGTCTGAAGTTTCTTCAAGGTCTTCTACACTAGGTATGCATGCAACCATTAATGCATGAGTGTGTGTACAGTATGAAGATGATGCAGGCCTAATACATACTCTACAATGGTGATGAGCATGCAACCCTACACACCATGATGTACACTCAATGATGATATATGCTACCCTATACACGATGTATACCGTGATGGTACCCTATATGATGCATATAATATGATGATCTTACATACAAAACATGACTGCCCTAGGATGATGATGACTAGAATACACAATCAAGCCTCTTACAGTGATTGCCTTGAAGTCTGAGGTTGAAGTCATACACATCCCAGGTAAAAGGTTGACATGCAAGGTATGTATGATTACTCAGGCATGATAAAGTATGAGTAGTGAATGTATGTGATATACAATGTATGTAAAGTGGAATATAGTGGCATGCACAAGCAATGTGTGAACAATAAGGTGAAAAATACAGTGTTTGAAAGCAGCAGATGTATACCCTATGATGATATTATGTTGAAGAGTACAATAATCGATATACAGTGTATGTATGTTGTAGTACACATACAATGACAGATTGTGACCTAAAAGGTGAACTCTTGAATACATGATAATGCTGAATGTGGTGTATGTTTAGTGGTAGATACAGTAAGGTATGAAGATCCATATTGAGGATGATTCATTGTATACATTATAATGCTGCATACACTATGCATACCATACAGATGATGTAAACCATATATATGATGATGATGACACACTATTTGATGATGCCTTATGCCTTGTTCATGTTGATGATGCACTGTATAATAATGATGATGTTTGGATGATGTAGCGTATGATGATGATTTGATAATGCACATATACAATATGATGATGTTTCAGAACTTGATGGTGATCTTGATACCTTGATGACATGTTCAATTTAACAGACCTTTTGATAGAAGTGTCTCTTGTATGAGCAGACTTTAATGATAAGTGGCATTGATCAACAATGTTGCCGATGTGGATGAGCAAATTGACAAGTGTATTGAGCAGAGAAGATTGACTAAGTGTGATTGATGGTTGATGTGCAGAGATACTTGAGCAGAGATTGAGAAGAGTGTTGCAACAAGAGTGATGAGCAGAAGACCAACAGTATTGAGCAGATGACCATCAGTGTCGATGAGTAGATTGAGTGATTAGAAGCAGATTGATGACAATCAAAGATTGGCATCAAGCTTGCAAGAGGAATCTTGCACTTGAGGATTGGACTCCTCAAACCCTTCTTAGTTGGAGCTAAGAAAACCAGGCTGGGTCTTATTACAAGAGTTGATGCTCTTTTCATCAGTTGGTGCTGATTGTAATCGAGAAGATTGTAATCTTCTATTACCATAAATAAAGATCAAAATTACATATGTTCTTGTCTCTCTTTTGTGTGATGTTTGTGCTCATGACTCATGGTTGATTTAGTTGATGCATATGATGATGCAATTGATAACAAAATGCTTGATATACTCTGATTGATTAAAAGAAGGTAAAAAGTTTATAATTGCTCTCACATTGATTCACCCCCCCCTCTAGTGTGGCCATTGTGTCCAACACTCAGTCGACCAGTTGGTTTGGTTGACTACCTGGTTGATCACTTTTGTTGTCGACTATCTGTCAAGCTGTTGGCCACTAGTTGATCTCCATTCCCATTGACCCTTAGTTGATTTGTGTTCCATCGTCCATTGGTCTATTTGTCGACAAGCTATCGACTTGAGTTCAACCAACTTGTTTGCTTGGTCGATCATCCTCATCAATTTGAAAAAACTTAATTCTTATCGACTTTAACTGTAGCAAGTCGACAAATCATGACTTATCAACTTTCGATCGCTCCATCAACTGTACCAAGTTGACCATCCGTGACTCTTAACGACTGTTTTGAGTTGACCATTCGTGACTCTTAACGAATTCGACCACTTCAATCATAGATCTCTCCCTTCAAACTTGAACCTTATGAAAAGTCTAGTGTGACCTCAAACCAAATTGTGCATATCACAGTTCATGTTTCCATTTGCCTTCTTTACACCACATTTCAATGGCCAAAAACACAACATAGACCAAATATGAACTGAATTTTTTTTGTTTGCTCGAAACGTTCGTTTATTCTTAGATTTTAATCTATCCTCGAATAATGAGAATACTTAGAAACATACATGCTCTAATCTGCTGGTAAACAAATATTTATACCTTCATTCCATGTTTATTTAACAAACGTCAAATCTAGTACATCTGTTGCTTCTCACACCAACCCGACACGCCAATGCATCCGCCCACTCTGATTTGCACTACACTATGCAAATCTAGGGGACAGAAAAAACTTCCTTGGACCGATGTCATATAACAACGATTCAATCTACATTTTACCATGTAGGTCTAGGTAAGCTGTACTTGATCAGATCGCTCTTGTTGGAGAGTATGTCTACTAAGCTATGATATCATATCTTAGTTCCACGTTGCAACAAACATAATTATGCATAACAGAAATATAGAATAGTAAAGCAAACCATAAACCATGCACATGATAGACACCATGATTTTATCTTGGAAACCCTTAATCGAGAAAAACCCTTAGAAGATTTTCATTATGCCCCTTAGCCAAATGTGGCCAAGATAGGTTGAGCGTGGCTGTACCGCCACAACTATACCCTCGACCATTGATGAGTTAGTACATTATACAATGGAGTACGACCAACCTCTTTATAAGCTTTGATCACAAGAATTCCATGGGCAAAATTGGCAAATACACGGTTTTTCCCAATACTATGGTTTCATAACAACAATAACCAATTTTGGTTAACTTGCTCTATGATTGAGTCAAGATTAACCCAACAAAAGGCAATGATGGGCCATTACTTGATTTAAAATCTGGGTTGGCCTCAAGCTTCCTTACCTTTCTTGTGGCCTTATCAAACAACTTCTTGAACTTTTGAATCAACTTTGAATAACTCCTGCTTAAAGTTTCAAAATAAATTTTGGTTGAGATACTATCCATTTATCATAAAATTGTGATGAGACTGGTTGTGAGCATTCTTCCATTCAAACTATGCTATGCTACTTGGAAAATCCATCCACAATGCCTTGAGGTTGAAAAGTGTTATGTGAGGTAGGGTATCGCACATCTCATATAACAATCCTCGAAAAGTATGCGTTAGGGAAGAGTTGTTTTATATAAAAGACACTACAAAACATCCATGCCATGAAGACCATTTCAAGCAAAAAATGCAAGAGCCCTCACAAACACATCCAAATCAACCCATGATTGCTATCCAAAATACATCATGCAAATCCATACGCGAGAGCATAATTATATCATGATCCATGGCAAAAAAAAAGCTCCACCCAAATTCGACCCTACTGAAATTGTGATAAACATCACGTGGACACTCATGTAGAATGAGGGGTGACATGTCTCGCAAGTTGGGCTATGTTATGCACATTTGCTTTAGTGTTATAGACATAAGCAGTCCACTTATCTGAAATAAACATCCTCTGCAACTGCAACCAAGGTTGCGGGGAAGCGCGCCCCCCTTGCCCCTGCTCCGGAAGGAAGCGTTGTGGAAGCTAACCGACGCTTCCTGGATAGCTCCCGATTCGGAGCGATTTCGGAAGCGCGATTCCTCTTCCAAAATTTTGCTTCCTGCTCTGTCCGGAAGCGCACTCTTCCTTCACGCTTCGTCAACGCTTCCATCGCTTCCTCCCACCCTTCCTTCTTCGCTTTCGACGCTTCCATCAGTGCTTCTGACAACGCTTCCCCCATTAAATGACGTTCACGGCCCCCGGAAGAGAGGAAAGGGCTGCGACTTGGTTTTTGGAGGGAAGGAGGAGGGCTTTGGGAAATAAAGCCCTCTTCTCCAACCTCATTATCACTTTGCAAGAGAAGAAGAGAAGAGGAGAGGAGAGGAGAAGGAGAAGGATGCCACCATTGGAGAGCGGGAGCCAAAGAGGTAGGCTCTACAACCTTCCTTGTTCATTTGTCATTTGCTTTGTGTTAGAATGTAGTGAGTAGAATGTAGTAATGTACATTGTTAAATCTCTAGTTCCTCCCTCATTCTATTGCAGGCAACATGTTAAATCTCTAGTTCCATCTAGCATCAACTAGGATGATGGGTTTATGGTTTATTTTGTTGGTTCCATTTGTTATTTTGATGGTGGTGGTTGGATACCGGAGGAGGAATGAGGAAGAGGATGAAGAAGTGGGAAGTGGCACATACCATGGAGAGGAGGAGGAGGAGGGGGAAGAGGAGGAGGAAAACCGAAAGAAAACCAAAGAGGACCCCACACCCTTGTGGAAATATGTCACAAGGCAGGCAGGAACTAGAGGGGGTGGAACCAAAAAGTTTGTTTGCCCCCATTGTAAAAAGACATACACAGGTTCATATACCCATGTGAGAAGACATCTATGTGGGAACATGCCATGTGATGAAAGAAAAATTGTAGGAGTTTGTGTTTGCCCAAATGTGGTATCAACACAAAGAGCCATGTATAAGAAGGAAGAATTTGAAGCACAAACCATAACAAAACGATCATCGGATGACCATGACCTTTCATGCTCACCAAGAACTGGAGTCCCATCCACCCAAGGCAGTGGATTCTCTCCCATGCAATCACGTGGCAAGACAATATCAGATTTCCTTGATCAAGGTGGTAGGGATGACGTATCAGTTTCTCTATGCGTGTGGCATACCATTCAATGTTCTTCGCTCACCCTATTGGCATGAAACTGTAGAGGTCATCTGCATTGCCCCAACATGATACAAGAGCCCTAGGTATGACAAAGCTAGAACTGTGGGGCTTGACAAGGAAAAAGCCAAGATCCAAAATGCTTTGGGGCAATTCACAAATGCTTGGAATGAGTATGGGGTATCAATTGTATCAGATGGTTGGACCAATGTGAAAGGTAAGCCATTGATAAATGTTCTTGGTGTCTTTACTATTGGTGGTGGGGTTAAGAGCCCCACACAGATCCAGAGGTACAGGTTGGGTACATGGCTGCTATAGACAAGTTGGTCCTTGATGAAGAGGAATGTGCCTTATTGCGTAGTGAATTAAGCAAATACCTCAATGACATTGGTCCGTTTGGTAGTTTGCATGCTAGAAAAGATCGAGATAGGGCGCTTCCTATTGAATGGTGGAACATGTATAGCTCATCATGCCCACACTTGCATAAATTAGCAACCAAAGTGCTTTCACAGGTGGTAAACAGTTCCTCTACAGAAAGGTGTTGGAGCACCTATAGCTTCATCCACTCTGTGAAAAGAAACCGATTAAATGAAAATCGGGCAGAAAGCTTGGTTTATGTACATTACAACTTGAGGTTGTTGACTCATTACTGTGAGCAAGCCAAAACCGATAGATCATATGTCACTTGGGACAACAATCTGGAGGAGCATAACTTGGAGGATGGAGCCTTAACTTTAGAGCGCTTGGAGGATGAGCTTTTGGGCGAAGAGGATGACCATGCAGTAGTAGCAGCAATAATGCCACCACCATCTGCTTCCTTGTTTCCAGATGCACCATCTTTGCCTAGAGGTTCAACTTCACAACCCCCACTTGCATCAACGAGGGGGGGTCATGCAGGACCAAGTCTTGGACGTGGCTCAAGCCGCCCAACATCGGTGGCTACTGGGGATGAAAATCCCGCTCCCTTTGTTCATAGACCACGGGAAAATAAATTAGAAATTTTCCGTGGCAAGAGGAAACATCCATAAAATCTACTTTTCTTGTCTTTTGTTATTTACAGTGCTTTCAAGTTTCTGCACTGTTGAGATTCAAGAACTTGAGTCATTGACTCTTTTATATTTATTATGTGGTATATTTTGTGAACATTACATGGCAATTCAAGTTTGAAGTTTGAAGTTGAACTATGAAGCTGTAAGGTTGATAACTTGATGTTATGGAATCTGGATAATGGACCTATGTTTGACGAATTCACTAGTATATGATAATTGATTGAATCATTAATGGTTGATGAATGATGTTAAATGGCATTATGATTTATCATGTTATGGTTTATTTCATGTTTTTATGCTTTCCATGACTAATTCAACATTCTACAAGCATTTGTTGGCATATATGCATCAAAATATATTAAAAATATATATTATATAAAAAACGCTTTCGAAACGCTTCCATACTGGAAGCTTCTGAAAATTTCACTTCCCGCTCCCACTCCCGCTCCCGCTCCACCTCCCAAGTGACCTTGATTGCAACATATTGTGGAGAGAGTGAAGGGAAATAATGTTTTTGATGAAAAACTTGATTGCGGGACCAAAAATGAAGTTATTGATGAAAAACTTGATTGCGAGACAAACCAACTACTTGTTCCTTGCAAATTGTCTCATGAGTGTAAGAACACACACACACACACACACACACACACACACACACACACACACACATATATATATTGAGGCACTCCTAATTGAAACAAGGATTTCCTCAATCCAAGAAATTTTTCCCATGTCATCTAGCATCAAATCAATGTAATGGGTGACACATGGAGTCCATTATAGGGTTTGGTATTTCTTACATAAGCAACCCACCAACATAAACATAATTAGCAACATTGTTCATATAGACTTGGACAACATATTGTGGACCTATCTCGGCTAAACCGATCCAACAACTCACATAGTAATTGTGCATCGTTAACATGTGCAAATGCATCAACAAATTTGATAACATTGTTCCCTTGGGACAATTAACCAAGACGTTGAGAGTGGATGTGGCCTTTCCATTTTCCCATTCATCTAACATAATGGTGCATTTGGTGATCTCGCATGATTACCTAAGCTTGGCCAATCTTTGAGTGCAATCAATTTTTTCCTCTTGAAGGAGAGGCCATCATAGGGAGGGCCCTTGTACGTTGGGCCAACATAGCGACAACTTTAAACATGGAATGGTAGAATGGGTTGTTCTTGGCAATGTTGAAAGTAATGTTAGTCCATAGAAAACATTTGGACACAAGCTTGTCGGCCTCCTCTTTTGTTTCAATTATTGATCAAATAGAAGGTTGTCACCCAGGCACTGACCTGAGCTCAAGGAAAGGTGAGCATGTCGAGGGAATTGTGGAAGGTGTTTCTGAGGATTGGGATTCAATTGCCACTGAGAAGGTTTTGGTTCTTGTTCCTTGCTACTTTATTTGGATCTCGACCCTGAATTCTTTCCTTTTGATCTCTCTTCCTAGCCATATCAAGAATTGATTGATTTGCAATATGGATAACTTTTGTGGTCTATGCAAGGCAAATATCCACTTCATGCCTTGGGCTTTTGGCAAGGTTGTATTTCAAGCGGTTAAATCCACCATAAATTACTGTTGTACATAACCTGCAGTTTTACTCAATCGATTATGACCCTCAAATATTTCATTATACTTGCACGTTGGTTCCAGTGGATTTGGCGATTTCTAGGGCACTTATTAAACCTATGGCACAAACCAAATGTGGACATCAACACAAAATAATGTTGCAATTAAAATCTCACAGCTAGATAAGTGTTAAATCCCCTATTAAAAGTGACTAGAAGGGGTATATTTAATAGACTTTGCAGACCCTATACTAAATCTAGAAAAAACAAAGAGAATACAAGCATACTTTGGGAATATGGATATGTTAGATCAGAGTAAATCCCCACTCCACAATTGCTCGGTTGATGACAATGAAGACAACATATTTCCCCTTGTTTGCTTGAAGTAAAATGGTCATAGTATTGTCAGAGCTCAATCCCCTAGCTCACTTTTGCAAAGTGAGGCTTTAAAGTCCAAAAATCCGTTATAATGCAACATTGACATGGGCATGGCGATAGTTTTTATCGATTCACAATAATTACGGAAATTATCATGATAATTTGAATAACTCGCGATGATTTCTAAAGATGAAATGACCGCGATAAATTGCATCAATAATATCGGTTTGGGTTTAACCCACGATATATCGACTTATCAACAATATATTGTAGATAAGTGTAATAGTACTATATCTAGAACCTTACAATTGCTAGGGGCTTGTTCAAATAGTTGACCACTGATGAACTTAAAGATTCATGAATCAAGATCATTACTTCCTTCTATACTCCGAGCTCTCTTTAGAATTGTTAATGTGAAACCTTCTCTCAAGGAACACTAGATCAACATCCTCTCAACCTTCTTTGTCTTCATGCCATCTTCATTGGTCAAAAACTTCTTACACCATATCATGGATTGTTTTGGATCCAACAAATAATGAATTGAAATCTGCAACGAATTCACAAAAGTCCAACATGAGCACATGGATATTGAAATCCAAAATTGAGCCCATATAGAGAAACTCCATCTTCTTGGGAGAATACTTCGATAACTAAAGTAGGAGTTTCATCAAGGTCTTGTGGAGAGAATTCTTTTGTAACAACCGAATCTTAATACTTTTCTATACTCCAACTAGTCATAATTGAGGAATGAATTATTGATTTCGTCGTTGGTTCTATAACTGCTTCAATGTTAGAGGTACACTCCTACCTCATGGATTCCTTCTGTACTTGCAATTGGATCTAAGAGTAGCCTCCAAAGGCCACCTTATACTCGTTTGGGAAAAATTTGACCAGATTCTTGGCTTTTGTCTCTAATGGTGATTTGTTGACCATCAAATTTGAAGTTTAGGAAACCCTATAAATCTATCATGTGAGAAACTGAAAGAAGACTCTTTGTTAGCTTTAGGAACATATAAGAAAAAATCCAGCTCAAGAATATCACTTGAAGGCATTTGGAAAGATATGGAGCCCAATTTCTTCACAAGTTATGTCGCATCTTTGCCCAACTCCATATGTAGTCCTCCCTCTTGCTCTTGAAACTTGTGGAAGATCTTTCCTTATAAGTTTGGAAGTTCTACTGAACACATACTATCCAACACTTGAAATTGTGTCCGTGGAAAGACACAAACATATCTCGAGAGCATGGATGATTTTAAGGAACCATACTTATTTAAAAGTGTATAAATGTTGGCGAATATTACCAATTCTTAAAACGCCAACTATAAAATGATTGTCGATATTTTTCAAAAAAGATTTTAATTTCCAAGGATTTTATATCGATTATATAATAATTTGGCGATTTTTAGGGTGAAAAATTTTGCCCCATCAAAATTGGGCAAAGCAGGGCTTCAAAAAATGCAAAATGACGAATCTTTTTTGGGAGAAAAACATGGAAAAATAGCCCACTGGGCTAAAATTCGCCCCTAAAATTATCCCTGCTCGAGAGTCGAAGGTAGTATCAAGCCTTGCAATCAACTTATTCACACCTGAAGCTTTTGCACTTTATACAAAATTTGACTAAGAAGCATAGTGATTGTACTTGTCACACTTGAAGCGCTAAATATGACTCAAGAATTTTTTCCCTCGGCATGAGGAATTTGATCCTTCCTCTTCTGACCCCTCTTAGGTCCTACTTTCATACCTCCTCTCCTCATCTTCCCTTTGAGAACTAGGTTTGGTACATCATCCTCATCCTTGTAATTGGTTGAGATTTGCTATAGTCTCCTCTCCTCTCCAATGAAAGCATCCCATGGTTGCTTGAAGTCAAGTAACTTCGCTTGACCATAGAGAACTTGGACAAAGTTGTGCCATGGTGGACTAAAGCTATTTAGAGAAATCTGAACTAGCGCATTATCCTCAACTATGCCCCCAACCGCAAAGATATGATCTCTCAACTTTGCTATCTTCATGGGATGCTACTATATCTGCTTTGCTTTCAAGTAGTCGTGAGTTTGTTCCTTAAGAGCATATTCTTGGATACATTCACTCTAGTATAGGGTTCCCAAGGCATAATAGAAATCTTTAGTAGTCTTTTTCTTGACAATATGAGGGATTGCGTGATCCTTCACCAAATCCAACATGATTTGCTTTGTTCTCAACAATGTTTTAAAACTCGAACTCAGACCCGAAATCAGTCGAGGGTCAACTCGGACTTGGACTCAGAGTCAATAATGAATAGGTAATGACTTGACCAATTTGAATTTATTGACTTGGTTTGCTAAAAAATACATAAAATATTTTAATTTTAAAGAAAAACAATATTGTAAAGATTCTAATCCATGATTCCAAAGCATTAGAGACAAAATATCCAAAGTCTGCTCAAGTATATACCTTATAAGGCTGAATATATCAAAACAACACGAAATGTACTATGCAATACATATCTGGAACAAAATAAATGGCCTTTAGAGTCGAAAAACAACATGTTATGATGCTCATGGATCAATAATCATACGTCATACATGTCTTTGATCAACATGATCAATCATCAAACTCATCACCACTACAAGAACTAGAATTAGGACTAACAATGGCATCATCATTTGGCTCAAGCTTAGACTCCTTATGGTCAATTATAACTGCAACTACCAATGTTGAAAAACTCTCTGAAAATCCCCGACTTTTTAAAAAGTCGCTATTTTTTCCCTAAGCCAAAAAATTGGCTGGAAAAAATCACGAGTTTTTAATTTATCAAAAAATCGGCATTTTGGCTAAAATGGTAAGTCCCTACTTTTTTCAAAAAGTCTCAACTTTTTCCAAAAAGACTCAATTTTTTCCAAAAAGTCCCATTTTGGACTAAAATGGCCAAAATGCCTAATTTTCCAAAAATTAGCCATTTTAGCCATTTTGTTGTATACTAACACCTTTCCCCTACCGTATAAATGTTTCACAACTTTGCTGTATTTGAAGATCAAACCATGGAAGGATAAGCTATACAAAATATGTATCCATTTATCAATGATCACAATGGTAATTGAATTACATTTTTTTCACTATTAGGGAATTTTTTGAGCAAACATATTTTGAGTGATCATCATAGCACATTGTAGGAAAAAGAGAGCAATGTTTCAAGTGCTAGATGAGTTAGGGCTAAATGTGAGGCTCATGTCGGAAATTCAATTTGGGAGGAGTGAAAAATACATCTATGATTGATCACCAATACAAATAAGAAATATATTTAATGGTTGACTACCAAATCAATAAAATATACCTTTCGAAAATTAGGTTTAAGTCATAAGATGGAGGGACAAATAAAGAGCATTTATGAAAACCTTGTATAAACCTAATCATTGGAGTAGGGAAAAATATGAAGTATGAATGGAAAATCGAATAAATTGTGAAGTAAAGATATAATGAAAACAAGAAACAAGTAATAAGTAAAAGGGAACTCGGGAAGAGGGCATTGATATTAGAGAGCTAGATGATAGTTTTCCTTAGATACATTTATATATGTGATGTCATTTTGTTTTGGTTAGCCACTTTTGAGTCCTTGTTTGGACAACTATGATGTTATAGGATTCAGTATCGACTTTGATGTACCATTTTACATTTGGCATGACTGCATGATGATGATATATATTAGTGCTTTCTCCATATTTAGGTTCCTATGTGTTTATCTGATGTTATTGTTGCTTTATATTTTTAAAATTCTAAAAAAATGAATGTATTTTGTATTTTTTAATGTTTGAGGACTTTTGTCGATTTTTTCCCGATTTTTTTCGCCGATGTTGCTGAGAAGTTGCATTTGGGACCTGTTGTCGCCCAAAACACATTTGGCCGTAAAAAAGTCTTCCAACCACTAGGTGTCTTCCCGAGGGCAACTATGAGTTTAGAACTCAATGTCACCTCGATTCCTAAATCATCCGTTTAGACCCAACTCCTAAAAGGCCAAGGGGGGTAGTCCCTATTTGTTATGTTTCAAAGGTTGTGTTATAGGAGTTAAAAGATGATTAGTTTAATTTAAGCTTTATGGCAATCAATCATGCAGAAATGCAATAATTTTAAATGATAGGCAAGTCTTTCTTTATTTGTAAACCAAATATAATTGCAAGAAAAATATAGTAATACTAAACCAGTGCCTGCATGAATCGGGCTATGGAGTCATAAGCAAAGATTACAATGAAATTGCCAAAATGCACGAATTGCTCTAAATCATTTGTTCACCACAATAATTAAAAGACCACATTCATCTAATGTAAAATACTTTAAGTAAACGAACTAGAGTGTACGAGATGAGCTTGAAGTAGAACTTGAACCAAATAAACGATGACTGCAATAGTAAATAAAATGAAAGATCGTAATGTTGTGCAAGTGGTACAACATATTTTAATTTATTTTAAGGTCTTTTTTCAACTTAGGAGGTTAATGTGCTTACATGCCAACTAACTAGTGTGTCTACCTCCAACCCTTATTTCTCAACTGAGAGAAACTGTTGGGTGCTCAACAAGAGAGCACAAGGCTCCCTCCTAGCTCCTCCATAAGTCAGTCCTGAGAATTAGCCGGGTGCTCAACAGCAAGACACAAAGTGCCACGATGTCTCCAACGACCTCTACCCCTCTAGCTCCACACACTAATCCTTTTTCCTCAATCTTTCAATAATGGGTTGAAATGCCTATTATTCTCGCCAACTAAAATCTTCTCCCTTTCTTGTCACCCAGGGTCGGACCAACCGGCAAGGAGAGTGAATATGAGGCGAAGATTGGGGTAAGGTTTATTTTAAAAGAAATGAAGAATTTAACAATTATTAACAATACAAGCCCGCACGATATTGCAAGGATGACATGGCCAAATCACTTGCAAGGTGTGGACAAACAAAAATAAAAGTAAGAAGGATACAAGCCAACATGATATTGCAAGGATGACAAAGCCAAATCGCTTGCAAGATGTGGGCAAATGAAAATAACAAAAATAGAATGCTAGCCGACACGATTTTGTAAGGATGGCATAACCAAATCACTTGCAAGGTGTGCGCAAAAAATAAAGAATAAAATAAAAAGAAAATGAAACTCTAACTAATCTAAACCCACACCAATCAACAATTGCTTATGCAAAGGTGGGCAAGCCCAACTTCTTTTGCTAGCAATGGATGGAAAATAAATGAAACTTGAACTTAACTTAAAATGCAAAACAAGAAATCAAGTTCAAGAGACTCTCTTGGGCTTGTTACAATGGCTGAAATTTCAGCATAAAGAATAAGAGGAAAGAAGTAGGAAAACCGTGTTTTCACCCCTTTCTTGTGATGGCCTTGAAGCTTTTCCTTTGGGGTAGCCTTTGCACCTTTCTTTGCTGAAATTTGATAGAGTTTTGCCTTGTTTTGTTACCAACCTGCTAAAAACCAGCAAACATAAAATGATAAAATGTGCCCAAAATCACTTTGGGGAAGTTAGTATGTTAGTGCAATATATATACAAAATTTACACAAAGTTCCCAAATGAATAGTTTAAAAAAAATTGATTATAAAAGGATTAAAATCAGATTTGAAACACTCACCAAACTAAAATTAAAATGCAGAAATTTGTATGTAAAGAAAGAGAAAATTCGTCCTTTGTTTTTCAAGAAGTGAAGCAATGGGGCATCCAACCGAGGAATCCCACTCTTCAATCCAAATAACCTGCAACTTATGTGATTTTCACTACACTTCTACTAGAAACTGAGAATCAAATAATGAGCGAAGAAATCATAAACTTCAAACTAGAAAATATATGAACTTCTTTTGCTACAAGAATGAAAACTCACAAAATTTATGGCATGCAAATACCATAAATCTTACCAAAGCAAATAAGTATGCTTCCTTGGCCAACCAAACTTGTGTAGGTTCTCAAGCATGGAATCAAATCATCAATGGGAACAATGGACACAAGATTCTTCCAAATATTTTGATTACCAAAGCCAAATGGTTGAAAATTACAATGGCTCAAGCAAGAGCAAGAGAAAGAATGGGAGCATGAGCAAGATAGTGGGTGTGTGTGTTTGTAACCCAAATGAGGAGGGGAAGCCTCTTTAAATAGGAAATGAGTGAGGAGAGAGCCCAAGTCCATGCAAGCCACTTGTTAAAATGAGAGAGTGGGAGCTCAAAGAGGGGAACCATTTCTCTTGGGGGCACCTCCTAGGGTGATAAATCAAATAGAAATGGGGAGGAAACTCCCATTTAATATTTTTAATCCTGATTCTAGGCCCAAAGGGGGGGACCACCAAAGTGGGACTCGTTGCTTTGGCTTATTTTTAAATATCCCAATTTCCATGAAGAGGGAGGGTGCCGCCCCTTTGGCGACATCTTCATTCTTGTGAAACACTTGCATGGGGGTCCCTTTTTTCTTCTAAAGTCATTTTAGGAACATAACATAACACTTAGAAACTTAATTTTCCCCTTTTAAGTGACTTTAGGCACTTTTCCAAAATTTGGTTTGCTAATTAATTGCCAATTTTCTTGATTTCTTTGATTGACTGTGGAAAACATGACCAAAACCTTAGCAAGACCTGTCCGAATGACTTCAAACTTTGCCCAAGGCTGTAGGGGGACTCATAACATTGATTTTGAGTACCCATACCCCAATCTGTGGGCATTAGATGCCATTTCACCCTCTTTTTATTACGACATTTTTATGCTGAGGAACATTTTTTAATCACCAAAAATTAAAAAAGCCTAGATAAAGCCTAATGAAATTCCGCAAGACTTTGGATAGTGTCTAGCATGGTTACATAGAACATTCCTAGGCTTTATTCGCCCCGTGGACTCGATCATTAGAACACCTTTCATCACTTTGGAGTTATTTTTGAGTGAAAAACTCAGATAATTAAAATCACTAAAAAGGAATTTTAATTATCTAAGGGAAAAAACACTCGATGAAAGGACTTCCCTAATGATAAAGTGCTAGGTAACCAAGTTATACAAAAACTAGACCTTTATGCTGACATATCATTACAATACCCCTGCAGGGGTGCGGAAATATCATGGAGAAAAGATAAGAAGAAGAGCTACCTCGCTTGAAAAGAAACTTCATTAGGTATTTATTTCTCTTCTTCAATTCACATGGTACATGGTTGGCCACCTAGTTGGTTAGGTGGTCAACAAGACCCTTGGTGACTTTTTGCCGATGCCGACTTTTTCAACATTGATATATACATATATATGTATGTATGTATATGTATATTTTAAATTAATAAATGAGCAAGGACATTTAAAAAAATGAATGTGAAACATAAATCATACATGTCTGTGAGTCATTGCCTATATTGGAATCCTGTTCATCAATAGCATCTCGTGCCTCCCTTCTCTAGACTCTAGCCCTTGCCTTTACCTTGAATCTCAAAGTTGATCCCAAGGACATTAGTCAACAACTCAACACCCTACAATTTTGATGAAACTTCTTAATCCAATCATTCAAATAAGGTAGAAAAAACTTACCATGCTTAATAAGTGATTTTGCTTGAGTGAAGAGTATATTTTTATTAAGGTCACAACAGAGGAGTTCAACAATCAACACCTCCAACATCAAGGTATCTAGAGGGGCTTGATGCGCTTGATTAAATGCCAATCCCATACTCTCATACATGTAGAGTTTGGTGGAAACATTGCAATTCTGAAAACTATTAAGTTTGTTGAATTTTGAATGGGATCTAAAATTCCACATTTTGCATACGAAGTCTGATGAGGTTGGACCACTCTCAAACACTCTAAAAAAATTAATTGTAATGTTCAAAATTTAAGTAAACAGATAGAAAATGAAAGATAAGGAGAATGCCACTTTTAAGAATATAATATTACCATTTAGTGGGCCTAACGGTTGAGAACATATGTTTTTTCCTAGGAGTTCACAGGTTCAAATCCGGAGGTGGGTAGGGTATGTATACCTCTGGAGACTTCAGCAGTTAAATCGCTGCGTAGCTGGGTCCCTTGTCCCACAAACAAGGGTTCTCATGCACCAAATGCTGTCTCGCTTGGTAGTGACCTTAAAAATAGATTATTATTATTATTAGTTTCACCAAACACTACTAAACATAGTGGATTTTTTTTACAGTCAACTCGGCTAGTTCAGGTCGGGACTTAGTCTGGTTGACCGGTTTGGTACCGAACCAATCACTCGATCTGGTTTGAAGGCCAAGTCTTGCTCGGTTGATGGTCCACTCGATCGAGTCTGAGTTTGAATTGACCGAGTTTTAAAACTATGGTTCTCAGTGCCTTCTTGTCTTCTTCTGCTAGATCATTGAGATATGGAAGCAGAATAACCTCTTCCACAAGGTACCGTAAGTCTGTCATTTCCAAGAGGTTCTACAATCTCAATTTCCATGACACAAAGTTAGAGGCACCCTCCAAAAGGTGAGTCGCACATATTCGGAATGGGCATTATTGCAGCTATATTAAAAAGGATTCAAACTCGACTCACTAGATCAACTAGGGTTTCACACCACACAACCTTTGTCATGTCCACATGCCAATCATGGGTGCATATCTGCTTCAGTCACTGAAGCTTAGACGTACTGCCCACCAAAACCCTCCAATGGCTCTCTACTCTAGACAGCTTGCCTTTCCATACAAAGAATCTAGAATATCTCAGAAATTGTGCTCTAATACCATGTTAGATTTTCTAACCCATGGTTTGCAGACTTTGCTCTAAAAGAATTTCTAAACTACTAGATAGCTGAAACCTGAAAGCCACTCCAAACTGTTCTTCTAATTATGCTAGAGGCGACAAATACATACTGCAAAAACTATAATGGAAACTCATAGGTCTGTCCTCAATCACATCACTGTTATTAAGCAGAAAAATAGAATTAGCGTGTACTTCCTAAATCACTGTTAAAAGCAAAAGAAGAAGACAATAGATGGATTGTGAAAATCTGTTACTGCTTTCTGATTAAGTCTGAACTGAAATCTGCGACAGCGAAATACAAGCTAATTCACTGCTTGCTACTGAACTGAATGAGTTAAACCTATACCCCTGCACCCCTTCCTTCTCTTTTATAGATTAGGAAGAAGAGTAGGTACAACAAATTTGGACACATGCACAAGAGCACCTAAATTGGAGATGATCTCTGGCATGCAAGCATGCATCCTCGTAGAGATCTATGCCTCTAATTGCACTGCATGCACCAAACATAAATAAGCAAATCCTAACTTAAGGTGTATTGAATCAAAATGCTCAACTCTTTTTCCAGATAATTATCTCAGGGAAAACACCTGGGCACTTTCCTTCATTTTGAGATTGGTACCCAGGGTAACCTCTAGATTCTTCAAGGCCCAAAGCCAAGTCAACAACAGAGCATGAATCCGTTACAACAGTATACTCATTATGACTATGAGCTCAACATGTCACATCTGGGAATAGGACCTGGGTGGAGAGGATAACACTCCATCCCACAACCACTCGGACTAGACCCTTTTGACAATCAAAGTGCTCAAAAAGCATGAATGCATGTGCCTTTATCCTCAAATCAACTACACCTTTAAGAATAGTAAAGCCACACAATAATGCCTTATATTGCAGGAATCAGTCCTTATTCCTAAATTGGACTCTAAGAATAACCTTATAATATCCTATCTATTGCTTTCACATGTGTGCATGCACCCTCACTACTGGAAGCCACCATCCATGCACCCTCATTGTTGGAATTCTATTGCCGGGCCCTCATCCACAAACCATCATGTTGCATGGAAACCAGTGCTGTACGGATCTGTTGAGACTGCCACATGTAGTATGCCACCAAGTTTCCACGACGCAGGAGTGGGGAAACACACATTGGGGACGTGTGGAGACCACCCCCAAATTTAGGAAAATTTAGGGGACAAGGGGATGTCGAGGTCTTTAAAATTATTAAAATATATATATAGTTTATATAAATTCTAACATATTAACAAATAAATTCCTCATCCCATTACCATTTACATAATAAAACTTAAATAGTAAATTCATCATAGTAAATATGGTTGTCAATTCATCATTGATTTATTAATCATTTATCATTTGAGTATTTGAATTTCACATTGATAAATTCTAAATTTATAATACATGCACATTTTCCATTATAAAATTGAATTATAAATATACACAGTAGATGAAAGTTTAAATATTAAAATCATAAAACTGAATCATAGACATGTCAGAAAGCCTTAAACACCTTCAATTTTAAAAAGTCAAAACAGTCACAAGTTAAATTGAAAACTAACAATAGACAATGATCACTAAAAATAAAAGTAGCGAAAAGAAAGTTGGAAGCATCAAAAGAGCATCAAGGAGAGAGTTCCATGGACTGGTCCTTCCCATACATCCACTACATGAAGCCATTAGGACCATCAATGGGAGTGTCACTACCTGAGTTAGAGTCACTCTCATGAGTGACCAATAGCACACCAACCAAACCATGTTTTTTTTTCTTTTGATTTTTAAGACATGAAAAAATTTGAAAATCGTATGGGCGTCTGGGTGTCCTCCTTTTTCGTGAGGGGACGCCTAGACACCCCCTCTTCTCCGGGACGTTTCTTGTGAGTTTCGAGTTTCTGGGAAAAGGAGACGTGGGAAAACATTTCCCAAGGATCCCCCAAGCCCCCGGGATGTGGGAAACGAGGGGTGTGTGCCCCCAACCCTGGGGGACACATACGTGTGGAACACTGTCCACATGTGCTCGTACAGACCTGCAGTACCTGTTGTTCCTTATGCTCTAGTATTGACCTGTTCTAGCACCTCCTTCGTTGAACTATTCTCTCTGTACCTGTACCTTCTTCTGACACGTGTGTCCAGGACTTCAACACACTTGACAAGGTACCAGAAGGTAAGAAGCTGCAGTGATTTTTTTGAAGGTCATATGGACCCATATGTATGATTGTACAATCATACAAATACCATTCAATTGCCGATAAGCCACACATGAGACTTATGGAGCCATATGCTGCCAAAAGAAATTTCACATGCATGTGTGAAGCTTTTGGTAGCATGGCTGTCAAAATCAAGCCGCCAACAGAAATCGAGCTGCCATACACTTTTATGGAGCTGTAATTCTAACAGCTAGGGAGGAATTTCACTTTAGATAGCCTGAAACTTGAAAGTGAAATTTCTCTCAGTTCTTGACAGTACGGACAAATTGGAAGCAAATTGAATCTGTTTCTATTTATATTGTTTCCCAGATTTGCAGATCTTGATGTCTCAGCTACTGTATTTTTGCAGATCTTTCAAACTATATGTGAGTCGGTGTTGTTTCTGAGCAAATCTTCCAAAATCTGCATGTTTTGGCGAAGTTTCTGAGCAGATATGTGTGTTTTGCTACTGACTTGAGCAGATTTATCAAAATCTGTTGGTTTTTGGGCTATTTTGGGGCAGATTGGCAGATTTATTAGAAATCTGTGTTTTTTTGTGATGCATGGCTGCTATAGTTGTTTAGAACCAGTATCAAGGTGTTCTTACTCCAGGTTTGTAGATTGAATGAGGGCAAAAATAGTTATTTACTATTTTCAGCATTTTACCATATAATTTTGCCCAACATAATGCTGGAAGGGAGCCAAAGATTCTCTCGTAAGAACTACAATATGTGGAAGCAGCATATGTTGGCCATATTTGAGTACAAGTGTTTGGTTGCTATCGTGTTTGGTAGAGATACCCAACCACAGGCTGTGGGTAGGGACTAGGACAAGTTTGATGAGACATATAGAGAAGTAGTGATATTGTTTAAGTTGTCCATGACAGTTGAAATGCTTTTTGAGGTCTAGAAGGGGAAGGCTTCAATAGGATTTTGTAACCATTTGAGAGAGTTGCATGAGACTTTTGACAAGGGCAAAGCCTTCTTCTTGAAGAACATGTTGGTTTTGATCATGATGGATGAGAGACCATCCCTGTAGGAGCATTTACTAAAAAATAGAAACATTAGATAATAGTTGTTGGCCATTGGTTAGCATATGGATGAAGAGGACATGGTGGTAATTATGTTGAAAAGCTTACCACATGCTTATAGGCACTTTATTGAGACCCTAAACATGACCTTTAAGAATGTTGACTTTAAGTTTGATGAGTTGTATAGTAAGGTCTTACGGCAAGATAGATGGAAGAAATAGTTCGACAATAGAAGTGAGGTAGAGGGTGCAAAACAAGTCTCTGCAGCCAATGCCAAGGGCAAAGGAAAGTGGGAAAAAAGAAATAAGATCAAGGCAAAAGTGAAGATGCAATGCAACCAAGAGTTTGAAGAATATCATGTCATTGTTGTGGCAGGGTGGGCCATATGAAGAAGCACTACGAAAAGAGGTTGGCTGATCAGAAAACCAATCACGGAGAGCCTCAACAAAAAACTCATGTTGCAAAGCATACAAAGGAGGAGTCGACCTTCAATGCATTCATGACCAAGATACAAGCATATCAACTCAAGTCATCTGCTTGGTACATAGGTTCGGGTGCATCACAAATGATGAGCACTAGAGCACCATCCCATTAGTTCTAGCCGTGGTAGCACAACATGGTGGAGGATCCATTAGATGCACGTGAAGAGTGCCTTCCTTAATGGAGATTTGGAGGAAGAAGTCTACATGAAGTAACCAGAAGGTTTTCAAGTTTTAGGGCACTCTTGGGATTGAGGATAAATTGAAGATCCTATATGCTGGGCATAAATTGAAGAAGTCTACAAAAGGCCATCTTGGGATTGAGCCCACGGGTTGGATCTACCCAAGTAGATAGATATTAGAGTAGCTTTTCTTTATTATTCCCAAGATGAAGCATGCCAAATTGCCTTTCTTGGATAGACTTCCATTTGAGTTCTATAAGTCCATGTGGGATAACCTTTCAAAATATCTTAATAAATTATGTTAATCAAGATTTGATCTAGTTCATCCCAAAGGATGTTGTTAGGGACACGCCACACCATTAGTGGGTGGATACCCATCACTCTTAAATGTAGCCTACAAACTAATTGCAAGTCCTATGGCATTGGAAATCTAGATGGGGGCATCTCAATTGTAAGTGTGGAACATGTTGGATTTATTACCTGTAGATTCTAATTGGACATTGCTCTTACTTTCTAGGAATGCATAGTACGGGTCAAGGAAACCAGTCAAGATTCCTTTTTCTTGAATTTTAACATTAACAAGGCTTATGACAAAGTTGATTGATATTTTATTTTGGATATGATACAATGGCTAGGTTTTGGGAATAGCTTCATTAGGATTGTGCATCCTATTTACATATGTAGTAATTTTTGTGGTAGTGAATGGTACCTTGTATGTTGGCATTTGGTTGCATGGGTCCATCAGATAAAGGATGTCCCTTGATGCCATTGATGCTCTTGGATATCTTTTAGAGACAATGAGGATTTCGAGGAGTATTCAAGGAATTTAGATCCTTGGAGTAGGATGGTTCTCGACAATCACTTTGTTGATGATTCTAGTCTCGGGTGCACTTTGTTAATTTTGTACCTAGGAAAGTGTTCCCCTAAGTGACTTTAGCCTTAGTCACTTAGAGAGGGGAAATAAAGTGACCCTTGCATTAAATGTCTGAAGTGGGCATTTAATTTGACTTTAGAGTGTAAAGTCATTTTTTGATAAATTTAACTGGGTGAGTGAAATTAATATTTTGAGAATTAAAATATGAGCAATTAATTTCATCCGTTGATTTAATCTAATCTCCACCGTTAGATTAGATGAACCCTAGGGTTTACTCAAAAAGGAAAGGGAAAGGCATTTTGCCTCATTCTTGAGATTGGAATGAGCTGAGAGAGCTGAAGTAGAGGCACAATTTTCGAGGCACCTAGCAGAAGAGATTTCCAGTGGGCACAGATATCGAGGAGCTTTTGTTGTTGCACAGATCCCGAGGAGTGTACAACTGCATTTATTGCAGGCACAGGTCTCGAGGAAAAATCAGGCACAGATTTTGAGGAAGATCTCTGGCACATTTCCCAAGACAGCATACAGTTTTGTGGCACAGTTGTCGAGGCCATACGGCTGCATTTAATGCAGTCCGTACAGTATGGTCTGTGACAGTTTTTGGCACTGTTTTTGAGGGCTGCATTTATTGCTTTCAGGCACAGAAATCAAGGACTGTTAGTAGCTGGTATTTCTGCACATTTTTTGAGAAGAAATTTGCATGGAAAATGAGGCAGCATGCACAGAAAATGAGGCAGCTTTCTGGGTGATTTGCGTTGGTTGAGATAAGTTGTATTTTGACTGTAAAAGACTGTCTGAATATTTTCCTGAAGAAATAATAAAACTCTCTCTCTCTCTCTCTCTGACTTGTTGTCCCCTTGTGGGTTTTTCCAGGGCCATTGGCCAAAAATTTCTTGAGTGCTGTGTGTTGAATACCATGCTTATTATTTATTTTCTGTCAGTAAAAGATTGAAGTTACAGCAGTGTTATTAAGTCTGAAATTTATGATTATTTCCAGCATTTGGGTTTTCAAGTAAACTGAGACAATTTTTTTTACTTGTAACCGGAGGCTGAAAACTTGCAAAAATCTACACACTAGTTAGTGATCATAACTCGAAATTCATATTAATCGGGGCCTTTAATGCTTTTATGTGGATCCCTAAAGTTGAAGAGGATAAGGCCCAGGTTAACCGTTAGATATTTGAATATCCCCTTTCACGATTATGTTTTCCCTTCAATGATTTAGATTGGCGCTTAGACAGATTGCATTCCAAACTACATAAATGTCAATCTAAAGACGCCTTTCATTCAATGATAAATTGAAGATCCTATATGCTGGGCATGTTTTCTATTGTTTGTTTCAATTCTTGACCCCAGCTCAATACTTAATTGGATAAATTTTTAGGTGTTTTCTATGGAGTAAATTTGGTGGTGAGAGGGGTTTACCAATGGTGCTTGTACTTATTTGCATGCTAGGAAAAGAGGGTGGACTTGGACTAACTAATATTGTCACTCGAAAGAAAATCTTGGCAACCAAATGAGTGGTCAAGACTCAAGATCCTCGAGGGTGATGCCATGAGAAAAATTAATGTCACTCACAAGATTATTCAGTGCTGTTATGTTGACTGGGTTACAGGGTGATTCTCTCTTTGTGATATTGCATTGCTCCATTGCTTAAAGATATAAGGTTCCTTTTTGCTAAAGCGAATCTGGGAAGTGTGCAAACTGGTTATGATGATAATTTTCGAGCATGAAGGAAGGCTGGGATCACCCCCTCTGCCCCATATGAACTTGGAAGATTCAAGGTCAGTGCATTTTTGAGATCTTGTGGTTCCATGCTCAAAGACAAAGTAAGTAGGGATTTCTTATTTTGGCGGGACCTTAGGATGCAGAGAGAGGAACATGGTCAAAATGGAGGGATCAAGCCTAATCCAAGGGATTGTTGACCTTTGACACGATTATCATTAGGAAATTGAAATAACTTATCATAGTGGATGATCCACGCAAAATGAATGGCTCTCTTCGTGGCCCTATTTTGAGGGTTTGCGTATGGCAATATGCAAAGCCATTTTTTAATACCATTCCAAGAAGTTATGTATGTTTGTGCACAAGAGAACTCAGATGGAACCCATGAACAAGAGATTGGCGCTGGGCAGAGGTTAGCAAACTTTTCTGTTTTACTAGACTTTATAGTGTGTGGTTGCAGAAAGTATCTTACAAACTCAATATTCATGTGGCTGGTGGTGTATCAAGGATTTCCCTCCAATTCAAGGTTGGTCATTTCTGAATTAACGAATGAAAAGTTTCCCCATTGTGGAAAACCATAAATGGTCAAATAAATCTTTTTTGGAGTCCACATTTTAAAAACATTGTTGGAAATCTTTCAAAATTAGATTTGCCTCAGTCATGTAGGGAACCATACATTGGTGTGCAACTTTTCTTGGGGATGACAAATTGCTTTTTCTCAGATAATTTTGGCATTGTCTTTGTGCTTTGATATTGTATACAATTTAAAGGATTTGATGTAAATATGTTTTGATCGGCAAATAGTGTTAATTTTTGAGCAAATATGAAGATCCTTGAACTTTAAAACTTTAATTGCAGAATTGCTTAACACTGGAATCAAGAGAACATTCAATCACATAACTCATTCATCCACAACACAAGATGTACCTTGGGAAAACCCTCTAAATAATGAGGATGAAAAACCTAGCAATTCTTCAGAGTATAATTATGATAGATCAGAGAGAATAACTTTGACACAATAGCAAATTGCCCTATAATGGATAGAGAATACTGAGCAACAGAGAATAGAGATCAACTGTATGAACTTGCCATTCCCAACACATTAATAACAAGTCTTAATCACTGCCATGCATACAATAGCAAATGTCTGCATGAGAATTGTGCACACATGCACTACAATTGCGAATTGGATTCTTGGAATAATAAGTCCTTACATTGAAAACATCATCATGCATAACATATGCGCCATGCCTTTCATCTTTGATATTAACTGATGCTTAACTGACATCGGAGTGAATTCATCACACATCGAGGCTTTAACTGAAGCTCAATAATTAGAGTTCACTTAGTCATTCCTTGGGCAATTTGAATTCTCTTTTTCTCTGTATTATTTCTTTATCTTTACTACATGGTTTATGTGTTAATTTTATTTATCTATCATATCACATTATACTCGGAAGAATTGTCACATGCTATGGTCATATTATATCACTGTCAGACCATATAGTCATAAGCTAAAGTAATTCACTCTAGAGGTAGCTAATCTGTAAAGGAGACTTAATAGCAATTGGTGACCATGGTTAGTAATACATCACATAACATTGATGCTTCAATATGCAAAGCATCTGCCTTTATAACTGAAGGCCCACCCCAAGTGTACCCACAATAATTGGGGGTCGACATGAAAATTATGATTTGAAATATTCACAAGTCCACCTTTATAACTGGAGGTCCACCCCATGGGTACCTACTATAACTGGAGGTCCATATGAGAATCATGACATGATATACTCACAAATCCACCTCTATAACTGGAGGTCCACCCCATGGGTACCTACTATAACTGGAGGTCAGCATGAGAATCATGACTTGATATTCTCACAAGTCTGACTTGATATACTCACAAGTCCGGAGCCTTGTATTACAAGACTTTACAACAACATAATCTTCGATAAATCAAAGTATCCACCTCACCACATGAGGAATAGCCTTTATTACTGAAGGCTCAGTCATCCTTTGAAGAATGACTCCTGATGCTGTACATTTAACAATTAGGTCTTTTTTCCAAAAGTTGGCTTTTGTGAATTAGTTGCACAAACTAGATCCAAGGGTTTCTTGTTGATTAGGGATACAAAAAATGTCTTCTTTTGCATCTTCTGACATTATTGCAGTTCTGATTACATTAATGTAGCTGCACTCGTGTCTCCTGTGTCTATATGGTTTTTGTATGACACAAATAAAAAATATATACATATTTTTTCCCAACAAAAAACTGTGACGTCAAAGATACTCTTATGGATTTAATATTTTATTGAATTTTCACTGCTTTGTTGATAGGTTATTTTCTTTCTATCAAAAATTAATTTTTATAGGACTATTGTGTTTATTAGTCCAACTTCACTTCTCCTCGAGTGCTTTGAGTCTTATCAGTAATGATGTTTGTAGTTCAGGTGATTGAATACTAATTGTCTGACATACCTTCTGATGACAGGAGATCAGTGGTAGGAATTTATCTGAGTATGACGAGAGGGCGACAAAACAAGGGGGAACGAAGGGATCTGGAATGTATGGATGATATCAATATCTCCTTAATTAGTTCCAGGTTGTAGTTTCAAGTTATCTTTATTGCTCAATGGTAAGATTGATTCTTTTTCACTTACTGTATATATCAGATCAACTGCTGGGCTTGTCACTAAAACAACAGTTGAAGTTGTCATACCTGAGCATGCCATTGCACCTCTTATTGCAAATTCATTGAAGGGTGTTTCTCAAATTTCCCAGGTAGGATTATTGGCATGAAAGAATGGTGAACGGTCCAGATTGTGAGTTCTTAAAAATATGCACAGGGCACTTGACTCTGCATTTGTTCAAGGCATCTTCTTGGTTTCTGATTTGAATTGCTCAGTCCCTTATTGTAGCTGTATCGTCGCAGAGCTCTTATGAGAATACTTATCAATAAGATCTTATTTTCCTTCTACAGATGTCAGGTGCAAAAGTTAACTTACTTGAAGTGAGACCAGGATCAGATAAAGTGATTGAAATATCTGGTACTCCAGAGCAAACCCATTCAGCTCAGGGTCTGCTTCAGGCATTTATTCTAAGTAGCCAGTCATCACGTGGCTCATATTCTGGATAAGTACTTATATGGTAAGCTTTTTATATGTATAATTTTATGTAGCTAGTTGCTGGAAGAAATTTGAAACATATTTGGTAGCTTATATTTGAATTAGTTACTTTATTTGGTGGAGTTTTTGAAGATAAATTTGGCTTTCTGACATCCTGTCATTTTACATTCTGATTATTCCTTAATATCAGCTGAAGCCATCAAACATGGGTAAATTTACAGACTCATTTAAAAGCACTGTTGGCATGAGAGGAGATGAACTTTAAGTGTATATCTTCAAGTTTGACAGTCAAAAATATAGGTCTCTACTTCTGTAATTCTCCGTGAAGGGTCATTTTCCTTTTGAGGAAACTAAACTTATAATGTGCTGACGTGCAGTCTGCACAGTCTAATCACTTGTGATGCTGCATGGGCAGTGTGCAGAGACCATCTTCTATAAGGTGGCCTGTTGTTAGTGCACACAATTCAGCCATTCATACCCTGCCAAGGGCCAAAACCAATATTGTTGCATGACTTCTCTTTGTCTGTATAAAGATGGGAGTTTCTTTTGATTTCATCGCTTCATGTTTTGGGTGAGATTATTTATTATAGTGGAGCTGCACTGGCTGTATTCAAGCTAGTGTTTGGATGTGTTATTGAACTACTATTCAATCTATTTTAAACATTAAGCTCAAGCTTTTTTTGTATTTGTTGGTTTACGATGAAGCTAACCATTATTAGATCATAAGTTTGCTGGTAGGATGCATTATGCATCAAGGCATAGAAAATTCAGATAGATATATGAATTACAAGATCTAGCCTACCATTTGTATGCAGACAATAACGTCTGCATATTTATTCAGATAGATATATGAATTACAAGATCTAGCCTAACATTTGTATGCAGATAATAAATCTACGTCTGCATATTTGTAGGACATATTTTCTCATTAATTCTTACATGTTCCACTCCTGATACTTCAGACCTATGCCAAGAATAACTACTTCCCACAAATGTTAGTGCATGTTAATTTTTCCAAATTTTATGAACGCACCCAACTCACTGAAGTGCTTGGTGATAGGTCTTATTTTTTGGATCAACAACTATTAGCTCTTAAGATTTAGGGTTTTTTCTTATAATGTATAACACATGGCATATATTGAACATTGGGAATCCCTACAGTCTTGAGTATATGGTTGGTAGCCTAAATTTCTATAACCAACCAGCTAGACTGTCATGTTTCAGATGTGGTATCTCACAGAATTTATCCTGAGCTGGGGTTGCTAGTATCCTATCGCTCAGGAAATAGAACATGAGATTACAGGTAGATTCAAAGATCCTTTTATGTAACTATAAACTCTCTTATCTTGTGAGGAGTTATAAGAAACAAGTTCCATTTGTGCATTTAGGTATGGTACCACTCACAAGACCTTTGAGAAGCATCAAAGGTAAGTTTCAGAAGCAAAAATATCCTAGTGTTCCAGTAAGAACAGAACATGGCTTACCTTAACACAATCAGTCATTGTCAAGAGGTTTCTCTCAAGGTTTATTGCATTTTGATGTTGCATAATGACCCATACACGAAAGCAATCGCAGAAAAGTAAATCAATCAGGATTTACAAAAACGGTTTGCTGTAGACATGGTACTAATCCAAGGGCTGTGTACCTTGACAATACAATAGCTAAGCTAAAGATAAAGAGCTAAAATAGTAGATATCACTCGAGCAATAGCAGATATATGCACAAACGAAAGCATATAGTAATTGATTGACATTGATATTTATAGCTGTTTTGTTTAGAAACAGATTATTCAGCAGTTTTGAGCATAACAAGGGGACACATCATTTCCCCAAACATGATAGATCTTCTGGCTGCCATAGTTCTATTTAGGTGACAAACAGGCTTAGAATTGACAAGAATGGGTTCCCATTTGTCATCGCCCTGCTCAGGCTTGGGACATTTTTCTGCCTCAGAGATAGCAAGTGCCAGGTGTGGAAATTTGTCATTATTATGATGGGGAGGAGGAAGTCATCTATGGCACCTTTCTTGATATTCACGAAAAATGTGGTAGACTTTGGCAAGAGCACCGTTTATGTCATTATTTGTGTAGGGAGGAGGAATCCATCTATGGCACCTTTTTTGACATTCATGAAAAATGCGGTAGACTATGATGAGAGCCCCATTTATAGCTCCGAGACCATACTAAACAAGTTGGGGAATGAACAACAAGGAGCTCTCTACTCATGGTACATGGAGCAGCTCCCAAAAACTCCAATGATTGGCACATATGTGTCATCTCCATCTCCACCTTCCTTACTTGTACTTGGTTCTGCAAATGGAGATTGGCATATGCCACAAAGTAGAGAGCCATCATGCCAAGTAAAAATGTTGTAATGCACATTTTTTTTTCATGTGGTTCATAGCCCCGGAAGATAGAGGTCCCGCTACATCCATAGTAATAATTCTTAAGGGACCCACCTGAAGGGGTCTCACATTGTCGGTCCAGGTTCCGGAGCCTAACCCCGAAGGACCTAGAGAATTGAACCTCCGACCTTGACTACTTTGGTCTTGGACTTGGAAGCACCAACCAACTGAGCTACCCCTTGGGGCTATGTTGCACATTCTTAAACCAGCAATGATTCCTTATTTTCCATATATGAAATGCAATTTCAAGCCTAATTAATTGTGATGTTGTGTTGAGGTCAACTACCCAAAGGAGTCTATCTCTTGTACAAAATGAAGACTATTGGCTACTAGAGAATTGAGTAGGCAATTCAAACAAAATTGTTTGAGTGCATCCCTTGGGTTTTCTTACAAGATTTTTCTCTCCCTCAAGGTCAAGCAGCCTTACAACACCTTGGAAAAAAAGAAGGGGGCTGAAGACACAATATTTTAATCAAGCATTAATTAATTCTTAACTCAATATTAGTTGGTTGTATAGGTAATTGAATTCCTTGCCGTCAAGTACTAAGAAACTTATTCTAATATCTTTAGCAATTAGCCCCTTTTAAAAATGAACTTTATTGATAATGAAATGTGCTCTAGAAAAGTAAAAGAGGAATTAGAAGTAACCAATCTAGATTTAGAAGAAACAATTTGACTTAATTGTTGAATTTGAATCTCAAGTTTCAACAAAAGTTGAAAAGGATTGGTAAGAAGCAAACATCGACTACCTTCTTGCAAGGGTTGGAAATATCAAGCTTGGACAACCTCTGAGAATGAAGGTCTTAAAGAAAATGATATTAAGGGTCTTCGAGAAAATGATGTTTGAAATCTGAAAGTGATAATAGTGGCATCAGAGCTATTGTTGAAGAAATTATTTAAGAATCAAGGACAAGATGTTTGGAGCATGTTAGTGGCTCAAGGATAATCTTCTCCTTTGGCTCTTATATTCTAGCTTTTTTCCCCCAAATTCCGCATCCTCTCATGCTGTCTTGCCTTAAAGTCTCTCATTGTTAATGACTTGATGTGTTTTGTGCAATACATAGAAGTTACCAATTAATTATATCAATTTGGTTGCCAAGGACTCTACTTCGACCACCATGTCCTTAGCCATCTTCTCTTGCCATCGTAGAAGACTTCTTTTGTGGCTCAATATCTCCTTTGTTGTTTCTCGCCGCCCTTCCATTAATTTCTACTCCTTCAGTAGAATATAGTTATAATAAAACTAATATTTGAACCATGATGGGATAGTTGACCTACAACATGCTTGAGGGATGTATCATCCATTGACCTCTCTTTTGTAGTACGTTACTAAATTTAGAAATTTCTATAGCCAATGATGCTTCCATTTCCTTGGACCTAGCCCCTTAAGTATCCTTCTCTTGAAGCTTAGGTTGACCCTTCAAAGAAATTACACAACTCAAATTTACAGGTAACATAACACTAAGATTTAGCATTGGCAATATTCTTGGAAAATATGATTGAATGTGGGGTCTTAACCCCTTCTCAAGATGGAAAAGTCAACAAGCACTATTAGAGTAGCAATGGGTTAATTCTTCCAAATGTATTTTTCTACATCAAAAGGAGCAGACAATCGGCACTTTAAAGCCCTTAAATTGAGTTGGCGATATGAAGAGCTTGATAAACACGTGTAAGTAAATTGTTGAAAATTACCACGCAAGTGTTTGCCCACCTTGTGATGCCTTGGGGTGGACATGAACACTTAAAAGTTGTGGTCCCTAGTACTTTTAAAGTGAGAATGACTTTATTTTTATAAAGTGACTTAAATGTGTCATTTATTATTTAAAAGCGAGCTAATGCTTTTAATGAGAAAAAGTGAGATTTAATAAAGGCCCTAGATCTCATTTAGTTGCCTTTTAATCATGGCCATTGATTTTGAGATGGTGGTTACTCAAACAAAAATGCTAGGGAAAGGCATTGAAGATTCATTGTTCACTTTCACAAAAGAGATTTTTGAGAGAGGAGAATAAAGAGAGAAGAGGGTTCGAGAGAAATCGACCTCCAGAGAGATAGAGGATTGATGGCATGGTTTCCATGATTTTGAAGGTGGCACGAATTCCAAGACAAGTACAATAATTTTTGGAGTAAGCTATCTACCCGACCATTTGCACCGGTACTCATTGATGCCGTCTAATATATAGCTTACTCCGTTACCCTCTCACCCTTTCACCGAGACTTACCGATTTGATTTATGAAAACTTCCAGCTTTGTATGAGATTATATGGCCAGCTTTATTCGCGGAGAATTGACTCCCTTGGAATATTTTTCATTTCATTGGAGTCTCAGTAAATGATTGCATAGAACAGCGTATGCTGATGTATGCTTATAAACAATTAAGATTAGAAAATATGCAAAATTTAATGAGACTATATGGCGAGGAATAATCGCATGGAGAATTGAATAAGTCCAAATAATTTCAGTACAATGGAGTCACTGTAAATGGATAAATAGAACTGTGTACGCTGATTAACAATTCATAATAGAAACTATGCAGAAGCACAAAATGCAGTCTCACTGATTAACGATGAGACTATATGGCCAGGAATCAAATTGGGTAAGTTAAATCAAATCGTGTAAGTCTCGGTGAGAAGGTAACGGAGTAAGCTATCCACTGGACGGCCTCAGTGGGCCCCGGTGCAAATGGTCGGGTAGATAGCTTACTCCATAATTTTTTAGCAGCATTAATTTGCACACAAATTGAGGGCAACTGCATTGTACTTGACTTTAATGTAATGTACTGTACTTGACTGTACAACAACACTGAAACTGAGACAAAGATTGACACATTTTTCGAGATGTACAATATTTAATGCTGTTAACAGACCATACAATTTGCACAGCTTTCGAGGCAGAGTTTAGGGAATTTTTTAATGCTGAGTTTGCACATAGTTCAAGGCCGCACATGTGAGGCTGTACAATAGTGTTGATGGCACACAATTTGAGGTGAAAGTATGGAAGTTTTTGGAAGTCATTTAGTGATTATTTGACACACTTTTCAAAAAGAATTTGGCTGAGATAAGTACTGCTGTAATTTTTTGTCTATTTCCCCTGAAGAAATAAAAATCACTCTTTGAAAACAGGCTTTCCCTTCGGGGTTTTTCCCAGACCTTTTTGGTCAAAATTCCGAGGCTAAATTTCATGTGTGAGTTGGTTGTCATAATTTTTTGAGTGTGAAAAAGTAGGCTGCCATATAATTTTCTGAGTTGTTTATGTTGAACGAATTCCACGTGTTTCAAGCAAAAAATCAAAATGTTTAAATTCAATGTGTGTTTATGTATGCTAGGGTTTGGGCATTGAACTACATGCAATGAAACTAAACTTGAAATCGGGTTGGGGTTCCACAATTTTCAAAAATCAATACCAATCAAAATCTAAAAGACACAAGTTAATAATGGGTCACACCCAGTACACAATGATTTACATTGGAAACCTTAATTGGGAAACCAACCTACTTGAGAGTTTCTCCACTCTCTATCTCATTGTATTATCTTTTTGTTTACAATACAATATTATAGCATTCAAAACACTAGCCCATCAACTCATATTCGATTGCAACATTAATGTTTTAATCGTATTTAGTTTACAATGGGCCTAAAAACCATTGGCCAAAAAATCTCAAAATGGACTGAAAACCAACCTCCTTTATTTGGTAACATACAAATAGGACAACACAAGTCCATTCTCCCACTTGTTGTATTCATTGAAACAAGCGGGTAAGGATAAAACATTCATGTAATCTGTTAGTATAGGCAACAATGCCCATTGATTCTCTACACATAACTTTTTAGTACTAATAGACCTTTTCAATGAATTTGCAACATTTCTCAAGGTATCAACCTTTTCCAACAATACTTTTCTCTATTCAACCATGTTTGTTAACTAAATGGTATTGGACATCAATATCCTTTTCCTTGGAATCATATGTATGGTTTTGTGCTAGAAAAATTGCACTTTAGCTATCACAACCTATTCTCACTACTTTTTGAATAAAATCAAAACTTGAACACAATCTTTGCAACCATATGACTTACTTCCTTAAGTTGTTGCCATGTATTCAACTTCTATAGTTGACAATGAAACTACACCTTACCTCTTACTCATCCCACTAATTGTTCCACTACATAAGTTAAAAACATAACCACTTGTAGATATTTGTGATCAAGATCTCTAACCTAGTCTGCTTCAACAAAGTCTTCCTTGCTAGTAGATTGCATAATTTGAAACGCCACACAAATATTTGAAGGCCCTCTTCACTTTTGTTCATTGTTCCTTGGTTTTGACATATACCTACACAAAACTCCCATTGCATTGGCAATGTTTGGTCTAGTAGAGAGAGCACCTGAGTGGGCCTAATGGTTAAGTGCATGTGTTATCTCTAATGAGGTCACAGGTTCAAAACCGACGGGGGGTAGGGATGCTTGTTAGCCCCTTGTGACAAGGCTAGAAGGGTAGGTGACCCCTATGATATACAAGTTCCTGGTATATCTGACTTGTGGGCTGTTGGATATATCCTTGGCAGGTTGCTAGTTCCCTTGATTCAAAAGAAAAATGTTTGGTTTAGTAGATGCCATAACATACAACAAACTTCCAACAACACTAGCATTGGGAGCACATGACATCTTCTATCTCTTCTTGAGTCACGTGGCACTAATTTGTAGATAGCTTTGCACGTACAAGAATAGAGACCTTCATCGAGTACATTCGTGCATATTAAATCTATGTAACACTGTCTCAACATATTTCCTCTAACTTAACTAGAGTCTTATGTTGGTTTGATCTATTTTAATTTCCATGCCCAAAATAAAATTTGTTGCATCGAGATTTTTCATATTAAACTTAGAAGACAAATGAGCTTTGACAACCTTGATGATTTTCTTGTTGTTTCCAATCATCCAAAATATCATCTAAATGTAAAACCACATAAATAAAATGATCACCAACCCGCTTGGAATACATACAATGATGGACTTTGCTTGAGAAACAAAGTCCCAATCTATAGGTATCAAACTTTTGATGCCACATTCATGGTGATTGTTTTAATCCATGTAGTGACTTTTTCAACTTGCAAGCCAACTTCTTTCCCTTAATTGCAAAATATTGTAGTTGTTTCATGTAGATTTCTTCTTCAAGGCCACAGTGCATAAATGTTGTCTTATATCCATTTGCTCTACTTCAATATGAAAATCAATGGCAATATACAAAAAGAATCTAATAGAAGTTAATTTCACAATGAGACAAAAAATTCTGACCAAAATCAATTCCCTTCACCTAGGAATATTGCTTAGCTACTAGGCGAGCTCTGTACTTCTCCACCTTAGCTTCTGCATTTGAATTCCTTTTTGACACCCATTTGCTATTAATAGGTTTTCTTCCTGTTGACAACTCAATTGGATCCCAAGTCTCATTTTTATTAAGAGCATCTATTTTTTCAACTATTGCCCTTTTCCATAGTTTTCCATCTTTAAATCCACTACCTTCCCTAAAAATTCTAGGATCATCATTAGTAATAGATAGGTAAAAAGTAGAGTGGAGATTATGTGGGATATACCTTTTTGGTTGCCTTCTTTAACAAATTATTTTCCTCAAGGCTAGAAATTAAGGTTCTTCCTCTTATGGTTCATCTTTTTTTTGTCGAGTCAAAGTTTTCACCCTCCAACTCAAATTCTCTAAATACAATATCTCGACTGTAAAGAATCTTCTTAGTTACTTGGTTCTAAAGTATATAACTTTTTATACCATCTTTATAACTAATAAAGATACATTTTTCAACTTTATTATCCAACTTACTCCTTTTTTCCTTTGGAACATGCACTTAAGCATCACAACAACAAAATTTGAGATGTTTAAGAGGATTTATTATCAGTCCATGCCTCATGCAAAGTTTTGGCAAATGGTGTTAATGTAAGCGATTGATTTACCAAGTCACATTCAATATCCATTACCTTTGCCCATAATTTTTGTGATAACCCTACGCCATCGAGCTTACTCGTTGCCTTATCCATCAATCATGCTCATTTTGTTTGCAATTATAATATGTTGAGGTGTTTATGGAGTAGTTTTTTTCCTTCTTATTCCATAGTTTTTACAGAATTCCTCGTACTCATTTCCACACAACTCTCCACTATTTGTCCTCGACACCTTATTTTCTTCTTTTTGTTGTTTTGTACTAGTGCTTAAAACATTTTAAATTTACCAAAAACCTTGAATTTCATATGGAATAAATAGACCCATGCGTCCCTCAACAAATCATCAATGAATGAAACATAATACATAGATTTACGTAGTGATGGAACATGAATGTCTAAACACATAATTGTATATTAACTCCAATATTTCTTTTACTCTTGTAGAACTAGATGGGAATCTCACCTAATTCTATTTACCATATATATACTATTCACAAAAATCAAAATCTAATGAGCAACCAAACATACCTTTAACCATACCTTTACCATGTAATGCTCAAAGGCTATTATCTCTAATATGTCCCTGTGTTTGATGCTATGGCATTGCCTTCTCTACAAAAACAATAAGGGTCTTGCCTTCTACGTTGCTATCCTCAATAACTCTAAAATTGTTACACCCTATTAAAGATAATGCTGTTGCGAGACCCATTCTCAGGGAGGATGGCACCCTAGTAAACTAACTAGGGTTCCTGGTCAGTTAACCAGGCAGAGTAAGTCCCTAGAAGGTGCCCTAGCCCCCCCAATAGTCTCTCGGGGTCCTTGGTTTGGGACCAAGCAGGTTGATGCCATGGCAAAGTCCCTAACATGTGGCTAGGGCCCCTACTTGTCTCTAGGGTATTTTGTTATGGGACCAAACAATTTCTTGGTCATGAGGAACAAGCAGATCCTGCAGGTTGAGACAGAGACATCATGGTCTTGGAATAGGAAGATTCTTGGTCTAGGACCAAGTAGTTCCTGCAGATACATACTTGGTTAGTTAACCAGGTGGATCTTGGTAAGTTAACCAAAATAATGATGTGTGATGCCCTCCTCTCCCATATGAGCTAGGTTGTCTCTTTAGGGGACTGGCCACCCCTTGATGATGTCACTAGCACTTTGGGAATAGTCAGGAGGACCAAAGGATCACATCAACCAGTTTGGACCTTTCTTATATGGTGATGATAAACACTTCTAGTTATTGTATGGAACAATTATGGATCACATACCTTGAGAGAGAAAAATAAAAGTTTGGTTGTTTCCCAACCTTGGTCTTATGGGTAAAAGGGTTGTTTCCCCACCTTGATGTTACACCTTGGTCTTGTGGGAAAAGGGTTGTTTCCTCGCCTTGATGGTACACCTTGGTCTTGTGGGTGAAAGGGTTGTCTTCCCACTTTGTTGTGACCTCTCATGTTGACTTATGGTCTTGTGTTGACCCTTGTTGGTCCTTATGCTAGTGCCTCCCCCTTCTAGTGTGGTTACTTGACCCTTTTGTTATAACGACTTATCTTTATTGTTATGGCGTCTTGACCTTGGTACCCTATCCTAAGTCAACTCAACATTATTTTATGCTATTTTTGGTAACACTCCTAGAAGCTAGGGTTAGAAGGATAACCCTTCTAGAAGACATACAGATTATAAATTCAAGTGCTAAGCTTTCATTTTATGTGTCTTGACAAGAGAAGATTGGAGATCTGATTCAATGACTGTTCTAGGGTTTGTTGCCGCTCTTTGGCTTGTCGTCTAGGGTTTCTATGCAACATTAGATGGCTATCGCTCTTCATCATCTTCAACACAAGTGACCTGTATGTATGTTGGAGTAGTCGTAACTTCTGCTCAGCCTACTAGTGTGTGTTGTGACCTTTGTTTAAGCTTGCTAGAGGTGTCGTGAGGGATGTTGTAGGCAGTTGTGACCTGCTTCAACTTGCTAGGGGTGTCGTGAGGGTTGCTGTTGGCAACTATGACCTTGTTGAGGGTTGCTAGTGTGTGCCATGACCTTTTCAAACCGTATCTAGGGTTGGTGTGACCTATGCTCAACATGTATAGGGGTGTTGTGATCCTTGCTGTCCTTGCTGAGCTTGCTAGTGGATGTTGTGAGCCTTTGAGGGTGCTTTGTGGCTGTTGCTAGGATGCCGTGAGTCTGTGAGGGTATCATGAGGAATGATATAGTTTGTTGTGAGCCTACCCAAGAGAGTCGTGACTTGCTATCTCTCCCTGTGAGGATACTGTGGGTTGGGTGTTGATTTCTTACTGAGTTGTGAGTTAATTTGTTGAGGTGTACACTTCATCGTGGATTTGTCTTAACTTTGAACTTGGTTAACTAGTTTGAGGGTTGTTAATAGAGACCAAAACTTGCTTGTGGACTGTATGTGTGAACCACAATATGTGGTGGACTGTTGGCATGTGTAGCAGACTACTTGTTGACTGTTTACAACTTGTGCATGCTTGCTCTTCAGATAAATATTGTTGTTGAGGGTTCCGTTATTCCTTGAAGCTGCATCATTGGTTGACTTGGTTGATTTGACTACTACATTTCCTACAATATCCACCTAACCCTATCCTACAATACTTTCTCTCTCAGGTATGTCCATTGTTCCTTTAGTGACTTATCTCCTAAAAGACAAGGTCTGATATGAAATTATATTCGAGGTCTCAACTCACCTAGTAAATTATCAAATTATCAAATTTGTTCTCCCCTAGGAAGGTCTCACCTAGTAAATTATCAAATTTGTTCTCTTTATATTTTGAGTTTGGATCTACTATTGCCGTTATAATTTTGTCTTAGTAATTTTACTGCTACTGCTGCTTTACTGGTTATTGTTCTTACATGCCTCGACTTTAACACAGGGACCTTTGGGAGTGTTAAAGTTGAAAGAGATGAAAATTATGTTTTAAATTTATCTTGCCCTATTACAGCTATACTATTTTGTTTCTAGTACTAGTTTAGAAATTTATTTTTTGCATTAAAATACACTTTTTTTACTTTTTTGTCCCAAACCCTAACCTAACCCAAATTTTAACACACCCATAATTAAACGTGCTTACTGATAGTGTGTACAAATTTCTATTTCGAAGTCCCCACTTCAACACCTTTACTCCTTAAACCATCTTGAATATGTCCTTTTCAAATACAATATGCACACTTGCATCATCCATCTGATAGATATTTGGTTTTTGGCTAGATATGGAATGCACAAAACACCAGGAAGAGTTCTAATCCTTCAATGTTTTATGATTTAGCTATCATTTCATTTCTTAGGAAAACATCTCCTCCATTGTATTTTCCATATTCACAAAATCACTCCATTTGATGAGTCATATGAAATGAAGCACTCGAGTCAATCAACCATGCATCATGATATGCATTTACACTTGTAGATGCCAAGTAAACATTGCCTCCTTTTGTGGCGGTTCTCTTTTCTATCGAAGGAGCATCATGATATCCCTCATCTTTATGAACATTCTTAGATATGTAATATTTCTTACAAGTAAAACATCCTTGGTCACACCTTTCATGGATTTTCTCCTCATTCCTTTGATAGCAAGGATGTATCTACATCCTTGAAATTTAATGTGGATTGAGTGGTAATACGAATTGCTACAATCAGATTATCCCAAGAGTTTAGCAATTAACATAGCAAGGAAATACACTTATCGTCTTCCTTCATCTTAATAACATCATAGATAAGTTTAAGTTATTGAAGTATTAAAGACACTCAAATGATCTATCATGGAGTCACCATCCCCATCCTCCATTCTTAGATGATACAACTTCTTTTGAAGAAATACTTATTTACTAGGGACTTTGACTAATACAAATTTCCCAACTTATCCCACAATGTCTTTGCATTGTCTTCTCTAAAAATGTTTAACAACAACGAATTTGAGAGGTAGAACCAACTCATGCTTCTTGTTTTTCTTTCCACCTTTTCCTAATCCTTTTTTGTCATACCATTGGGTTTTGTATTTGGATCCACTACAATCCAGTGTTTTATGTCTACAAGAAGATCTTTTATCTTTAGCTTCCATAACTAAAATCTCTTGCTATTAAACTTCTATGTTTCTATTCTTGGATTGCACACCATTTTTTTAACATAAGATTCATTGCACAAAGCTTCCATTCCAACATAGGTTTATTACAGACCCAAGATACCCTTGCTCTTCACAGGATGGGATAAACCCAATGGAGAAATAACATAGCAAGTTAATGTTTATGAACATGGATAAGTTGTGTTACTTGATTATTAAAGGCATTAGACGATCTCTCAAGGAGTCACCCTAAAATCCTAAGATGATGCAACTTCCTTTGAAAAAATAACTTGTTTACCAATGACTGACTAATACAAATTCCCCAACATATCCCATAGCTTCTTGGAGTCACCATCCTCCATCTCATAGCAATGTAATACCTTATCTTTCTGCCTCCATCTTAATATGAACATAGATAAGTTGAGTTAGTAGAGTAATAAAGACATTTAGATCAGCTATCATGGAGTCACCATCCTCAATCCCAAGATGCTGCAACTTCTTGTGAAGAAATAACTTGTTTACCAAGGACTTTGACTAATACAAATTCACCAACTTATTCCTCAACTTCTTTGTGTTTCTTGTCTAGAACAACATTGAATTTGAGAGGTAGAGTCAAATCATGCTTCCTGTTTTCCTTTCCATCTTTTCCCAATATTTTTTCGATATACTAGTGGGTTTTGTACTTGGATCCACTACAATACATTGTTCTTTATCTACAAGATCTTCCATATTTAGATTCTATAACTCAAAGCTTTGGTTGATAAACTTATTTATTTTTACTTGAACTGCACACCATCTTTTTTACACAAGATTCATTGCACAAAGCTCCCATACCAATACAAGTTTATTGCAAACCCAAGATACCCTTTGTCTTCACAGGATGAGCTAAACCATAGGAACAAAGACGTCCCACATAAGCGAATATCCTCACTTTGATACCAAATGAAGATTTTGATAAACCTCTGTAAGAAAAGCAATAGCAATCAAAATCTAAAACACGAGAATTAACAATGCCTCACACAAATATTTACCATAGGAAACCTGAATCGAGAAAACCAACCAACTCGAGAAAAATTGATCGATTAAGTCGAACTAGACTACAACTCTAATTCCTTAATTAGAATTAGCATATAAAGGACTAAAAATGTTCAAAATGAACTAAAAGCAGAGCCCCTTTGCTCTAGAAACCTACACATGGTACAATACATGTTCAACACTATACTCATCATTTAATAGTATTCCCAATAATAAGGGCATTATTATTTGGTACCAAAGAGTAATATATTATGCAACAATTTGCTTAATAGAAAGGAAGGACTAGAATCTTCTCATGAGGTGTTTAATATTAATAATAAAAATGATAATAATAGCTTAATTTAAGGATATAGTATAGCTAGCAACGTTCAATATTTATCCTAATCATCATCGACTTTTTACTTAGTCTCCCTATTGTTATTTCTTTTCTCTTAGCTATCTTTGATTTTGAAATGTTGTTTTCCTCTATCTAGGTCTCCTCCTTAGCAAAGACACGGTTGATGTGCACAAATGACCTTTGCCAATCACACATGGTTACTCAGTGAAATCATCCAATTGGATTTATCGTTTCTTTCTTTGTCTAGGTCTACTCTTTATAGGCTAGGCACTATTTACGTGCATTAATGACCTTCGTCAATCACACATGATTACTTGATGAAATTGTCTAGTTATATCTTGCTCTATTGAAATTACAAACCCTCCTGTTATCACCCAATTATAGCCTCACCGCAGTGTGCAATGTAATATGTTCTATTACGCTCTTTATATATCCTAATAAAAACCAATCAATGCAAAATGAAAATATGGAAATGAAGATGGGTTGAATATGGGCATGGATGCAACAAATGCAATATGCGAAATGTAGCTATCTAAATCCTAGTTAAAGGAGCAAAGAACACGACTTAGAAATGTAACCATTAACAAGGAGAATAGTCTCATTTTTCATAAATGAATATGAATTGGACCCTCTTAATTCCACATCAAAATTTAAGGATCCAATTGTTAAGAGCACTTCCATGCCTCAGAACCAGTGAGTAACCAAGTTCAAACAAAATGCATTCATAGATATAGCATTGGGGAGAATATTCCAACAATTAAAGTAAATGCATAATGATCGATTTTGAACAATAAAAAGTATTTCCTTGTTGGATAGATGGGTAACTCGAGGCTCTGGTCAAACCCTATTATATGTGCATTATGGGTACCCGAACAAGGCATTATAAAAAAGAGGTGCCAAGGCTTTGACTTTTTCCATAGCAAAGTCACTTATCCCCAACAGATATGGGCAAGAGCATAAAGATTGGTCTTATCAAGTGCTTGCTCTATATGAATCAAGTTCGCTTCCTCTCCTCTTGGTCGAGCTTGCTTTTCGCTTCCTCGAAATGAAATCCATTTGAATCTTGTGGTTGGATTTCTATTGAGCCAGTAAAGCCACACTTGGCTTAACAACAAGTCTAGGCCCAGTGGCATAACTAAACAGTTGGACTTCTTCTTAGCACAAGGCATTACTACAGAAGGTGGAAAAGTACAAGACTTGGATTGGTGATTCTCGTATTTATGATTATTTCCCTATTTGGCTTGAATTTGGCACACGAGATGAAAGGACAGGGGCTCCTTTCAAAAAGAATCCTAGTGGGTCTATTGAGGAGGAATTCTAATGCATTGACAAACATAATTGAAACATTTTTCTGTGGATTCCAACTGTGAGTGTCAACCTGTTTGATAATACTGAGTTATGAATACAAAGTTTTTAGTCCTGAGTAATAAGTTCTTCCGAGTATATATGAATAAATTGAAAGCCTGTTTGATAATACTAAGTTATGAGTACAAAGTTTTTAGTTTTGAGTAATAAGTTCTTCCGAGTATATATGAATAAATTGAAATCCTTTAGTATTACTTTGCCTTGGTTGTATTATAGTCTGGCTTGAGGGTGGCTTCTGATACATAAGGAAATAAGTGTATGCAAAATGCCTATGGTTGGGTGGAATGTTGCTCTGCCTTGCTTAGTTTCCCTGGAGAATAAAATTGTTTAATAAAGAGAAGTTTCATTTTCCTTATATGCTATATTAATTTCTTGTGTGAATGCAAGAATGTTTTTGTATTGGTTGTTTCCCCAAGATATTTCCATAGATTAAGCCTTACTGATGCCATAGTGAGCATCCACTGCAAGACATAGATTTCCTCGCAAAGATCTTTATTTCATATAAGGTGTAAGCAATCATAACCGAAGATCAAGCAAACATTATAACAAAATAATAGTTCCATAGGTTCAAATGCTTACTCTCAAAAGCACCACGAGCAATGGGAGATAGGAAAACAATCCCAAGAACAAACACAACTTTCCAAGAATATAGACACTAGCTAACCATAGTGTCTTTATTGACATAGGAAGTAGCTTACAATTCCAAAAAGAGAAGAATTTGCTTGAAGGCAATGATTTTATTTATAAGCTCAGTTTGTGGTTTTTGACATTTCAAATTTTGGACCCCTAAGCTACTCTAGATCACTCCTAAACTACCATATATGACTCTTGAGCTTTTCATTTTCAACTTATTACAATTGTTGTCTCTTTCTCGCCTTGACCATTCAAACAAGTGGTGGGAGTAATTGTTTCATGGAATCAATTCAAATTGTTTCCTATTTCTTGGGGTATTATTAATTCATTCTTCCTTTTAGTGCCACACTAGGTATGTTCATTTTCCTTTTTCCCTTTGAATTTTAAACAATTTTTAGAGAAAAAGAAGAAAATGTTTTGTTTTTGCAAGACCCAAATTAATGCTTGAATTGTTTGAGTTATTTAAAAAATGACATAGATTTAGGAGGATTTTAATGGAAATATTGGAAAATAGGTGAAATGGATCCAAAGAAATAAACCCCTAGGATACCCAAGATATCTCCCAGAGTGAGTAAAAAGATGGAAGCAAAGGCCTAGAGGGATGATTCTGAAAAAGACGAAATTGTAATCAACTACACAGAGTTGGAAGATAAATAAGCAAACATTGAAGTAACATAACTAATGATTAAAATTGCAAAACTTTATGATTGAGTAGATCAAACCCTTATATGGTGATATTGAAAATTTGATCAGAAATGGAATATCCCAAAGGTAAGCGCCAAACACATGTGATTTAGGTTATTTACTTTTATGGTGGCACTAGGTGCCTGGACCATGAACCATGGATATTATGATGATTATTATTGAAATTATTTTATTATTCTATTTTACATTATTAATATTTGTTGGAATATTGAACAATACTGAGAGTGGGGGGTGAATCAATATTGATAACTTTTGACAATTTAAACCACTTTTAATTTATTTATTAACACATGATCAACAAGAACACACAAAACACAAATTTATCATGGAAACCTAATTGGGTAAACCACCAATACTTTCTATTCCTGCAAAATTGTGTTTACAAATAGTTTTTGCCTGCTCCTACAGACAAGGATGGTACTACACCCTATTTACCAACAACTACTAGAAGAAGGCTACAACCCCATTGCAGGTTTGTAGCCTGCCCTTGCACCACCCTGCCACCCTAATATGTTTTTTTCAATCTTCCAGATCTCTTTTTCCTTCAATCTATGTCACAAATTACTTATACATGTCATTTGTCTCTGCCCCTTCTAGCTGTTGCTATGATATAGATTGCAGAGATGATTTCTTTCACTCAACACTCTGTTTATAAATATCCTCTAACACGTTTTTTGTGAATGCATCTCTTTATTGTCGCGCCTTTTCATTCTTAGATTGCGCCTCTTCATGAAAACTCAATTCTTCGTTTTAACAATTCTTTAACTCTATTTAGGTTTATTAGTGATACCTTTCTGCAACAAAATCTTACTAGAATTGTCTCTTCGCAATGATAATTCTTCAACAGAAATTCTTCCGCATTTGCCTTTTTCCACAATGATATTTCTGTAGTAGATCCTTTCTACAACCATCCTGAACCGTTGATCCATTGCAGACTCTTTTCTGCTCGTCAATCTTACATAGATGTCCCTTCATAATCATCTTTCCACAATTTCCTTAGCTTTCCACAACAACCTTTCTGCATCTTTCATTTCTTGGGGACTCTTCCCTGACCGTTGATATGAGATTAGATGTGGATTGTGTATTGCGGGTTTTCCAAATTTCTTAAAATTGCTTCCGCAAGATTTCTTCTGCGTCGTCGATCATATGCAGATTCTTTTTTGATTGTTGATCTTTTAGATAAAATGCGGATTGCAGGTTTTCCAAATTTCTTGAATCTACTTCTGCAATTTCCTTTCCGCAAACTTTCTTCCGCATCGTTGATCTCTTGCAGAGTCTTTCTTGATCGTCGATCTTGCGGATTGCAGAATGCGAATTGCAGGTTTTCCAAATTTCTTGAAAATACTTTCGCAATTTCCTTTCCACAAATTTTCTTCCGCACCATCGATCTCTTGCGGAGTCTTTTCTGACTGTCAATCTTGCGGATTGCAGATTGTAGAATGCGAATTGTGGGTTTTCCAAATTTCTTGAAAATACTTCTGCAATTCCCTTTTCGCAATATTTCTTCCGCACCATTGGTCTCTTGCGGATGCTTTCCTGACCTTCGATCTTCGGTTGCAGATTGCGAAATACGGAACCCCACTTTCCCATTTTGGACCTCCACAATTCTCTTCCGCAACTTTGTTTCTGCATTTGTTCTGAATCGTTGATTTCCTTGCGGATTCAGTCCTGACCATTGATCTACGATCAAATGCAGATTGCGGATCTTCACTCTTCTTTGTGCGGAAATCATTCACCATCGTTGATCTTCTCAAAATCGGCCTCCGCAATTTCTCTCGACTGATCTGGACCGTCCATTTTTTCACTTCACTCTTGGTTTCCATGCATATTTATTTTGCAGATCTTATTATAGACCATTGATCTTTGTCTCTCGAATGATCTGGGCCGTTCAAAATTTCTTTGGCTCTTCAGATTGTTATCTGCCAATGCTCGCTTTGCGGATCTTTCCTTTGTCATTGATTTTCTTATTTGACTTTGTAATTCTTCTGTCTTTCACTAAGTTCACCATGTCATCATGTTTTACTGGTTATTCCTTTGTCATTGCTGAACTCGTTTGACATCAATTAACAATCCACGTAATGGATCCTTTGTCTTTTACTGAGTTCATCCTGCTATTATGTCTATTATTTATCTCTTTGTCATTCCTGAACTCCTTTGACATCAATGACAACTATATTCTCAACAATCCCCCCCGTTGTCATTGATGGCAACATTTCCTTTTGGCCAGCATTTTATCCCCCTTTGACAACAATGACAAAGGCTTTCTTCTAACAGCTCCTCGTGTCAACATATCACTCCCTGAGATTATGCTTCTTCTCCTACAACTATTGTAAGGAGATTACTCCCAACTTTTGTCTAAGATGCTCAAAGGCTTCCTTGGGTAGTGGCTTGGTGAAGATATCAACAATTTGTTCTTTTGTGTCAACATACTCTAGTTTGACAATCTTTTGGGATACTTGTTCTCTTAGGAAGTGATACTTTATTGGTATATGCTTTGTCTTGGAGTGCATGACGAGATATTTTGACATATTTATGGCACTGGTATTATCACAATTTATTACTATTGGGTGCTCATACTTCACAAGTAAGTCTTCTAGTGTCTGGTTCATCCAAATGACTTGATTGCAACATGATGCAACAACAATGTATTCAGCTTTTGTCGTGGAGAGCGAAAGGGAGGATTGTTTCTTGCTTGACCAAGATACCAAACAATTACCCAAGAAGAATGCTGCTCCACTGGTGCTTTTTCGATCATCAACACTTCCTGCCCAATCCGCATAAGTAATGCTTTCAAGTTGAAGTCTTGACTTTTTGGGTACCATAACCCATACTCCAAAGTACCTTTCAAATACTTGAAGATTCTTTTTACTGTTGTTACATGTGTCTCTTTGGGGCTTGACTGGAACCTAGCAACCAAACCTATAGCTTGCATCACATCTGGTCTTGTAGCTGTTACATATAGCAGGTTGCCTATCATGGATCTATACATGGTATGGTCCACTTCAAGAGACTTATCATCCTTACTTAATTTGCAACTTGTGATCATAGGAGTACTAACAGGTTTGTTGTCTTCCATCTTAAATTTTTTAAGCACGTCTTTGATGTACTTAGTTTGAGAGATAAAGATTCCTTTGTCTGTTTGGTAAACTTGTAATCCCAAAAAGAATGTTAATTCACCCAACATTGACATTTGAATTCCTTCTTCATTTAAGAAGCAAAGTTTACACTTAGCATTTGTAAATTGCTGCCAAATATGATGTCATCTACATAAACAACAACAATGATCATATTTTCATCTTCGATTTTTAAGTAGAGATTACTTTCAGTGGCCCCTCTCTTAAATCCTTGTTGCTTTAAGTAGCTGTCCAACCTTGAAAACCATGCCCTTGGAGCTTGTTTGAGGCCATAGAGTGCCTTATTCAATTTACAAACATAGTCTCTATTTTCTGATAAGAGAAAACCTTCAGGTTGTTCAATATAAACCTCTTCTTCTAGTTTTCCATTCAAAAATGCAGACACGACACCCATTTGATATACTTCAAAATTTTTATTGCATGAAAGTGCTAAAAACATTCTGATTGTTTCAAGTCTTGCTACATGGGCATAAGTTTCTTCAAAATCAATCCCTTCCACTTGAGCATACCCTTTACATAGTAATCTATCCTTGTTCCTTATCACTTGACCATCTTGATTGAACTTGTTCTTGAAAACCCATTTGGTCCCTATAATATTTTTGTCTTTGGGTCTTGGGAGAAGGTCCCAGGTTTCGTTCTTCTTAATCTGATCCAATTCTTAATTCATGGCTTTGATCCATTCATCATTCTTGCTGGCTTCTGTAAAATTCTTAGGTTCCACTACTGAGAGTAGGGCTTGTTGATAAATAGTAGTTGTCTCCTTGTACCGACTCCAACATCTTTGTCACCGATGATCTGTGTCTCAGGATGATCCTTTTGTACTCTTCTAGATGGAGTTTTTGTATCAGATCTTGGAGAATCTTCTTGACTTTCCTGTGTATCTTCCTCCTCTAATTCTTCTTCTTCATCATCTATACTTTCTTCTTTTTGTAGGTCTTCCTTTTCTTCATCATTTGTACTTACATCACCATCATGACTTCTTATTCTTCTTGGTTTTATGTCATCTATTCTTACATCTGCACTTTCATGATCTTGTGTAACCTTTTATTGTAACATCTATATGTCTTCTTGGTGGATGAATATCCTAAAAATATTCCTTCATCAGTCCTAGAATCAAACTTGCCAAAATCATCATCGTTCCTTCTAATGTAGCAGTTGCTGCTAAATACTATGAAATACTTGACTGAGGATGGTCTTACATACCATAGTTCATAAGGAGTCTTGTCTTTATTCACTCTGAGTTGTCCTCTATTAATATATAGACAACTGTGTATACTGTCTCTCTCCAAAATGAATCTGACAACTTTGCTTCATTAAGCATTGTTCTGCCAGCTTCTTGGACTATTCTATTCTTGCTTTCAACAACACCATTCTGCTGAGGAGTCTTTGCAGCTGAAAATTGTCTTTTGATCCCATGTATCTCACAAAACTCATTGAACTCGTTTGAGGCAAACTCTCCCTCATTGTTTGATCTAAGACATTTGATTTTCTGATTTGTCTCATTTTCAACCATTGCTTTGAAGATTTTGAACCTTTCGAAAGCTTCTGATTTTTCTTTGAGAAAGGTTACCCAAGTTATCCTTGCGTAGTCATCAATGAGCAACATAAAATAGTATTCTCCTTGCAGAATTTTAGTCCTTATTGGTCCACAAAGATCAGTGTGAACTATTTCTAGAGGATGTGAGGTCATATGTTCTTTTGTTTTAAAACTGGCTTTAGTTTGCTTCCCATGTTGACAATGTCTGCAAACTGAGTTTAGAGGTTTCACTTTTTTAGGCAAGTCTCTCACAACTTATTTCTGACTTACCTTGACAAGATTATCAAAGTTTAGTGTCCCATCCTTATGTGCCATAACCAACTTTCATCAACCATACTCAAATGACATTGATTTTCATTTTCTAGGATGTATACATTGTTTGAATTTCTTACAGCAATGCCAACAATTATTCCTGAGTCCTTTTTTTTGATTCACATTTCTCGGAGTCAAAAATACAGATGTGCCCTTGGTCACATGTTTGACTTACACTGAGGAGATTAGGCTTGAGGTTTTCTACCAGTAATACATTTTTTGCTTTGATCTTGCTATTGGCAACAACTGTACCTTTGCCAATTATCTTGGAAGACATATTGTTTCCAAATGTGACTTTACCCTTATTATCTTTTAGTTTTATGAACTTGTTAGGTCACCTGTCATGTGCTTTGAACACCCACTGTCCAAGTGCCATAGATTTTGTTTCTGTATTGCACACAAGGAAATCATGGATCTTTCATTTTCTTCCCTTTCCCTCCAATACTTCTTTTGTTTTGTGTCTTGAAACTTATTTGCAACAGTCTTCCTTGTAGGAGTCATCAATTTACAACCTCTTGCCATATGTGCATGGTTATTGCATTTGTAACACTCTAGGTCATATCTTTGAAGAAGTGTAAAACAATTATGATTCATTTCTTTTTGTTTGTCACTAGGTGAATTCTTCTTGTATTCACGAAATTGTCCATAGGCTATGCAATTTATGGCTTTATGACCAAAGTTAATACAAGAGTAACAATGACCAAGGAAGATCTGCTGATATGTGTTCGTCATTGGTTTCTTAGGCGTCACACTAATCCTGTTTTTGTCATGAGAGTTTGGAATATTTGCTTTCTTCCTTCTTAACTAGACTCTTTAGTGCAACAACATAGCTCTTCTTATTTCTACCTTGGTTTGTGAACGAATAATAGTTTGGTAGCAACAGGTCAATGTTCCTCCCAGCCTTAGGCAATGTCAATCTAGCTGTTAGATGCTAGATTGTATGATTTATGTTAGTTGTTGGGATCCGATTTTTAGACAATCCATATGGCTATGTATAAATGTTTTGGATCATATATTCCATGGGATTAATGGCCGCTATTAAATTGGTAAATTTTAATATACATTAGTGTTATAAATATGGTATAATGAACTGTAATGATGCTGATTTACTTATGGTACTAGAAGCTATATTGCTTATGTATTTATGATCATTAGAGGGTCTAATATTTGGACAACCCATATGGCCGTATATGGCTGTTCCCGATCGGATTTGATGACTGAGATTTAGTATTATAATTGTGGTATATTTATGTATTGTAATTCTACCTCCTTGGAATGTTGATTTGTATACTATTGTAAGTGGGGTATTTATGAACGTATGCAAATCTGATTTAATAGCTGGTTAAATGGCTACGGGAAATAACCCATAAGAGTGATGACATTTGGTAAACATGTAAAGATGTTATGGTCTGGATATATTCATGTGTCATTACATTGCATTGCATGTAGAATGGAGAATTGTTGCACTGGAAGGGTTGTCTTCCTTGTAGGGGGCTGATTGTTTTAATTAGTTTGGCTTGTTGACATGTTAGCCTAAATCTTAGAAGAATAATATTCCGTTGTGTTTAAACTTATAATCAATTGTCCTTGTTAGAATCCCTCCCTAATGCTGTGTTTTGGTTCAGGTACATTACACAGGATAAAATATAGGCTAAATGGGGTGAAATTTACATAAAATTCAAAGATGATGAATTTTTAGATGTAATTAGTCTTACCAATCCAGATAGGAGGAACATTGATGGTTCTATGTACTAAAGCATCAAGAGAGCATGCCTATATTCTATATTAGTTAGAACACCGATTATTCCATGCTTTGAGGCAGTTGGTTGGTTGATTGACTATGCTGATACAAAATATAGGGTAATCATAGACAAACTTGGGAATATTATAACATATTTCAAACCGATTGATATAGAGAAGTATTATAAGTTTCCAAAGCTTGAAGAAATCCTAAGCAAATAATTTGTGACCAACTATCACAAAGAGCATGAGCACAAATAGCTTTTGGCAAACTGTTGGATTGAGGATAAAAGGTTCTTTGCCAAAAGTGACAGAGTCTATAGTATCATGAACCTTATAGATCCATACATTTATGTCATGGCTCTCTTATGCAGGGTCAATGAGAGAAAGGGCTGCACATAGTTTAAGGATGAATGGTTACAAAATAATTTGTATTGAATTCGGGGGCTATCCTATCACAAGCCTTGAAAAAATCCTTAGATAATGTTAAAATCCAATCATTTGAGGTGGTTCCTTCTATCCACATGTCTTCATAACTGTTGGATAGCATTTGTGTGCACAAGGAATTTCTTGGGATGGGATGGTAGTGGAACACCTTAAAGGCAATGCATGCATATTGTTAAGATCTATGGGATACAAAGTACAAGAGGGTCTATACTTTGATTTGTGACCAACTTTTGGCTTCCCTCTAGATTGATTTTTCATGAGGAATGCCTCAGATTCCCAGTAAAGGTAAAGAGGTACTCAAGTACATAGGAAATCGATATTTATAGGAAGAACACATCTATATAAGGATATATGGAGTTATGGCTCCTCCCCATATGCTACCTATGTTCCAAACAAGCTAGTTTTATTTGAGATTGCATAGCAAACCATTTTGCATTCAATGCCATTCTTGCAAAAGATTCAAGAAATAAATTGCTCATCCCTTATAATTTCTCAATTGGACATTACATGCTTATGAATTCTAACCATGCAAAACATGAAGACAATATGTTAGAATTCATACTTTCTCAAGGTTAATTAAGGAAGCATGATCCACATTGGCTAGTCTTAAAGCGTTGTAATTATATCTCTTATCCATGGCCTTATTCACATGAAAGATGGAAAGAGGATTTAATTTATCAAGATATTAATTCATGGACTGAAGTGGAAGACAAATTGAAGAACACACACAATATCTCAACAACTTATATTTAGAGGAACACCATGCTAGAATTGACAAAAAAATGGAAGTAGAAAGAATAAGGAAAATCCATGAAGAAAGCAAGTTCAAGCAAGAAGCTATTGAACAAGCAATGTTAGCAGAGGTAGAGCACCTGAAAAGAATGGTGGTGGGAAAAGAAGCTAGAATGGAAGTAGAGGAACAAGAAAAAACGAAGGTAGAACAATAGAGAAAGACAACAAAGGTAGAAGAGTAGGTAAAATTTAATAAGAAATCCAAGAGAACAAAAAAAGGATTTATAAGGAAATGAGATAAAAATAAAAATAAAGGAAGATGAAACAAAAAGAAAATTAAAGTAAGAGCAAGCAGAAAAAGAGAGTATAGAACAAGAATAGAGGGGAATTGTAAATAGGAAAAATAAAGAAATTGAGTCGAAAAATACATGAAGAATTTGAAAATCAACAAAAAAAAGAAGACAATGAAAATCAACAAAAAAAGAAGACAATCCACATGATTAGACTGAAAGTCATATTGAGGACGTTCTCAACATCAACTTAAAAAGATGTCTTTTAGGAATGAGCTCAAATAGTTTTGGATAAATGAAATTTTGAGACAAAATAATTGATTACTCTTGGAACTTTTTGGAAGTTGGATCTAGGAATGTCTATGTTAATTTCTTATTATCAGATCTGATTTCTGTTCTCGATAATTTTATGCTTAGAAAGAAATTACTGTTGTAACTTGTTGTTGTAATTATAAACAAAAATGCATTGATATCTTTAACCAATAAAATGCAACAAAATAAATAAGAAATGAATCACATTTGACACGTGTTTGTCGGAGAAACCCCAATGGAGAAAACCAACATTTATTAATTTTATTTGAGATAAAATCTAGGCTCTCGTCCTGGGATAATGGCCCACATGATAAATAATACAAAACAACAAAATACCTATCCCATCACACCTCAAGATTTGTCATTCGATCTTGCTCGCTGTGACTCTTTTGTTGCCCCTTTCTCCATTCCTTCGACCCTGCCATTGTACACTCAGATGAAAGTCTTTCTCCACCCAATACAATGAGATTTCATTATCTGTGTGTGTGTGTGTGTGTTCTCCTCTCCTTTGTATTTCTTTCATAACATCTCAATGACCAAAACCCTAACTCTCAATATCTAAAGTGATGGATGGATGAGATTATATCTCAAGCCTCACTTAAGATCAATGATTGTGACGTAATTTGAAGTTCACTTTTAGTCATTAGCGAACATTAAGTTAATTAATGTGTTTTCCCTAAGTTAGACTTAGGAAAGAGATATAAAAGTCACTTGTTGAATAAAGATAGTACTTAGAGAGGTGTTTGGATAACTCCTACATGCCCGACACCTACCCTATGTAGAAGTACCTGCTTGATGCTACAAACATCAACACTCCCTCTTGGCGAGGAAGGTATTTCTCAAAGCACCACCCAGAACTAGTTCTCCCTCTGACCCTAGCATAATGTCACACACATCATCATGCACAATGACATTCCTCCCACCCTGCTGGTCAATTGATCCTTAAACACTCGAAGTCATGGAATTGATGACACTAGATATAAGTTCCATGAAGTTTGGAAACTTTGTCAAAGGATTGCTCTACCTCAGTGTGCTCCTAGGAGCCTTCCTATGCTCTTGAATGTCCATCAATGTCATCTTGTACCAAGTAGGTCTCTTGATAGAACTAGAAGGGGCTAACTCCCTCTTCCCATTCAAAGGTTGACTCTCCACACTGGAACTTTGCTCACCTTTCGGAGCCTTTTGCTACTTATCCTCTTCCACTGACATTGATCCATGATATAAGATTCCCTTGGATCCACACACAACCTTGCCCTGCAACATGTATACCTTTCCCTCTTTGACAACAAGAATCCATGTCGAGTCTATTCTAGATCCCTTCTGTTGAATAAGAACTCGACCACCCGCGAAAGAGACGACGTATCCACTATCCTCCATTGTCGAATTGAGATAAAATTCATTTTGAACTGTGGAACATACAACACATCTGTCACCTGCAGAGATCCTCCTGACTCTAGATGAAACTTATCTGTCCCAACTCCCTTTACACCACACTTGGCATATGTGCCAAGCACCACATGAAAATCTGAGTTTGTCTATGACAAATTGGTGAAAAACTCGTGTCCTCGTCATGTGATGAGAAGCTCCACTATCCACTAACCAGGCACTAATGAAAACTGTGCTAAAAAGACAAAAGGCTAATGAAATTTAATTCTCGAACTTCGGAGAAAACTTCTTGACTTGAGATTTTGTGGGTGCTTCTACTTGCTAAGATTTACTCTTCCCTTTATTTCATTTTGAACATTGTGAAGCATAGTGTCCACACTTGTGGAACACAAATCCTTTCACTTTGTTAAGGTCCTTCTTCTTTCGTACATGTGAAGTTGACTCTCAACCTAGTTTTTCTTAGCTCTTCTTTGAATGACTAGCAAGAACAACATTCTCCTCATCATCACCCTTTTGTTGGCCTTTGTTACCGGTTGAAATGGCAGTCCAAGCCACTGGTAAGCATATGTGGAGAAAGTGACCACTGTCACCTTAGTCACTTCTCCAAACTTCTTCGGAAGTCAAAACCTCCTATGGGAGAGCCCTATGTAACTCTGTAAAAGACACTTAGACACCAAATATATCTCGTATGTGTTTAAGGTTAGTGACCAGTTCCTAATGGAGTCAATTAAAAAGTGGAATAGATGTACTACGAGCATGCATATGAATTGTGTAAGTTCATCCAAGGATAAGCCAAATACCGATGTGCAAATAATATGATATGTAGATGTTAACAAAGTACAAGTGATTTACCAAACAATATGTATAGAAGTATAAGTATCAGTCATTAATGCAAGTATTTATAACAACAATAGTTGTTTAGAGATTCATTACAGACTTAGCATAAGTAACAACAATGTGTGCATAACCATGCATTTACCATATTATTGCATCAAGTTTGAAAGCAAGTTGTATGTACTCATTAGCAACAATATCACAAATAGAATGCAGTAGTAGACTCAAATTAGTATTTACAATAGCAATAATGATTCCCTGTGTTCATGTGTTGGAATAAATAACAACAATGTACATAAGCAACTAGTTTGGCAGTTTCACAGTGTTTACAAACTTCAAATAGTGATTAAATTACAAAATAAAGTGTGGTTGCATAGTGAAAATGAGGTAGAGAAGAGCCCAATTTTACTTGTGATTGACCGTACACTTGTTTAACCTTTTGTACTTGTGTTTAATTGTTTGTGTGCAAGGTTTAGAAGACCAAAGCAAGAGGGAAGGTATGGCAGACTAGTTAGAGGGAACAACTGCCATTGTAAGGGCAACCCTTACAATAGTCGGTTAAGGTCTGAAATGTGAAAGTAAAGGTCTATTACAGACCTAGGAAGGAGACCGAGAGGAGGTGAAAGAGATGAGTAGGTCAAAATTTTATGGAGGGATCGAAATTTTAGGGCGCAGAACTTTAGGCCCAAAATTTTAGGGAGGGCTTGAAATTTTAGGAAGGGACCAAAATTTTAGGGCATGAAATTTTAGGGCCTGAAAATTTAGAGCGCAAAATTTAGGGTGCAAAATTTTAGGGCCCGGAATTTTAGGAGTCGAAAATTTCAGGAGGCCTTAAATATGTCAAATATTTGATTTTTATGAAATTTTATAAATTTTGTAGACCTAAAAATAACCTAGAACTAACCCTAGCAAAAGCCCTACCCAACTTAAGGCATCTAGGGAGGATGGCTTACTTAGTGAGAAAGAGATCCTAGGTTAGACAACTATCCTAGAAAACTAAGGGAAAATCCTAGAGGACCCTTACAAGAAGACGTGCCTCTTCTCGCTAATGCGACAATAAGGCTGGAAATGCTCTATTCTAGAAGAAATGCAACACTAAGGCTACCATTTAGTCATGAACATGGATCTTCTACCAACATTCAAATGAAGAGATAAGAAACCAAACCTCCATGTGCTAGTGTTTAACCAACAAATCCAAGCATCACCTTGCAAGAGAATTTCACCAAAGAACACCAAGAAAAAGCTTGCATAACCTATAAAAATATTCGATTTAGAGGGGCGCATCTCTCCAAAGAGCCCTAAGAAGGGTAGAACAAATGCATAATGTTTTATCCCATGAATGTTGTTTTAAAATGAAAGTGAGGAGATCTATTTAGAGTTGAGGAGTGAATATGGGGAGCTCTCTCCACTGTTCAGGGACTCCATGCACCTCTTTTTTTAGCTATTATGAGATAATAACACCCTCCTTGAGTGTTTTTATGGATGTGCACCTCATGCATGTGTTTTCTGTCAATTGCATTCAATTTCTTCTAGCATGTAGGGAGCTAAGTCCACTTCGGGTAGTCATGGGCTAGTTAACTCTTCTTAGAGAGTGTGCATGGAAATTCTCGCTCTAGTTAAGCCTAACTAGCATCTCCTTTCATGAGAAATTCGAATTGCCTCCATGACCTATTAGAATAGCCTTGCCTATTTATACTTTTTACCTTCATTCATTGAAGCTTAATGTAATACAACATTCTCTCTTGTTATTGACTTATCTCTTTTGTGTAATGATAACTATTTAGCACATTTATTGAATGAATTTGTTAGATTGCTGTTCTCTTCACAATATTGCTATCATGCTTAGTAGTTAGATCTACATGACCGGATTCTACATTCTCCTATGCACTTTAGCTCCTCTTCTCATTGGATACCCACCACCGTATGTAGCATCATCGACGTTCGACCGCTCCTTGCTGCTCATGTCCACAGATCCTCCTACCAGTAGCTACGGTTTCTCCTTGCAGCTACAGTTACCAACTCTATCGTCACCCATATCACAACGTGGGTGTACGATGACTGTAGTACGATGAATACAATTTGTATACCCCACCCCCATTTTTTTTCTACTATAAACACTTTCCAAATAATTTCCTTCTTTCAGAGTTTTGGCAGCTTTGATACCATGTTAATTTCTTAATTTCATATCTAATATATGTTCTCGATAATTTTTATGCTTAGAAATAAATTACTAATGTAGCTTACTACTGAAATCATAAACATAAATACACTTATCTTTAACAAGTAAAATGCAACGAAACAAATAGGAAATTAGTCACATTTGACACAAGTGTTTACCCTAGAAAGCCCCAATGGGGAAAACCAACATTCAAATATTGTATTAAGATAAAATTTGCTCTCTTGTCCTGGGGTAATGGTTCACATGAGGACTAATACAAAACGAAAAAATTGCCTAGCCTATCACACTGCAAGATCTGTCCTTTAATCTTGTTGGATGCCACTCCTTTGTTGCCACTTGCTTCTTTCCTCATACTCTGCCCCTGCACACTCATATGAAAGTCCTTCTCCACCTAATACAATGAGATCTCGCTACCTCACTGTTTGTCTTGTGTGTGTCTCCTTCTCTCCTTAGGATTTATTTTATAGCATATCAATAACCAAAACCCTAACCCTCAATCTCCAAAGTAATGGACAACTGTGATTAGTTCTTAAGCCTCACTTAAGATCAACAGCTGTGACTTGATCTGAAGTTCATTTTGAGTCATTAGTCAACATGAAGTTAAATAATTCTATTTTCTTAAGTTAAACTTATGAAAGAGATATAAAATTCACTTCATAAAGCAAGTACTTCGAGAGGTGTTTGTACAACCCCTGTATGCCTAACACCTAGCTTATGCAAAAGTATCTATCTGATGCTACACACAACAACCTATAGTTTGTACTATTGGTGAACATGTAATTGATGTCATACGTTCAAAATTGATTGACTTGGTGTCATCTGGACTAACACTCACACAAACAAGTTTATACAAAGTGCACAAACAGGGGAATGATACTATTAAACTAGAGAAAAATAATTAAAATGTTAGAAGAAAGGGTGGTCTTAGATAAGACTGCTGAGAAAGTGGTTGAGAGAGACTTTTATGTTAAGTCCTTCAAATTACAAGAGCACACTCTTCATATATCTCTTATATAAAAAAAGTATACATTGGAAGGAAACCCATGCCAAAATTGAGGATCAATTGACCTTTATTAATCGACATCCCAAAGTACAAGGGCCATGAAGGGTGTTGTAGTCGATCGGATTGCATAGTTACCAGTGATACATATTATAGATTATGTAAGCAAGTCAATGATACAACAATATACAAGTAATGAATGAGATAATAAAAGTATTTCTATTACTCAACAATAACACATCCATAGATGATTACATACAAATGAACCACTCTATATACGGCTCTCCAACCTATTTATATGATTTACAAGTAGTTACAAAACTACTTGTCGGTTCAATTGACTGATGCAACATGTATAGGTTGACATAATCTATTGATATGTTTTACAAGTATTCGATCAGAGGACCTTGTTGGGTGGCCGGCTTAGGCTCCTCCAACATCTCCCCCATCTCAAAATATTTCTTCGTCTCGAAGAAATGAGGAGATGAAAACTTTTGTTGTTTGAGTAATGGAAAAACATGTTGCTACTGCAATGGAAAGATGGTACTGGTAGATTGATGCTGTTGGACACATACTTCGACAATGGCTTCTGCAGGGACCAATAAGTGGTGTTGAAATTCTTTCCATGCATGCAGTGCATTCTGGATGTCGATGGTGAGAGTAGTGAGGCTAGACAGGTTCTCCATCTTGCCGTGCATATCTAGGTCCATGATGTTGATAATGTTTTGCCCTAGCAGTCTTGTTTTATCATCAGTGGTAGAGAGCAGTCGTTGGAGATGTGGCATGATCTTGTCGACTTTGGAGAGGCTAACTTGAGCTTGGCTGATCCACTAGTCCTCCTGTTTCTCCAATTTTGCTAACTTTTTGTTCTCCATGATGAGTTGGTCGTTGAGAGTTTGGGTGAGCACTTCATTGGCAGTTGGTCGCTGCTATTGTAGCCTGTTGATAATTTCTCGTGTCTTCTACATTTCCTCAAACACATTGCCATAATGCATGCATCACATGCGCATAACTTCTGTAGTTATAGAAGATTCGATGGTGTACTGTGTTGACGGACAATGAGATTCTGTGAAGGCTGTGTATTGATTTGTCAGCAACATAGAAGTTTCTTCAGCCCAATCTTGTCGGTTCTTGGTCAATTGTTATTGTAGGGTCGACACGACACTTTCAAATAATGTGTACTCTTTGTCAAGCGGGTTGTCCGTGTCGGTCCATGACATGATCAATATGATCTGCGGGGCCAAGTTTTCACACTTAGACAAAAACGTTGATTGTTCTACTTGTAATCTTTTGATGCATGCTCTTGCTTCATTTCTTATGTGTCTTTGCTCTCAGTTGATGGCATTTGTAAGGAGATCAAGTTCTTGCTCTTTAGCTTATCAGGGGTTGAATGTGCTAGTGTTTAACCACCAAATCCAAGGATCACCTTGCAAGATAATTTCACCAAGGAACACCAAGAAAAAGTTTGCAAAACCTAGAAAAATCTTCCATCATGAGGGGCGCATCTCTCCAAAGAGCCCTAAGAAGGGTAGAACAAATGCATAATGTTTTATCCCATGAATCTTGTTTTAAAATGAAAGTGAGGAGATCTATTTATATGATCTTACACATGGCACTTCTCTTGTGAAATATCTTTCAACCCTTATCCTAAGATACTTTTAGGTTCAGATCTTGTCACTGAAAAGACAAGTCACCAGTGGAACGAATGACATGCCTTGAGAGATTAAGGGTTAGGAATAAGGTTAGGCACACACAGTAACAATTAATATGACTAAGCATGTTGTTCCGTAAATCTTGTATGTATTTTGGATCCCCATCATTTTCTTTTTTTCGAAAAGAAATTATTATATTCTATATTTCAAAATTTGAAATAAAAGAAAACATTCATATAGTCCTAGGTAGACTCACAAGAAAGGAGTCTATAGTTGATCCTTAACATAGTGCAAAAGTAAACATCCCTGTGAATTTAAAAACTGAAAGGAATCACCCTGCAAAGTGCAAGACAAATGAGTTTGGTTGTTCTAACAACAACATGTAATAAGTCATATGACCTGCAGCTCTTACAAAAGTCCTAAGAATTTTCTAGTGCAGTCTCTTATGACAGTGTCCTCGACCATAGTTCAAATCCTCGGCATAGATCGCCATCCTGCCTTCGATTTCACCACTGTGGTCTCCCGATGCGGGTGATCATTACAGGGAAGATGAAAGGCGCGAGGGGGACATGGCACGTGCTAGGGCAAGTGGTAGCCCTTCCTCCACAACCTCCCATGCATAAATTGTCATTCTCTCCTATATTGACGGAAGCATCACGCGTGTACTCTACTATCTGTTCTACCAAGGATATGTCGAACCACTTCACCATGCCATGGAACACATGGCGTCGGTACCTGAAAGTCCATCACAACTTCTCAACCATGCTTCGGCTTAGTTGGACGGGGTTCTCAGGGGATGTCCATGCACACACAGAGCAGTATATCGGGACGATCTTCGAGCTTGCGAACGCTCCTTTTTGCAGGTAACTGATAGAAAAGTTCCCCTCGACCAGCTTTGTCTGTCAACATCGGTCATCCAAGTCTGCTCTCCTCTCCTGCGAAGGCCTTGTTGAGGTCTTTATCTTTTCTGTGGATTCACATTCTGAGATCGGCGTTGTGGTATTTCTCCTCTCCCGTGAACACCCTGTTGTGGTTTTTCTGCGGATTCACTTCTGAGAGCGTTTCTATTCAAAATATTCACCATGACTTCACAAGGGAATGCAACTGGAAACATACACTTGGAAGTCCTCGCCTGCGAGGAGACCGCGATTCACATCCGCGAGGCCATAACTGCCATGGAGAATGAACTGTTTTGGGAATTTTGACTCTGACCAGGCACTAATATTGTTATATATAACTATTGGAGACTGGAGTTCACTCTCTAGAGCCATGCGGGAAAGAGAATTTTTCAGACACATGGTAAAACTTACAGTCATCATGTTCAAGGAAGACGCCGATCCCAATCTTTCCCACATGACAGATGCTATCTGCCTTTCTGAGACTCCCTTTCAGGGACATTAAATAGCCAAGAATCGGAATTGCGAATCGAAGGAGAAAGGCACCAATAAATCAAATGATGAAGAGGCCGAGTCTAAAATGAAAGATAAAATGATCTCTCTTACCATCCCTGCTTTGCTCCCTGTTCTGCTTGTTTATGCTCTACTTCAAGATCCTTTCTTCCCTTTTTGTTTTCAAGCTAGAAAAGCTGCTAATGTATAATGGATGGATAGCTGAAACCCTGACCAGATTCTCAGTCTGGACACTACTTCATATTATCCTTTTTTGGTTTCATGTCTATAATCCGACTCCATGTTTTGGACAGACGCGAATATGTAATAGTTTTTTACAAATTTAAGTAATAGAAAATATCTTTCTTACTGACAAAAAAAACACTAACTATTGGGTTGTGTGTGCATTTACCATACACTGTGCGAGCATTTATAATGATCATCACATACACTATGCGAGCATTTATTGGGTTGTGCGTTCATTTAACATACAATGTGTGGGCATTTAACACCACATAGTTTATATAAATTGCATGATACATGCTAGTACAACATGAACACAATTCCAATATTTCAGCGTTTTAATGATAGCAGAGTATGCTTTAAAGTGTTAACATTTCACCCTTTGAAGCCTATATGTTGGTGATCATCATTGAAGTGGGTTAAGGAAATGCCCTCTTGGCAAATAAAAATGCTCACAGGGTCACCCAAAATTCCCGCACATGGAGTTTTTTGAGCATGGTTGTCATTGATGCCATGCCATTAATGGAAATTAAGTAATTAAGGTTGATGACATGGTAGTTTGGGCATTGGAGCCATGATATGTGCCTTGGAGCACTAGATGGCACAAATGACCCATTATGTGGTCATTTGTTGAAGATGATGTAGCCCATATGCGTGTGGAGCCCTTGAAATGGGAATGATGTTTTTGAGCAAAGCCTATAGCAGGTGTAATATCATATCTTCAATCTTCTCTTGTGAACACACTCCAAAATGAAATTCATGACTTGAATTTATAATCTTAACAAGCCTTGTAGAAAGGTCAATTCACTAACCCCTAGCTTTTAGGGTTGTTACCAAACAACATAAATTAATGTTAGGTTGAGTTATGATAGGGTACTAAAGGTCATATGGTCCATAACAATAAAACAATAAAATAAAAGTCATCATACCAAAGGTACACACAATAAGGACGCTAAAACCAAGGAAAAGATAAATGAGCATAAGTCAACCAAAGGGGTCACCAAAAGAAGTTAAGACAACCCTCATACCCACAAGACCAAGGTGTACCATAAAGGTGGACAAACAACCCCTTTTACCCATAGGACCATTAAGACCAAGGACTTTAACCTTTTCTCTCTCAAGGTATATTGTCACATGTGTTCCATATATATTTTTATCAACACAATACAAGGAAGAAGTTCGAAATAATCTATGCCTGCTACATACTTGATTTTGGTTAAAAGCACTTCTACTTTCATGGGCGTGGAGCTGTACATAAGTTGTGATATTTAGAGTAACATGAACATAATATGGAATGAAATACATAACATGAACATAATATGGCATGAAATACATAACATGAACATAATCTGGTATGAAATTAGAAACAACATACATCCCCTCATCACAACCCAACCATTGTTAAGTTTGTGTAGAGTACTTGTAGTGCCAAATCATTCGACCTCCATAAATATAAAAAAAATCAATACAAGCCATTTTGTACCATTATTTAATAGTTTAAGATTCATTTTTATGAGAATGCCAACATACCTTTACAATGCTTCCCTTCACCTTTTGAGCCTTCTTTTTGGACTAGCCCCTCATCATCCTGGATTCAAACATGGATTTAATCAATGAGAAAAAAAACTAAGAACTTGATAGAACCAACTAACACATGAATACGATCCTTTTGGTTTCGAGAATAATTTATTGTAGACGTCTAATATTGGAGCAAACCTCCCTTAGCCCAGAGAATCAACGAAGTTAAAATTGACTTTGATGTTGACCTGTTTGATCGAGGGAGGTTTGCTCCAAGATTAAACGACTCCAATAAACTATTTTGTACTGAATATGACTAGCCACGTGAAGGAATAAGCTTTTATGGCCCATTCCCCTCCTCACATCACTCTCAATTCCCCATACCCAATGCATGTACTAGAAAAAAATATTAAATTTATATGCAAAAATGTGGATTTAATTTATTATCAAAAGTAAGTATAGATAGTGTTTATTAAGTCACTTCTTTTTAGTTTTTTTTTAATTTATAAAATTAACAAGCAACTCATCTACTACAACTTGTCGTTCAGTTATCCTCGCACCTACAACTTGTCGTACTATCTTCCTAATAGAGTACTCGTGACGTAGATGCTACTGCAAGGGGTTGGGATTTGCTGCAATAATGTAAAAATGTTAGATTGATATCATAAAAATTTATAATGACAAGTTTTTCATGAAAAAAAAATATTACATGTTTTTTCCCTGTTGTTGCCACATCATGTACTTCATGTCTCTGCATAGGCTCATCTTGTATAGTATTACCCTCTACATTATTTGCAGTTGAAAAATGAAAAAGTACAATTGATATTCACCATTTTCAATGCAAAATTTTAAATTGTAGCATATGAATTCATTCATTACCTGGATTCGAAGCATGACTTTTGATAGGTTGTCCTCCATCCTTGACATTAGGTGGATCGTTGATTTCCTGCTCAAAATTGAGTCGATATTTTATTGCAAATAATTATAATGAGTAGACTGCATAAGTAATCATTCTTAAATAAAACTCGTTGATTTTATATATCTGCGCGCAAGGTGGATCACCAGAAGGATGTGTTTTCTTATATAAGCTTTTTCGGTGTTCAACAATAGCTCCAAAGCCGTGCTGGAATCCAAGCTTCAAGTCTTCCTATGTGGGCACTTCATTGAATCGATAGGCCTGTATATTTGCATAATGCCATAAAATTACCTTTTAAATTTGAATAAAACAAAAAATAAGTTGCAATTTTTTTTTGGATGTAATATTGGTTTTTTGATACTTACAATTTGTGCCACCAAATTGGAAGAACCACTAGGCCCAAGCTTGTGCTGTCCAATTTTTCCTTGTTTGGATTTGGTGGCCTTTGATGAATCTGACAGCTTATGAAAATGTTGAAATATGTTACATGTTTCAAATTTGATCTAAAAATTAATAATAATAAGGTTTATAATTACATTGTTGAAAGTACTGCATACCTTCCTATGCTTGGCGGTATCTTTCATTCATTTCTTAAAGCCCTCTCCTTTCCATCTTCTACTAGGGCTTTCCACTCTTTTGCTGGAATCATTGGACGGCGAACATACCTAGGGTTCTTTTCTATATGAACCCTAAATTGGTCCCTCAGAATCTTCATATGTTGGCTCGCCTTCATTAGGACCTCCGCTCTATTGAAGGTCTTGTTGCAGAACATGCAAACCAAGCAATTAGTGAGCTCCTCTTTTAAAATTTTTGTTTGTTTATCCGACATTGTGTGGATGGTTGGCCCAAAGATATCCAATGAGAGATCATTTAGATGTTTATAAAAATCATCATTTCTTGCAAGACATGATGTCATCATTGGTTGTAAAACAATGTTTTTTGATAATATTACAATCAAATTACAAACAATAAGTTAAACAATGTATAAATACCTCGGATCTTCTCTATTTTTATGGGAACAAGATTGTCATCCACCAAAAATGTTGTCTCCACTGTACCCGTGCTAGTGACATGAGAAGATTCAGGAAATGCTGCTTGAGCATTCTCATTGCTAATCTTTGCATCGACACCTTGTTCTGTACCATCGGACGTGCGTCGACTAGTAGCTGTTGCATTCACATCTAGAATCAGGTGTGTCACAGATTGTGTCGCCAATTGTTCAGTCGAAAACAATGACAAATGTGAGGCATGTGGAGTCGTATGCTCTGTTAAATTTGTGGACCATTGATCTACAAGAAAATGAGAGCAATTGAGAAGAGAAATATGCAGTGGAATTATCAAAGACAATGTACACTGAACAACAAAAATTTGAGAGAAATCCGATGAGAATTGATTAGTTAATTACAACATTAATCTACATTCATTAATTAGTAATACAATGGTGTTACAATACATGTGATTCGAATGCCATGGATAGGATTCAAATATACCGACTCAGACTGACTAACTAGCTAATGTCTAAATCACTGTTGGAGGCTTACTAGTCTAACTCCACATGTCTAAATCAGTCTACAATCAATTAATTGATGAGGTAGGTGGAAAAAGGCTCCACTCTCCCTTCATGCATGCATAACTGGCACGAGGCTAACTGAAAGTGATCTAACTGATTGTAACTGGAGGTTGACTCAACATAGCTACTTACCAACCACAACTAAATAATGGAGGGTGTTGGTGGCACTTAGAGTGGGCTCCTATAATGTAGGGATTGGAACTGGTGGCACCAATGGCGCTAATGGCATCGGTGGCACCAATGGCACCAATATTCATGGTGGCACCAAAACTTCAGTAAGGTGATAAATGAACTCCTAAGTTAGGAAATAATAACAAATAGGCTATATTGGACAAAGAAGGATTATTAATCCTAATTGTGGACAACTTGGGCCCTAACAACTAGGAAAAAATTCACCTATACAATTTAAATGACAAAATAAACTGCTTAATAAAATAAGGAAAATGGGGAAAACCTCATGGGAACGCCCTCCACCCCCCACCCCATCAAAATAAGCAGGAATCAGGAAACAAGCTATACTACTTAAGGTACATTTTTTCTCTTTGAGCAAGAACTTGTGAAAAAAATTTGATGCAATTCGCAACTCTGTGGAGCAGCCATGCATAATCATGGTTCTTCTGTGCATCAACATCTTGGGACTGTGCATGTGAACCTTTCCATCTTCTTCCGATCTGCTGAATGTTGTTTTTGTCTTTTCTTTTTGGAGGAGGAATGGAATGATCCATTTTGTTCTGAAGTGGGCCAAATTGTCGATCATTCGCTATCATCAAATAACATCTTTGTGGAAGTTTGTTGCACCACTCTATAGGTAGCGAAGCTATGTGAGAGAGTGCAACGTATTCATTCTGATACTGGGACCTCGTTCTTCTTCTATTATCTGGATCCTCAACATCATTCCCAACTGCTTCAATGAGATTTTCAACCCATTTAGGCTTCTAATTTGGAATAGGAACTGGATCTGGATCTAGATCATCTTGAGGTATAATCTCAATATTAAGATCATGCTGATCTTGTTCCTCATCTTCTGAAACTGAAATATAAGACAACATATCATTATCTGCAAATGTAGATGAAAGAGAGTTTTTACCTTCCCTTTTGAATGGATGTTGAGATTGTACTAGAGCTGAGTATGGTAGAAAGTGTGAGAATTCATATGCCTTGGAGGCATGGTTTGCAACACCCTTCGCTATAATCTTCCCAGTTGAGATATCTGAGATCTCCACTGAGTCAAGACCAAATACAACTTGCTTTGGCAAGCTAGTATGTGTCATCTGATAAACATATAAAAAATTTGCTGCAAGAGAGGGCACATAGAGTTCATTATTTAACTCTCCATGTTGGATTTTAATAGAACCTCTACCTGCAGCTGGGATCTGTGAGTTATTCCCCTTATGAATGCAAGGTTCTCTTGAGAGATCGAGAGTAGTGAAGGATTCTTTAGAGGCAACCGTGTGGTTGGATGCTTCAGAATCTATCAAGTAAGCCTTCGATTGAGTGAAGCTTGCCTTCAAGACATGAAACCTCTCATGATCTTCTGTCGGTTGTCCAACATAAGAATTATTTGCTCCTTGTGGATGGGAAATATTGTTTTGTTCAAGGAGTGTTGACAATTGGTCGATGGTCTTTTTGATGCATTGGCTCTCTGGATGAAAGGATCTCACACAAACATCTAGTATTCTCAAAATTCTTCTTTTTCTTGGAACTCGAGGCTCCATCGTGTTAGTTGTGAAGCCTAATCTTCCAGATCCAAAGATATTATTCAGTTGTGTTTGTACCCCAGGTGTATTGTACACTCATCCCCCTTGCCTCTGGGTTCGGGGTCGGAGCCCCCGAGAAATTTTTTTGGGATGTGTGTTGGCCAACAGTTTTGTGGACCCATGGTATTGGGTTAACCGTAGTATTTTCCCATGGTATTTCCCTTATAAAAGAAAGCATTGTAACACGACTGCGTATGGTATTATTTTGTATTGTAAACAATCTTTGTGATTGTGTGGGAGAGACTGTGAGAGCGTGAAGAGGAAGTGCAGTGGTTTTGCTGCAAGCTGTATTCCTTCATCTTTCTACACTATAATAAAAGGACTGGCAATTTCTTTGTGGACGTAGCCCATTGTTTGGGTGAACCACGTTATATCTGTCTCTTTGTAATTTGTTTAATGTGGTTTGCATTTTGTTTAATGATTTAACTGTATATGTGTTACTGCTCTGCGATCTTGTTTTCTAACACATCGAAAGATCTATGATTCTCCATTGACTTCGAATCAATGTTTTTGGTCTCATTCCCTTTGTGCTTCCCTCTTGCTTGTGCATTGTTTGAGTTGATGACTAAGAGTGCTTGATTCTTGGAGGTTCTGAATCACTCCCATTTGAACCAATTTATCTTGCTCTTGTATCAAGGACTCAACAAAAGCATGTAGAGAAGGCATCTTTTAATTAGGGATAGAAGCTCCTACGGAATGGAATGTAGAGACAAATGCTAAGTACTCTGATCCAAGCTTGCTCGACACTGACATCACAAGCTACTCATCTTTCCTCTCTAATCCACATTGTTTGCATTGCAGTACTAGTGACTTGTATTTTGTAAAGAATTTCTGAATAGATTCGAAACTGCTAGGTTGTAAAGCAATGATCTTCTTCTCCAAAATATGCCCTCGTAGCTCATCTTGTTTTCCAAACAAAGATTCAAGCTTATCTCAAGCTCCCTTCGGAGTCCTTAGTCCCTCAAGGTGGAAGAAAAGATCCTGGGGGAGATATGAGTGCACATAAAGCCGAAGGCCTCATCAAGCTGATTCAACATTTGTTCTTCTCAACATACTGTTGGGGCTTAGTTTCTCTTCCGATTGTCATCCTAAACAGACCAAGCTTGCGCAAGGCTATCTGCATATCTGCCCTCCAATCAATGTAGTTGAAGGGTGTTAGGATTTTGGGTACGCGAGCTGAAAAATCCATCATTTTGTATGTTGATCAGTTAATTAATCAAGAAGCTACGTAGGTACCTGCAAATAATACTGCAAAACCAATTCAATTCACAATCATATGTCAGTTTAATCATTTCCACCTTGACATGTACACTTTTTTAGAGTCCATCACACCTGGATAGACTTCTTTGGACAAAATCCAGAGGGAGCAATGCCATGATTCCATGATTTATGTTGAAACTCAGCTGCTTCTGGTGTACAATGCAGATAAGGCAAGAATTACTGCTAGCTTGAACTAGGCTATGATACCATGTTAAATTTGTGAACCATTGATCTACGGGAAAATGAGATCAATTGAGAAGAGAAATATGCAGTGGAATTATCAAAGACAATGTACATTAAACAACACAAATTTGAGACAAATATGATAAGAATTGATTAGTTAATTACAACATTAATCTTCATTCATTTATCAATGATACAATGGTGTTACAATACATAGGATTCGAATGCCATGGATAGGATTCGAATATACCAACTCAGACTGACTAACTAGCTAACTCAGTGTGTCTAAATCACTGTTGGAGGCTCACTAGTCGAACTCCACATGTCTAAATCAGTCTACAATCAGTTAACTGCTGAGGTAGGTGGGAAAATGCACCACTCTCCCTTCATGCATGCATAACTAGCGCTAGGCTAAGTGAAAGTGATCTAACTGGAACTTAACTAAGCATAACTGCTTACCAACCACAACCAACTGATGGAGGTTGTTGGTGGCACTCAGAGTGGGCTCCTATAATGTAGGGGTTGGCACCGGTGGCACTAATGGAACCGATGGCACTAATATTCATGGTGGCACCAAAACTCCAGTAAGGTGATAAGTGAACTCTTAAGTTATGAAATAATGACAAATAGACTATATTGGACAATGGAAGATTATAAATCCTAACATGCTCATGTGACGATTCTCCACGAGCATCACTAATACCAACAACGCATTCACCACTAGTGTGTGGGCGCAAAAAATCCTGTAGATACAAATAACTTGTTAATTCACTCACATATATAAGTACAAATTATAAAATCATAAATGAATTTATCTTCTAGTTCAAGATACTACAACTTACTTTTAAGGCCTTAGATCTCTTCACCAAAACATCAACCTTTATTGTAGTATCTTTTGTCTACAGTTGAATGAATAACAGATGAAGGATATCCTCATTAATTTTTTTGAGGTCTTCTCTATCATTTTAATTGGGTCTAGAGAAGATCCAATGTCAGCATCGTGCATGATCTTCTCTATATGAATTGATTTATCTGATGCTAGATCAAATACTGAATCGATATCCTGCAACAAAAATATATAAAACATTACTAAAACGAAAGCAATATATTGAGGAAAACAACATAATAAAATAAGATATTGTTCATGTTCGATTTAAAAAATTACAATTATGTATACTTGTTGCTTGAGGATTGCGTCGTCTAGTCCACAACTGGGGCCTTGCCCTTATCATCACCCTGCAACAAAAATGTAGAAAACATTATCATAATGAAAGCAATATACAAAAGAAAAATACCTAACATTAGAGGAAATTTCAATTCAAAATATGCCTTTTAACTTTAACTCAAATTCCATGTCATCATCTGTTAGCCAATGAAATTGCCTTAAAATTTGAAATACCGTATAGGTCTTAAACACCTTTTTAATATAAATTTGGGGATATGTATCATAAAAAAAACTACTTTTTTGTTTGTATTTTCGACATATCTTTCCATGTTTTTACTCAAATTTCAATCGGGAGAGCTTGTTGGATGCAGAATTAAATTCCGCATCCAACGAGTACCCACTCATCACCATCATCACATTTTTTCAGATATTTCTTGTTTTTGGGGTAGCGGGGACTGTCAAAAGTATGCCGAGTGGGTACTCGTTGGATGCAGAATTTAATTCCGCATCTAATGAGCTCTCCCGATTGAAATTTGAGTAAAAACACAGGGAGATATGTCGAAAATACAAACAAAAAAGTATTTTTTTTTCTTTTCTTCCTCCAAAATTAATAAATATTATTTTATTATTTAACTATTATTTTATTAATTTTTTTTAGGAGGCCCATTTTGAGTTGAAATTTCCTCTAATGCAAAAAAGACATATTGGTCATATTATATTTGTGCAATTAGAAATATGTATACATGTGGACTCGATGGTGTACTCATCTGATAAACATTTGGGGACTTTCTCTGATCATTTCCCTGCAACAATTAGTTATATAAAACATTATCGAAAAGAAACTAGTGTACTCATGAAAAAAACAATCACTAGCCTGTGATGAGAAACGCATAATTCAATATTGAAATGAACCCAATATACTCATGGATAGTAAATAATAATAAAACATATTGCGCATATTATAGTAGTAAAATTACAAAGAGTGTTACTTGCTAGCTTGAGGATGTTCTACTCCTCTAATAAACTGTTAGGGAGATGTCCCGATCACTTGTCTTTGATGAAAAATACATAATTCATTATATAAATGAAACCAATATACCGATGAAAAATAATAATAAAAAACATATTGCACATATTATAGTAGTAAAATAACAATGAAGTATACATGTTGCCTCGAGGAAGGTACTGTCTGATCTACTGGTGGTAGGGAGCTACCTCGATCAACACCCTGCAACAAAACCATAGATAACATTATTTAAACGGAACGGTAATACTCATGAAAAAACATAACAAATAAATATTTTGTTCATATTATATTTGTACAATTACAATGATGTATACCTGCTACCTCAATTATGGTGTACTCCTCTGATCAACTGCTGGGAAGATGCCTCGATCTCTACCCCGTATCTTAAATATAGAAAATTTTAATGAAAAAAACAACAATAGACTACCAAAAAATACATAAGATATTAGATTCAATAATTAAAGGTTGGGTAAATTGTTAGATGTACATCTCCAGTAGTGACCACATTTGTATCTATTCAATTCAAATTGTAATTAATAAGAAACTCTTCCCCTGCAACTATTGATTTAATGACACACAAAAACACGGTTTTCTTCACGTAGATCAAATATGCAAATTGGATTGCTCAAGTGTAGACCCTGGTTGTGTACTGTTTATAAACCCTGCAATATTCCCTGTAGCTGTTGGCCTTCTGTCAATGTACAACGTCACTCATTTATTTTGATCCCTGTCTTTCAGCTATAAATAATTTGTAGACAATCTGTATCTGCACATACTTCTTCTATATTGGACCAGTCACATCCAATTTGTGTAGTTGTGACAGTGTCCAACATACTCCATCAATTTAATACATTTGTCGTAACCGACCATTATGCCATCCATGTAAAACAACCCCAAACCATGTAATGATGATGGTGCAATTCGATATATCATCTTATTCACACAAAAATCTATGTTTAGTTGAGGAAGATCCTTGGGTACCCATTGTTTCACTATATGTTTGTACTTCAAAGGCACCTCAATGTCACCTATGGTCTCATCTTCATAAGAACATGAACCCCCTTCAATGAGAAAACATTGCATGTGTCTTTGGATTTTTTTTTTGATCTTTTGACATCTAGTTGATATACCTGTTGTAGACCTTTTGGATGTCTCACTTTCCTCTTGTATTCCAATACTCCCCTCTCTCGAGGAAGACAATTATGACAAATACCTATTTGGTTCTTTCTGCACCATTGGAAACATCATTCAAGATTACATCTCAGCCATGTATTTCTCATGAAGTGTGCCTTTAATCAATAGTGAGGTTTATGGTTATTGTTTTCCATGAATGGTTAGGTGACGAATGTGGAACCTAGTACCTAAAGAAGATTTTATGACTCTAATACAAAGCTAGATCCAGAAAAGTACTACTGTAATAAATTCCAACATAATTTTCATCTCTTTCAACTTTACCACTCCACTGGTCACTGCGTTAAAGTTGGTCCTTGAGATGAGTTATCAATTCCAATGTACAACACAAACAGTAACAAAATCACAATGAAGTTTAACTGATGAATAGTAATTAAAGAACAATAGTAATGCTAGATAGATCTAGTTTGTATCTTCCTTATACTCAGACATCTTGAGTCAGCTCTTGTCACTGTAAGGACAAGCTGTCAGAAGACATACCTTGAGAGAGAGAGAGAGACTGAGAGATCTTAGAGTTTTGATGGTTTAGGTTCATATTTCACGATTGGCGTCCATGGGTTGGAGATCATGGTTCAAATTTCACAACACAAGTTTTGGCACTCCTATAATAGGTACCATAATAAAACATAAAATAAAGTTGAGTAGTCTTAAAGTAGGGTACCATAGGTCATGTGGTCACATAACAAAAAAACAATAAAAGTAACAATTTTAAGTCATTATACCAAAGGTGGCCAAGGTACCACACGCAATAAGGGCGCTAGGACCAAGTAGAAGATGAAGAACCATAAGTCAACCAGGGTCACAATAAGACGGTAATGTAACCCTCATACCCACAAGACCAAGGTGTATCGTAAACTTTGGAGAAACAACACCTTTTACCCATAGGACCAACAGGACCAATGAATTTAATCTTTTCTCTCTCTCAAGGTATATTGTCACATACATTTTTATCATCACTGTATAAGCAGAAGTAAATAACAAAGCTACATCTAGAAAAGTACTAATGTAATAAATTCAAACATAATCTCCATCTCTTTCAACTTTAACACTCCGCTGGACATTGCGTTAAAGTTGGTCATTGAAATGAGTTATCAATTGCAATGTACAGAACATAAATTGTAACAAAATTCCCTCTATTTTAACTAACGAACAATAATTAAAGAACAATAGTAATGCTAGATAGAGCTGGTTTAAATATTCTTTATACTCAGACATTTTGAGTAAGCTCTTGTCACTGTAAGGACACACTGTCAGAATACATATCTTGGGGGAGAGAGAGAGTTGGAGTGTTGATGGTTTAGCTTCACATTTCTCAGTTGTAGCTCACTGGTTGGGGATCATGGTTCACATTTCACGGTTACAACTCACTGGTTGGAGATCATGGTTCACAACACACATCTAACAACCTTAGAAGAGGTACAATATGACATTTGGCACCCTACTTTAAGTGTACTCAACTTTACAACAACAATAATCCAATGCCATGTCCAACAAAGATAATATCTATACTTCTTTCATGCTAAAATACTCCAAGTGTGAAGTTATGAATATAATATATAAACTTGGCAAGTATTCTAGAATGGTCACTTAGGAAACTCTAGGTTTTAGGGTGGTTACCATAATAAAACATACGAGTACACTTAGAGTAGGGTGCAAAAGGTCATGTGGTCGCATAAACATTAGAACAGTAAAAGTAGTAAGGTTAGGTCATCATACCAAAGGTGGTCAAGGTACCACACAGAATAAGGGCGCTAGGACCAAGTAGAAGATAAAGGACCATAAGTCAACCAAAGGGGTCAAAACAAGATGGTAATAAAATCCCCATACCCACAAGACCAAGGTGGAGAAACAACCCCTTTTACCCATATGACCAACAAGATCAATGACTTTAATATTTTCTCTCTATCAAGGTATATTGTCACATATATTTGATCATCAAAGTATAAGCATAAGTAAATAACAAAGCTAAATCCACAATAGTACTGTTGTAATAAATTCAAACATAATTTTCATCTCTTTCATCTTTAAGACTCCATTGGGCATGGCCTAGAGGTTTCGTCCTCCATCAAACTGGTTTGGCACTACTTGGCTTCATAACTTCTTTATCACATAGCCTTCATTTCCCTCTTGTTGACCTTCCTCTTAGGTGTATAATATGGAAAGGTACATGTTTCTAAAGAGTGTGTTGAACTTTATGAGATTTATAAGTATATAATTGAATTCTATTAAGTTAATAATAAGTGTGATCTTCTTTGAATATTTTATATAAAAAATAACACATCAATCCATATGATCCTCAATTTCATTAAAAAAAACAAATTTTATGTATAACTTCATAAAACATATCATAATTGTCGTCAAAAACAAATATCTTCAGGACTTTTTACCCAAAGAGACTAGTATTGTATATACATGATAATCAAATGAGGTCCCTCTTGATAAAATTTTAAAGTTAGAAAGCCATTATTCACTTTAAAAAAACCATCAAACAATCCACACAAACCATTTTTGGACACTTTGTATCATTTCTAATTGTGGATAAAACTAGTCAGACCTCTTATATGGTGTTGGTTGACTTGCTACTGTCCTTTGGGTGCAAGAATGCATATAGAGATAACTTCGGATGCTCTTATTTTGGAATGTAGTGTTAAGTCTTCTCTTAATTCAAATTCTGAGAAGATCACATACTTGATGCCTGCCTTTTTATCTGTGGAAGACTACAAGTAATATTTCCCTAAGAAAATTGACTAAAGTATTGGAAAATTAGTCTAAGTTTCCCTAAGGAAATGCTCGCCATATCTCATGGGTTAATGATAAAAATAATCTGCGAGTATAAGGCTATAGATCGTGGAAGTGTTTATCTGGCCATGGTATCAGTTCTCCTAAATATTGCTTGAAGACAAAGTTATAGGTCTGCCAAGATGGGGTTTCATGTTGTTTTGCTCAGTTAAGTAAAATGCATGCCTAGGTAAGAGGATGTTGAATATGAAAGTGAAACCAGTTTTGTTGTGATCAGTTAGATGTCTTACATCATCTGGTATTATTGGTTCATTATTTTGGTGAAGTAAAAAATCCACCCTGGAGATGGCACAATTTGACTAACTATAAAATCAACTGCTAAAAATGGATGTTGATCTATGCATCTAACCATATGACTAGTTTGTCAAAAATGTCTCTTAGGGTGATGACTTTAGTTCTTATTCTTACACCATAATCTAAGACATAAGAACCATCCTTAGTGTGCTAAACTAATAATGAATGCCATTCGACAACGTAGGCTACATGGTAATAAAATGACATGACTCATTTTGTCCAGAGCTTCCAAAACCTATCAACATCAGGAAACTACGATTAGTAAAAATGGATACATCATTGTCAAGGGTAAGCCTCGCATGATGGTTGAAGTATCCACTTCAAAGACTAGAAAACATGCTCACGCAAAGTGCCATTTTGTTGCAAGTGATAGTTTTAATGGGAAAAAGCTCGAAGATATTGTCTCATCTTCTCATAATTGTGATGTCCATCATCCTAATCATCTAAGAAAGAAAGGGTTAAGCCAAAGACATAGTTCATAATATATTGAACATCTAATGTAGAATAAAGTATATGGAAAAGAGCATGATTTACATCAATCTATGAATTGAGAGATGGATGAAGGCATGCGTTTAGAAATTTAAATGAGTAAAATATATTTCTGGTGGAGAAATATGAGGATGTACACTTTGTGGACATTTCTTCTTCAAGAGTTGTGGTGAACATGGATACTTCATCTACGCAATCAATAGGTGAAAAGCTAATGAAATATCGTTGATATTGCAATGTTTTTAATACTGCAAAATATTGGTTTTCTTTGTTGATAGTGTGCGCCTACTCTACACTTTGAATTTAAACAATCTCCCGAAATTGCACAAATTTGAAACAAATTAATGATGTAGTTCCATTAAAAACGGCATTGAATAATTTTGTCACCAAGTTTTCCAAAATATCCCATATATAGTTTATTGTTTCCAAATGCATTACAAGGTCCTAGAAATGCATTTCATCATTAGTGTTTTGATGTAGTTCATTGTACTATATAATGCACATTGTAATAGGAAAAATAAAATTTAGGTAGTGCATTTGACTATGGAGGGGTCATATATAAGTCTAAATTCTCACAATTGTATGGGTTCTTCAAAGTAAAATTTTAGTAGTGCATTACTTAATCATTAATTTGTAACAAAAGAACTTAAGGAATTAGTAGTGCATTACTTGATCATTAATTTGTAACAAAAGAACTTAAGGAATTTATGTAATAGAGAGGACAAATGTATGAAATTTGAAAAAAAGAAAGTCCATTTCTAAATGAGTACATTAATTCTTAACATTAAGTTCAAAATAAAATGAACTAGGTGCTAATGTATTTTATACACGACTAATATATTTTAAGTTAATGGACGATTAATACCACATTGGATGTTTGAATGAAGTATACAAAGATTGTTATGCATATTTTATCTTTAGTTTCAACACTATTTCATAATATCCTGCACAAACCAGGTTGACCCACATAGAAATTTGTTTATGGATTTATTAGTGTTGTCATAAGTGGGGATTTAAAATACCTTTTTGGGACAAAACCAAATTAACCAAGAAGGATAAGTGAACTCTAGGAAAATCTTAATAGAAACCATGAATTTTTCTCTATACATAAGAATTAAATAAATGAGAGCCCGTAGGTGACAAAAATTATGTATATTTGCATTTCATATTATAGATAACAAAATTACATTTCATTTATGCATATTTTTACTTAATACCACACTATTGGGAACTAAGAATACCAATGCACAAACGAGATGGAGAAGAGGTTTCAAAAACCATTCCCAAATGAACAAAGACATATCCATTCATGATGATCAATAGGAATTAGATGAGTTATTTTTCTTGGATTCTTAGAAAGCAGAGGAGATGGGAACTTGAAATATCCTTTAATGTTCGTTAACACCAACTTTTTGTCTATATTTCCAAGTATTTTCCTTTCAATTGATCCAAGAAGAATCCAACAAAGGAATTAGCTCTTATTAAAGATAACATAAATCATTTGATGGAGAGCATATCTAGGGTGGGTCGATTTTGTAGGAGATCCAACCAACTATTTTCTTCGATAGGTTGAGGTGCAAAAGGATTTGTACATTGCATAAATAAATCTCATTTCACTTCCCTGAAGGTTGACCCTAGATGTGATATCCAAGAACAAATACACAAGTCTCCATGTCTTTGTCTACCACACGCTATACATTATTGTTGTGCCAAAAATGTGTTACAACCATGGAACCAACTGCCCTTTTGGAGTGAACCTTTACCCGATTGTTGCAACAATTTTAGTGGTACTACTTGGTGGCAATCGAATAAGGAGTAATAGTGGGAGCCCTACTTTGTAATGGAAGTAAAATACATTATGGAGGAAATATAAGGCGATGGAGGAAGTTCGCATAGGCTAGGAGTAGAGGGTTCCCAACTCAATTTTAAGGTAAAATTTGGCATTCTTCTCGATCGAATGATGTCAAACAACCCTAAAATTGAGATGTAGGGTGATGGAGGAATTTCGCATAGGGTGGGAGTAGCGGGAGTCCAACTTGATTTCAAGGGAAAATTTGACATCTAGATTGAATGATGTCAAACAAACCTAAAATTTAGAGGCATGCATTGTCAAATTTACGATTGCATCTATCTAGGAGAAGTTACTACAACATATTTATTAGTAATATAATTGTGAGAACTATCTCCCATAGGTCAAAATTGGAATGGGTTCATAACTGGTCCACCACTCAACCTCTACAGAAGATCTATCCACCTTAGTATCTTGTATTGGTCTCTCTTTATCCGGTAGAATAAATTTACATATGTGGACATAAACCCCAAATGCAGAGATACATACATTTTGTTTTCTAGCAAAATGATGAATGGTTTCAACTTATTGATGTCATTGTGGGTCGAATTTGATGTCAATCTTGCCTGTTGAAGATGCTCCTAAATCTCCTATTGGTTCAAGAGCCGAATAATTCTATAGACTAGTTGATGCGAGCTTTAATCTTGAGCTAAAGACTGTAGATAGCATGAACTCCTTAGTACATTAAGGACAACCCTATAAATGAAATGAGAAATATTCTACTAATCAGGATGGTAGAGCCATAGATATGGGTTAGATCCCTAGGAACTACCATAGGAGAGCACAGTGGTGAAATCAGAGGGAGGATGATGAGCTATGCTGGGGATTTGAACTATGGTCGAGGACACTGCCGTAGGAGACCACATTGGAAAAGTCAGAGGCATGATGACGAGCTATGTTGGGGAGCTGAAAGATGGCCGGGCTGTGGGATGGATGGGGTGCGAGATATGTGTTTGTGTTTCAATTTTGTTTTTAATTTTTTGTTTTGATATTTTGATATTTTGTTTTTTTTGTTTTGTTTTATTTTAATATTTTTGTTTTATGTATTTTATATATTTTAATGTTTTATTTTAATATTTATGGAAAATATCGCCAGTATTGTCTTAGAGAAGTCCTCTAGGGAGAAAGACACTAATTTTCATGAGGAAAACCTAAGAGCATGATGATAGGGTTCATGATGAAACCCTAAGAGAAGATAAGAAGAGACCCCTATTAATTGTTTAGGATACATTTTCATTCATCGTGGAAGCCCATTAATGCCTTCATGATCATGACGACCATAATGAATCATAGTTTATAAATAATTTACAGAAATCAATGTCAATTACAGTAAACAACACACAATAAAATAAATTTAAAACATTTCATATATGATTATAGATAGACAATTTGATCTCTACGTACCTTAATGATTTATATTATGTGATGATGATGACAACGATGATGATGAAGACGACAATGATGGGGATGATGATGATGATGTTAATGATAACAATGATAATGATGACGATGATGGCAATGGGGATGATGTCGATGATGATGATGATGATGATGATGATGACATCGATGATGGTGATGACGATGGTGATGAAGATGATGAAGATGAAAACGATGGGGGTGATGATGAAGATGAAGATGAAGATGAAGATGAAGATGATGATAATGATGATGATGATGATGATGATGATGATAACAATGATGATGATGATGATGATGCCAATGAGGATGTCGACGATGAGGATGATGGCAATGATGATAATGACGATGAGAATGATGACGACGATGACGATGATGATAACAACGATGATGATGATTACAATGATGATGATCAATGATGAAAATGAGGATGATGACGACAAGGATGATGACAATGATGATAATAACGATGAGGACGATGATAATGGTGATGATGATGTCGACGACAATGATGATGATGATGATAACAATGATGATGATGATGATAACAATGATGATGACAAAATCTATGTGCAAAAAAATAATTTATTGTGTTTTTTTTCATACTTAAGAAGCAATGTCTCTTATAACATATGCCGACATACAAGAAAATGACAAAAAAACTTAAAATACCTCATTATATATAGAGTAGAGCATATATATTAAGGCATACCTCATACACTTCAATGAAATTCGTCATCTATTTCATCCAAGTCATCATCTGTACCATCTGATCCAGATTCAACATTGTAAGGATTGGCCATATCATCATCTTCATCGATGTCAGTTTCTATGATCATGTCATTGTTGATATCGTTTTCATAGACATTGTCTGCTACATTATTTGATTCAACTAATTCTTTGTCATCTTCTTCTGGAACATGATTCTCTAACTCATTTCGATCATTCTCAACATCGTCTTCTTCTTCAAGAACCTCTTCATTATCATCCTCCACATTATACTTTACCGACCTTCCCCTTGGATCGTGTCTCTCGGAAAATTACCAACCCCCTCTACTTGGAACCTCAGAGTAAAATACCAGTTCATATTGGCTTGGAATAACATAGGGCCTCGTTCCTGGCTCAAACAACCTTGTATTAACCATGGTAAATCTATTTTCGTGTTCAATAATAGTTGTATCGAGATCACGTTGATTCAATTGTAACCTATACCATTTGACATCGAACAAAACTAATTTGAAAGAGTTAAAATCACACTAAATAATGTCTTCCAAATACCCATAGTATCGATTTTCTGAGAATTCTGGACGTCTGTCACTTCTAGAGGAAACATTGGTCACCTCAAAGACTACAGTTATCCCACAATCATAAGTTTTCTTCATTTCATCCAACTTTTTGATGTGAAATTCATGACCATTGCACCACATAGCCTTATGTTGTTTTACCTGCAACAAGCCATACCTATAAATGTTACATCCTGAATTGATCATGATTAAGTGCATGTTTATGCTATGTAGGTAAATAAATGAACGTGTACATCAATATATTAAAAAAGCGGCTTATTAATATGTTTTCCTGCTTATCTTTTAAACCGTATTTTAAATCGGTTTCCCTTTCTGTAAGATTGATATCTCCATTACAATGTGTTGCTTTAACCAATGAAGCCACTATTAAATTGAGCACATAGATCTATGGATCAACACATAACTCACAAAATAGATCACACAATTTACTTAGCAATTGAAAATTGAAACAATGCAAAAATGGCTTGCAACTGTGAATGCTTTCATTAATCAAAAGTAATTAGATAATTAATTACAATGAAGTACAATGTCTAAATAGCCACATTCAATTCGAATCCATGTGAGGAAATTCGAATTGATTGGACTCTACTTCACTGAATGGTTAACTGACCTTGTCTAAATCATCATCGGAGTTCAAAATCCAAAATCAAGTGTGTAATTTAGTGTTGCCTAGTCTAACTGATTGAGGTAGGTGAGTAAATGCACCTCACCTGCATGTAGCCATGCGATCCTAGCACTAACTGAATAGAAATGAGTGTAGGGAACTAGAACTAAATGTAACTGGCTCCTAACTAAGCTTGACTAGTCACCAATTGAACTCAACTGATGGAGGTTGGTATCGACACTCCCAGTGGCTCCTAATTTGTAGGGATTGATCTAGGAGGCTCCTAAACTGATGCATGCAATTGCAATCAGTGGCAGTTGGCCTCAATTAGTGTTCCTCACACTTTAGTAACTGGTGCATGTGCCCCAATTAGGCCAAGTGGACCCAATGGTGCTAGTGACTAAACATAGACTGAAAGGACTCCCGATTTAGACATGACTCCTGATTTAGACATAATGAACAAATTGGACAAGGGAGGATTGTTAATCCTAACACCCCCCCTGAATGCTAACTTTAACAATTTGTGGGCCCTGGTAACTAAGACCATAGGTCACCCATTACAATGAGTAAAGTAAAGTAACTACTCAACACAAGGAGCTATGGAAAAAACCACATGGAAACCCCCCTCTAACTAAGCAGATAAAATCAAGATTCAAGTTTGAAAAACTTGAAAATGTGTTGCTGCAATATTTGTGATGTAGTGGAGCATCATGCATGATGTTTTGTGCACAACTATCCTGGGGCTTGGCATGTAGACTTCTCCATCTTCTCCCAAAATGATAATGGAAGGAGGGAGGAATGTAAACTTTTCTTTTTGCTGGATGAAGAGGTGTATGACCCACTCTATTATTCTGAATGTAGTGAGATTGAGCCCTTGCCATGTAGCATCTTACATGAATTCTATTGCATCTCTCTGAAGGAGGTAAGATTGCATGACATAGCGCAAGGGTCTTTCCCTTCCGAGTGTCAGATGGATTTCTAGTCATCTTCCTAGCTTCTAGTTTGGAAGTAGGGACTGGATCTAGATCTGAATCACCCTGAATCTGAATCTCATAAACTGATACAGCTAGATCTGCAATGCTAGTGGAAACTGCAAAAGAAGTAGATGAAATGTTTTTATCTTCCCTTGCAAGTGGCTGTTGAGAGTGCACGGGTGCAAAAATGGCATGAAGTGTGAGAACTCATATGCCTTGGAGGCATGATTTGCAGCACCCTTCGCTATGATGTTCCCAGTAGAGATATCTGTGATCTCCATCGAGTCAAGACCAAATATGACTCACTTTGAAGAGTCAGTATGAGTCATCTGGTATGCAGATAACAAGTTTGCAGCTAGGGAGGGAACATAAAGCACATATTTGAACTTTCCATGTTCAATCTTGATAGAGCCCTTCCCTTTGGCTTGAACTTTACTTTTATTTCCCCTCTGAATACTAGGACCATCAAAAGACTGCAAGGAAGAGAATAATTCTCTGGATGCAACAATATGATTGGAAGCTCCAAAATCAATGAGGAAGGCATGTGCTGTTGAGCAGCTAGCCTTCAGTGCATGGCATGTCTCTTCATGTTCTTCAATTTATTCTCTATGGTCAGCCTTCCTTGCGCTTGCAGGTACAGTAATGTTGTGTTTCTTCAGAAGAAGAGACATCTCATCAATTGTTCTTCTCATATAGGTGCTTTCTGGATGAAATCCCCTTCCATAGTAAGAACAAAGTGTCTTTCCTTTTCCATTCTTCTTGCTTCTCTTTGAACTCAAAGTCTCATTTGACTGCTCTTTCTCTACATGAGACTCATCCTTTTGCTTCCCTTTATCGTTCGCTACCTTAGGTCCTCCTGCAACCAGTGCATGATCTTAGGAATATCGAATGAGCCCCATTTGGATCAACTTGTCATGCTATTGAGTGATAGATTCAATGAATGAGTTAAGAGTAGGAATCTTCCAGTTTGGAGTAGAGAGCTTCACAGAATGAAATGTTGATACAAAGATTGAATAGTATGCACCAAGTTTGGAGAGAATGACAAGGATGAGTTGATTATCCTCCTTCTCATCCTTGCACAGCTTCAATTGTAACACTAGATGCTTGAATTTTGTGAAGAAGTCATTTAGTGTTTCAAAATTGGCTGGATGAAGAGAGATCAACTCATTCTCCAACTGATAAATCCTCAGGTCATCCTGTTTGTCAAATAAGGAAGCAAGCTTATCCCAAACCTCCTTGGGAGTCTTCAATCCATTGATGTTGAAGAGAAGGTCTCGAGAGATTGAGAGGCATAAGCATCCGTAGGCTTCATCAAACCTATTCTAGTACCTTTCTTTGTCAACATAATGAATTGGCTCTTTCTCTGTCTCCATTGTGAGTTTGAAGAGTCTTTTGGAGCATAGCTGCATCTCCATGTCTTCCTTCCATTGGTGGTAGTTTAAAGGAGTGAGAATGTCCATTGGAGGATCCATTCAGAATGCAAAGAAGAGGACTGAGCTGTTGTAGCGAATGCAGTGTAGGAGATTGAGCTGCTTGTAGCGAATGTAGTGAAGGAGACTGATAAAACTGTAAATCACACAATGAAACAGACAAAATAAGGTATACAGTATGCACTTTTGGATTTTCCTTCACACCTAGCTTAGTTGATCAAGCAATCTTGATCAACAATTCCTTTGCTTGGGGTATTAATTGGTAAATTCTCCGCTTCTGGTGCAGTACTGGAAGGAGCAATTTTGCTCAATTTTTTGTTGTTGATCCAAGTATGAATTTGTAGTAGGAGAAGTGCCTTGTCCTGTTGAGGCTTTGATACCATATTAAATTGAGCACATAGATCTATGGATCAACACAACTCACAAAATAGTTCACACAATTTACTCAGCAATTGAAGAATGAAACAATGCAAAAATGGCTTGCAACTGTGAATGCTTTCATTAATCAAAAGTAATTAGATAATTAATTACAATGAAGTATAATGGCTAAATAGCCACATGCAATTCAAATCCATGTGAGGAAATTCGAATTGATTGGACTCTACTTGATTGAATGGTTAACTGACCTTGTCTAAATCATTATCGGAGTTCAAAAACCAAACTCATATGTCTAATTTAGTGTTGAATAGTCTAACTGACTGAGGAAGGTGAGTAAATGCGCCTCACCTGCATGCAGCCGTGCAATCCTAGCGCTAACTGAATAGAATTGAGTGTAGGGAACTAGAACTGAATGTAACTGAATCCTAACTGAGCTTGACTAGTCACCAACTGAACTCAACCGATGGAGGTTGGTATCAACACTCCCAGTGGATCCTAATTTGTAGGGATTGATTTAGGAGGCTCCTAAATTGATGGATACAAGTGCAATCAGTGGAAGTTGGTCTCAATTACTGTTCCCCACACTTTAGTAACTGGTGCATGTGCCCCAATTAGGCCAAGTGGACCTAATGGTGCTAGTGACTAAAAATAGACTGAAAGGACTCCTGATTTAGACATACCTCTTGATTTAGACATAATGACCAAATTGGAAAAGGGAGGATTAATAATCCTAACATCCACACCTTCCCATGATATTCCATGATCGGATTGTTCACATCGTTCAATCCATAACTTCATTTAATCAAGATTGTTTGTTATGTATAAATGAAGTGCATCCTACTCATGACCAACTGCTTCATGAAAGTAAAATTACAATTAAGTACAAATGCATATTCACTTAACATGCATATATATAGTTTTAATTGATGCATATTGAATATTAAAAATGAAATAAGTATCACATGTACATAAAAAACAACAGTCAAATGTACTATAATTAATCTTCGCTAGTTAATAATTACCTTTCACCTTCGTCGATCTATTTTTCCCAATGCGGTACTTCCCTTTGAAATTGTTATTGGAGTCCAAATCACAAATGCGACCTAAATTGAGCTTTTGATGCTAATATAGGAAGGTATTCAATGATATACATCATGTTCTGGTATACCATATATCCCTCCATCATAGAACCCTTTGGATGTGCTCGTTGTCTAACCAAGCCCTCAAAAATTTCATGTTCCTCTCAACCATCCACATGGACCTTGAGTGTACTGGTCCACACAATTCAATCTCCTCAACTTGGTGTATGAGGTTGTGTTCTTGTGCATTGAAAAATGCCGAAGGTAGGTTCTTTTGCATTTCACACATCAGACGCATAATTTCTCTCCTCTAATACTTTATATATTATTTATGAATTTCTTTAGATGACGACCATCTACAAGTGATGTAGACAAATCACGAGATTTAACAAAAAAAACCATTATTTTACAGAACAGTTATAAAAATAAATATCAAATATAAGTTCTACCATGAATTAAACAAACAATTTATGTATGCAAGATACCACCACTTACCTCATGTGTTTTCCAAGATCATATATAACTTATTTGACATTATTGTCGAAGTTGTCTGGGAGAGATAGAGGTAAAACATACTGTAACAATATAAAATTTGTTTCATTATTTTATTCAAAAAGTAGACATAAAAATACCAACAATAATACGCACGAGAATTATATATATACCATAATAACTATGCCAATCATGTGTTTTCACTCCCGCAAAATCATCTCTCTTTGTTATGATATTATTCATGTTCTAACAAAATTTGATGACAAATTTAATTTTTCATATGACTTCTTTTACAAAATTGTTTCCATTAACAACCATGGAAGTGAGTTTATATTAATTTAGTCTTCATTTCTATGTAATTGGCTGACATCTTTCATTGCATGATTGGCTTCCTGAATGACATTGCATATGTGTACAATTTTTTCTTTGTCACTCCTTAGATCCAATATTTACCATAATGTTTCAACCACATTCATATGCATTGTATCAAATAGATGAGCAATTTGTAGGTTCCCATAGTACGAAAACCTGCTGAATTGTTTATGATAACTTTTCAATCTTCGTGGAAGCCCATTAATGCCTTCATAATCACGACGACCATCATGAATCACGGTTTATAAATAATTTTCAGAAATCAATGTCAATTATAGTAAACAACACAATAAAAAAAGATTAAAAACATTTTATATATGACGATAGATAGACAATTTGATTTCTACGTACTTTGACGATTTCTATTATATTGCAACTTCCATAGGTGAGGTGTGATTCTCCGTGGTTTTAATGCAGTCTCTTTCTTCTCATTGAATAGATGTTTATCGGTAGTTTGATACCTATGATTCTTATAGAGGAATTTCCTATACTCATTAAACACCTTCTTTCATAAGCTTTTTGAACTACTGTTGGGGCGTGCACCTTAACGGTCCTTAAGGTGGGTAACTCCGCGGGTTTATGGGAGTTTGTAAGTTGAGTCACGACTCAAAATAGTCTTAGGGGTGTCGGGGTTGAGTCAAAGTCCTCTTTTTGGAATAAACCCATGGTTTAAGTACAGGGTTTAGGGTTCAGGGTGCCCATGGTTTTGTAATAAGTGCAATGTATAAATAAGCACTCTTGTAAAGAAGTCAGGTTAGGCTTTTGATGTAAGATGAATTGATGCGAAGCTAAGGCTTGTTGTAAGAAGGTTAAGTCCTAGTTGTGTGCGTGGACGACCTCTGTAGCTGTGTGTGCAGAGGGTTTTGGGTGATTAAGGAAATCTGTAGCTGTGTGCGCAGAGGCCTGCAGCTGTGTGCATGACTTTGAGGACTTGAAGGGACTTGCAGCTGAGTGCGCAAATCAGAACTGTGGTTTTTGTAAAGAGTTGAATAAAACACAGTTCTGTGGACGTAACCCCTAAACTGGGGGTGAACCACGTTATATCATGTGTTGTGGTTTTTGTTGTGTTGTTGTTATGTTCTTTTATGTATTGATAAATATATAACTGATAAGTAAGATCACTGCTAAATACTAACTTCGCTGGAATTCCCAGTAAAAGGTTAAACAAGGCACTATTTGTTTATCTAACCGCGAAGCTAAATAAGTAACTATTAAAGCTTTGCATTGTATGATTATAAGTGTTAGAAACTAAAGGTACAGTAATATCCCTCTTCTACTTGCAGAAACCTGATTCTGCGGCACCCCATAGCTATTTCGGGTGAGACTGCAACCTGCTTGTAGTTTGTTGCCGAAAGGGCCAACACTGTGGGTCTTTTGTTGGTGCGAAGTGAATGGTATAAAACCCGGGTCTGCCCTATAGACCAACAAATTGGTTCCGTTGCCGGTTGAACTCCGTATCTGCTCAAGAGGGGTTTACGTCGTATCTCGAGGGCTATGTTTTGGAGACCCTCAGTTAAAGAAATCGGTGATTGGATTGAAGAGACATATCTGAACTTTGCTGTGTAAGAGAACAAAGATCCGCGTCGTAGTGCAAACGAATTTTTACAAAGGTATGTTTTTTCTGATGTGTATGAAATTTTCTTTGGTAGTATCCACATAGAGTTGCACCAGTGGTTATCCAGGTTAACAGAGAGAATGACGAACTTCTAAGAACGTCAGTTTCCTGATTGGACCCCCGCAATAATTAATATACTGAAAAGGGTGAACAACGAGATATCCCGCGCTGTTGATTTCTAGACAACGCGAACCCTTGAAGCATTTGTGAGGGAGTTCGCCATTGACACAAGTATGTCCTTCAGCGAAGCCGAACGACAGTTCTTCAAAGGACCAAGGGGTAAGTACTTGAATTCATTTAGTTTGAGAATTAAAATGCTATTGGATGAAAAAGGTATATTGCTTATTGAATCAGACTGTTAGATTTAGCACTACTAACTTATGTTTGCAAGTGAAAGTACCTTCGACGAGCAAAGTGGTTTGCTGCGAAGTGGCAAAAGGTACAAGAGAAATTTTGAGTCCTATACCATAGGTCAGAATACCGAGTCTAACTTCATAAGTCGAGCAGTCTCAGAGCCCGAAGAAACCCCTTCTGTTGGAAACCCTCCGGTAACCCCGCAGCGAAGACCTATTATCCCTGAGAACCCGTCGCAGTCTGAAAGCAACCCTAGCTCGAGTATTCCTGTCGCAGGTCAGTCTACCCTAGTAACTTCCCCCCCGCCTACTACTAGTCCCCCTCCCTCCCGCCCTATACCCGCGATGGCCCATATGAATGACGACATTAAGCTTCCTATTTTCAAAGGAAATGGATCAGAGGATCCAGAACAGTTCTGGTTTTTATGCGAAGCAGTGTGGACTGCTAAGAACATTACGGATCAAGATACAAAAAGAGCGCAGCTGGTTACTTTTTTCAGAGACTGCGCTCTGACCTGGTTCATGAAGTTTTCTAGCACTCAGAACCATGTCTTGGCTGATATAAAAGCAGCAATGATAAAGGAATTTAAGAAGCCTAAATCAGAGTCGTAGTGTATCACTGAACTAAAGGAAATCCAGTAGAGGCGAGGAGAATCAGTGTGGGAATTTGATCATAGGTTCAAAGTTCTGCTAGATCAAGTTAGTTTCACTATTGGACCAGCGCAGCATAAGGAATGGTTCATCGCAGCTCTGTTACCGCACATCAGGACTCCACTCATGCAACAGAAGGTTGCGGATCAACAGGAGGCCTTGGAAATCGCTATGAATCTTGAAACAGCCCCGGTCGAAGATAATTCTGGTATCACTCAAATACAAGCGTAGTTGGCAGCGATGGCTCTGGAGCTTCGCGATATGAAAAAAGTGAAAGCTAGTCGCGAAGAGGTTTGGTGTACACGATGTCAGACAGAAGGTCATGACAAGGAACAGTGTCCTATGGTAATAAATTACCTGAATACTAGTGCACCAAACCCATTTAACCCGCAAGTTCTATATTGTGAGCTCTGCAGAACAATTGGCTAGCATCGACCTGAGAATTGCTATCTGCTACAGAGGTATGTGTAAGTACCTAAGAACCCCTACTGCAAGTTATGTAAGTCCGTAGGACATAATGAAGATGAGTGTCGCAGTTATGACATCATGAGAGAGCGCACCTATGACGCCTATCGAGTACAAAATGAGGGATAGAGCAATGATGGCTATGGTTACCGCGGTGGTGCATCAGGTAGAGGTGCTTTTGGAGGTCGTGGTCGTGGTGGTATGGCTGGCAGAGGTCGAGGCCAGGTTGTGTGCTATCACTGTAACCAGGCAGGACATCTCGCTAGAGACTGTCGGAACCCAACTACAACATGTCGGTATTGTCGAGCAGTAGATCATGTGATCGAGCAGTGCCCGCAGTTGATAGCTAAGATTCAGGAAAGAAACAGTGCCCCTACTCAGAATATTCAGCTGATTGCTTTGGAGCAACGACCTGTCCCAGCCATTAATGTTGTTACCAGGAGTGGAGCTACGACGGAAGTGTAGAACAAGGAGAAACAGCCTGCCGAGGCTTGGGTTCGGAAGGCCCCAGAAAAAATCCCTGCATTTGATGTCGAAAGAGAAAAAGAGACATTTATGGAAGGCAAGAGAGACTTTGCTGACCTTAACACATCAGTAATACTTGCGCAACAACCTCAGCAGCAGTCGCAGCCGCAAGAAGCTTCGACAGATAAAGTAAGTACACTGTCCTCCTTTTTACAGAGTTGTATGAAGCTCTTGAGAAATCGGAATGCTTTAAATGAGTTGCAGAAAGTTATTGCTTCTTGCGAACCTCAGCGAAGTTCTGGTAAGGAAAAAACTGTTCATAGAGTTAGAAGAACTGGTAGGGAAATGAGATTGAATGCTCAGATAGGAGAATATGATATGACTGATGTCATCCTGGACCTAGGATCAGAAGTAAATGTATTAACTAAGCAGACATGGGAACAAATGTGAAAACTTACTCTGGAATGGTCCCCTATACAGTTGAGATTAGCCAATCAGTAAAAGATTGTGCCCCTAGGAAGACTCCATAGTGTATTAGTAGATATTGATGGAGTCAGTACCTTAGAAGACTTTGAGGTAATTGAAATAATTGATGACAACAACCCCTATCCAACACTACTAGGCATTGAATGGGCAATAGATAATGATGCAGTAATCAACCTGAAGAAGAGACAGATGACTTTCGAAGGGAAAGGACTGAGAGTCATAGTCCCACTGGATCCTTCTCAAGGAGAGAGATACACAGAGCCAGTAAGAGATGAAGACCAAGATGTTTTGGACCACATCTACAATATCACAGCGAAGGAAGAAGATTATGTTGATCCTACTGCTGAAGGTATCATGGATTGGCAGTGTGACAGCTCCTGCATGACAGATTCAAATGATGGCCTAGAGAATTGGCAGAATAGACTGTATGAGCTACATGGCCATCGATGTGCCAGAATTACCAAGTCTCTTAGATGGCTTGGCTCACAGACAAGAACCTTACCTGTTTTTGATGGTTCGAAAGACCCATAAGAGTTTATTGTGCAATTCTCAGAGCAGGTACCAGAATCACAGAAAATGGAGACTCTGGATTTAGCATTCAGAGCCACAGCAGCTAGATGGTGGAATGGTCACAAAAAGTACATTCATAGTTGGGAAGCGTGCCAAAAGTCCCTTTACCTAAGATTCAGGGACCAACCTCAGGAGGTTCGAAGCAGGTTTAATGGTAAGACTAGTCCTCAGGGACATTTGGAGCAATGCTACGAGGCATGGAAGCATGTACCTCGTGAAGAATAGGTACATAGGTTTGTGCACACCCTGGAACCTATAACAAAGAACTAGTATGCGAAGGTCGAGCTTCGCCACGGTACTGTAAGTTGGGATTGTCTTGTTGATAGTTTTGTGCTGACATTTTCTACTAATGAAGTTTGTCTAGCTTTAGATGCATCTATAAGGTTGATCCATACTAAGGTATTTGATGATCAAGAAATAGTAGAATACCGACCTGATTGGAAAGCACAAGAAGCTTATGGAGTAGAATGTTATAACCTCGCAATTGACGAGGATGACGATCCACGCAACATTAACATTCCTGAGTCAGAAGGCTACTGCGAAGTACATGGACCAGCAGTTGAAGCACCTGAAGTGACTCAGCCCCTGAAGACGCGGAGCGTAAACATTGGGTCAGAAGAAAACCCTAAGTACGCTACTAGTGGAGATTATTGGGATAACGAAATGGTGAGCAAAGTGACCCAACTTCTCCATGAATATCAGGACCTATCTCTGACAGGGTTCTCAACAATGAAAAGAATCATTGAAGCTGTGGATGAAATTTTGTCGTGGGTAGAAGCTCGACTCCATGTCGCAGATGGTGTCCAGAGGTGTCGAATGTCCTTATTAGGGCGCAGCCACAGCTACTGCTTGGGCCGAAGAAGGAAAGGTCTGTCGGAACTTAAAAAAATGACCGTTAGAATAAATCAAATTTGGCGGCGCCAGTATGTTCTCTGTATTAACTGCCTGTATTAATGCGATCTTGGAAAATCTACCGCCATTTGGACAAGATCTCTATCAGATTTGGTGCCATCAATGCACAGTTATGACAGATTTTGTGAATAGATTCTATAAGAAGACACCTACACTCGCGATGTTCGCATGTTTCAGTTTCTTGAGTTTTACAATTGCATCCATGTGAGCCGATCGCAAGTTCCAGGAACTGTTGAGAGAGTTTGAGCAGACAGGTTTGCCGAACCTTTTCAACCAACCACCTGCATCTGCACCCCGTGAAAAAACTCCCCCAGCGCTAACTCAGCCAATGCAGACACGATCTGCCCGAAAGAAGTTTAAGCCGGAAGTGCGTTCTAAGCACAACGAAGACCGACACAAGCAATCAGGGAAAACACCAGAGGACCCCGAGATGCCTCCGTCTGGTTCAGCAGAGGTCCCACCTGCAGAAGATGAGAACATTGTACCGAAGCGTCCACCGTATCTTCCACCAGTTCGACCAGGAGTTCAGCCACCTCGGCGGACAAAGAAGTTCACAGTACGCACCCCTTCGTTGCCACCGGGTGTGTAGTTGGTCGAGACCATGACAGGGAAAATAGACCGGCTTAAGTATGCCGACCATGACACGAATGATCGTGGGAAGTTTCCACAGTTCGCACCAGGACAATACTTGCATTTCGTCAAATATCCAGAGACTGGCGCGACATTGCTGGAAGTAAAACAGTGGGCTGCTGGCTTGGATCAAGCTGGTCTGCTAAAGATGCTCGATGTTCCCCATTTTGGTCGCAGCACACAGGTGACCATAGTGGTCAAGCAGCTGCTGGCATTAGTACATGACGACCACTTATGGATAGGAGACAAGAAAATTCCTATTAATGGTGAGCTCATTCATAGGATCACAGCCTTACCAATAGCGGGGCCTGATCCGGGGACCGAATTTCCTTCAAAGCATGAGGATACGAAACTTGCACAAAGCATGAAGGAACACTTCGGTCTGACAAAGGGAAAACGAGGGTATCACACTTCCGCGATTCAACACCATAATATTAACTTTGCAGTTGAGATTTTAGCATGCAAGCTCATGTGAAAGTGCAGACCATATGAAGTGCTTGCCCCGGTTATCAGAATTGCTGCGAACTGTGCCGAAGGCTACAGTTACAACTAGGCAGCGTATATCGCGAAGGAATTCCTTGAAGACGATCGCGACGCGCAGGAGAAAGGTAGGCCCTTTCACTATTCATGGTTGATAGTCCTTATCGCCCTGGTAGGATGGAAAGAACCTACCGAGGCGCAGTTTGCTGCTATACCTCCGGACATGTGCAGTACGGTACGCCTCTCTGTGGGTTTCCCAGGATAAAACCCTACAGCAGATGACAAACTGTGTATTTTCCTTTTATATGATGAGTATCTCATATGAGATCACAAAAACCCCTTGGCTCAGTAATGAGTTATTCTCTCAATACGACGGCGCAGCCCATTTCAGTGCCGACATGCATCATATTTTCATCCAGGCCCGCACGGATCAAAATCATCAATGGTTTAAGTTACCGTATGTAGTAACCAAAGAAGACATCCTCGCGGTAGTTCAACAGTGGCCGGCTGAATGGTTGAAGGACGCAAGGACAAAACCCACCATTCCAGTTCCCTCAGTTACCAATGTGGGCGCAGGCCCTAGTCATACACAGCAGCAAGACCCCCCTGAAGACAGTGAAGAACAAACTGAGTCACATCAGAGTGAAAGCGACCAGGGTGGAGATGATGGCAATGAAGAAGAAGAAGAAGACTTGGTTAAAACTGCTTCAGACCCTAATCGATAGGATAAGCGCAAGACGCCAGAGCCATAGGAAGTGAACAAACTCCAGTCCCGAAAGAAAACGAAGGCGTCGAAGGACAATAATATTGACGAGGAGCCCAGCCTGACAAGTGAGGAGCTTGATCAGGCTCTATCGAAGTCCACAGAAGTTCTCACCAAGAAATGGTCAGAATTTGCAGCTACACATCTGCATGCCATGACCGATGTAGCAAAGCACATTTCGGAGTTGAAGGACTTAACAGAAAAATCACTGACTGACGCTTAAGCAAGCAGTGCCCCAGTAAGCGCACAGCCAGACCTAAGGCAATGGCCGACCAGAGATAACAAAGGCCAAGTGTCAAGTGCATCCCTCATATTAACGGATGCAGCGTCTCGTTCGGAGATGAGTATGAAGGTTGGAATCAATTACACTAAGATGTCCATGACGGAGCTACATCTTTGTCAGTTAGCGATTATGAAGGAAATCCAGGAACGAGACCACTATTTGCAAATGCAGTTGGAAAATGCCATAAGTCAGCAGCAGGACTTCACAATGCAGCTGGAGGCAGCGAAGCAGAGAAAGAGGGATGCAGAACGTAAGCGGATTACACTGGTACGAGTTTTGGATGAGGCATGTTGAAGTCTTCCTGACTTTGACGTACAGCTGGTGGAAGAACCAGAACAAAGATTAATCAGGCTGAAAGACTACGCACAACAGTCTCGCAGTGAAATAGAGAAGCTCAAAGCAAAACATGAGGCTCAGATTTCAGAGCTTCAACTCCGCATCACCCGGGAGAGCCCACCAGAGGTCAGGGAGCAACGCCGAGCAGACATTCAGGCCTCCGCAGCAAAAATCTCGGATACTGTGAGCAGCGCAACAAAGCTGCTAGAAGACAGTGTTGAGGCCTGGACCACCCTGCAGGAACATCCAGAAGCCGGACAACTGCAAGAAACCATCAGGCAGCGACAGACAGAGTTGGATGTAGTAAAAGCGGAAATTAAGACTCTGCTGCCTATGGAGAAAATGCTCAAGGTAAAGTGAAGCAATGAACTCCAGCAGGAAATTGAGTCGTGCAGAGCAAAAGCAACAGAAGTGGAAAATTCTATGCATCCACTTATCAGCGAAGCTTTCGAGTTGAGTACTGCTGTGGACACCCAACTCAAATTTCTGAAGGAATATGATGCATTTGCGCAGAAAAAGGCCAGCGAAGCATCAACCGCAGTATTGCAGGAGTTGGTCGAAAAGGAGCAAGCAGCTGACAATATCATGCGTGGTCTCAACAAGCAGTTCACTATCTTCGCTGATAAAGTTCGTCTACCAGAAGAGCAGCAGAGTGTCCTGGGACAGGCCACTAGTGAGTCTTAGGGGCTTGTTGGGGTGCCCACCCTAACGGTCCTTAAGGTGGGTAACTCTGCAGGTTTACGGGAGTTTGTAAGCGGAGTTACGACTCAAAATAGTCTTAGGGGTGTCGGGGTTGAGTCAAAGTCCTCTTTTTGGAATAAACCCATGGTTTAAGTCCAGGGTTTAGGGTTCAGGGTGCCCATGGTTTACGCCCATGGTTTTGTAATAAGTGCAATGTATAAATAAGCACTCTTGTAAAGAAGTCAGGTTAGGCTTTTGATGTAAGATGAATTGATGTGAAGCTAAGGCTTGTTGTAAGAAGGTTAAGTCCCAGCTGTGTGCGTGGACGACCTCTGCAGCTGTGTGCGCAGAGGGTTTTGGGTGATTAAGGAAATCTGCAGCTGTGTGCGCAGAGGCTTGCAGCTGTGTGCATGGCTTTGAGGACTTGAAGGGATCTGCAGCTGAGTGCGCAGATTAGAACTGTGGTTTTTGTAAAGAGTTGAATAAAACACAGTTCTGTGGACGTAATCCCTAAACTGGGGGTGAACCACGTTATATCGTGTGTTGTGGTTTTTGTTGTGTTGTTTTTATGTTCTTTTATGCATTGATAAATATATAACTGATAAGTAAGATCACTGCTAAATACTAACTTCGCTGGAATTCCCAGTAAAGGGTTAAGCAAGGCACTGTTTGTTTATCTAACCACGAAGCTAAATAAGTAACTATTAAAGCTCTGCATTGTATGATTATAAGTGTTAGAAATTAAAGGTACAGTAATGTCCCTTTTCTGCTTGCAGAAACCTGATTCTGCGGCACCCCATAGTTGTTTCGGGTGAGACTGCAACCTGCTTGCAGGTTGTTTCCGAAAGGGCCAACACTGTGGGTCTTTTGTTGGTGCGAAGTGAATGGTATAAAACCTGGGTCTGCCCTATAGCCCAACAACGACAAGATTTGATCTTAGGACCACAAGCTGGACATGCAAAATTTTCCTTTGTTTAAAGACTTACATAAAGAATCGATAGATTAAAATTGTCAATTATGATTATATATAAAATGAATGGATTATTTGAAAAAACATGTATGCATAATATATCAACTTCATAAAATTAAACATTATTAAAATCAACGTTATAATTACATACCCCAAAAATGGGTTAACACTGGGGCATCATGTATTGTCCATACAAGCATTGCATAGAATTAATGTTGCGTTTGTCGTATTGGTCTAGATACATCATACATAGTGATGCCATTCCATAGATTTAGTAGTTCGTCAATAAGAGGCTTGATATATACATTCATATCTTTAACTTGGTACTTACCTGATTGATTTGAACATATAAAATATATAATTATTACAACCATTAAGATATATAAATAATACACAACAATAAACGACAAAAAATACGCTATTAAGCAACAAAATACGACAAGTGAGATGCCACTATATTAAAAAAATTGTTGTAGACATATACATGGAATAATCATTGCCAACATTATGTTCTCCCTCTTTATTGAAAACCATGGAGGAATGTTATTGTTGAAAATAAAAATAGGCCACATCGAGTAAATAGATCTCCTCTGCATATGGATTGACACCATCTGTTGCCAAAGAAATCCTTACATTACAAGGTTCTTCTTTAAAGTGTGGCCATTTTTCCTCCATATCTCTAAATGTAGAACCATCTGCGTAAATTTGAAGAATGTCATCTTGACATATATTATGTGCATGGTAATCCATAAATTGTGCTATGTTTTTGTAATTGAATAGTCATTGCAAACAAAGAATAATGAGAATATAACGAATAACCTTGCGAAAAACTTTTTTTTTACTTGATCTGTTCGATATCTACTAATATGACATATCGAACATTCTGTTTCAAATTCATGTTGTTTATAATATATGATATGGTCATAGAGGCGTGCATCAATTGCTTGATACTGCATTCCAATTTCTTTCATGATGACAAATAAATATTGATATGTGCGTGGTAAACTATTTGGCTATGGTAACAAAAATTCAGCTATCAAGCTACAACAAATAAGTAAAAAACAAGTTAATATAATATATAAATAATATTAATGAAAAATGTTTTATTTTTATTAAATTTACTTATGAATTAACAATGAAATTATTAGAGGATCACAGATAACCTTTATCACGACCATATGTATGTGATGAAACATGTTACATACCTTAACATCTATGTGGCTGATCTGTTTGAAAGACCATTAATAGCCATCAAGTTCATTATCAACATTATAGCAAAGATAAGATATGTGTTGGAGCCTTCATAAAGAGGTTCGTATGCCTTCTCAAGAAGAGGTAAATCATGAACATCGCCAAAGTAATAATTTTCATGATAATTGTCATCATCATCCATTCTAACGTTAAATGTATTATGGATCAATGTATTTCTACTATCATCTTCAACTGTGACGTCAGTATCATCATCTTCTTCAATATGATCATTAACTTGTTTTTCATTGTTCAGAGCTCCATGGTCCATCAGTTCTTGTTTTAAAAGTACATCCTCTGGGCGATTTGTCGTAGGATGTATTTCCTTTAATATTACATGAAACCATCAAGAAATATTAGTTAATATAATAAATATTAAAATGATACATACATTTACAAAACCAATCAATATAAAGACATATATAATGAAAAACTTACAAATAGAAGATAGTAATGCCCCATCAACATTTCCATATTCCCTACAATGTCTTTTGGTTGTTGCCATATTTATTCTTCTCCTTTTAAAGCCCCTGCATTGAATACATGGGCAATAGCATTTCCCAACGCCTTTTCTTTTTAGTCCATCCCACAATCTAGCAAGCAATTCACGATTTTGATCGCGTGGATCCGGATTATTGTTATGTTTTGACATTTTCTGATACCAAGCTTGATTGATGATTATTGATCTTAAAAAATAAAGGTCCACACTTCACTATTTTTATCACAACAACAATTGGAATCGTTGTGGATTTTTGTATGTAAAACAGTATGTGCGTAGATTATAACTTGTATAGAAAACATGTCGAAATATTCATATTATATAGTTTCTAAAAATAAAATTAAGATTATGACCGTTTTAATTTTTGCGTCGGTAATCCGATGACTTTCGTCGATTAACCGATTACATTTGTTGTATTACCGATGACCATCGAATATCCGATGCAAACTGGAGGAATTTAAGAAAAAAAAAACAAAAATCGTAATTACCAAGGTGAAATCCGACGACAGGGTCAATTTTGTTAGATGGCATCGAATTTTCTCGTCGTATTTTAGGTTCAAATCTTGTTGTGACTCATAGTTAGTGGTGAATGGCTCTGGTGTAGTCTTTCTTAGACTCGAGGTGCTAAGTATTGGATAATAGTGTGAGATCCAAACACAAACATTCTCACCAAGTGCTATTCTTGGAAATGATGTAGAATGTATCCCTTGGTAAGAGAAAAGGATGCTTTTACTCCCTGACACTTTGTGATGGAGTGAAGAGATTGGTTTCGTGATTATATCCCTCGGTAAGAGATAAGGATGATTTTACTTCCCGACACTTTGTGATAGAGTGGGTAGAATGATTACATGATTATATCCCTTTATAAAATAAAGAAAGATGATACAAAGAAAAACATCTACCTTGATTCTACACAGTTACCTCTACTCGTTTAGGTTCTCCACCAAGCATGTAAGAAATCCCATTGATAGTAGAGACAAATAGGTAGTAGATGGTCGTGTACACTGATGTATCTGTTCATCTTGGTTCTCATCCTAGTGTGGGAGAAATCCCATCGGTAGTAGAGACAGACAGGTAGTAGATGGTCGTGTACACTAGTTCCTTTGCTCGTCCTGGTTCTCAGCCTGGTATGGGAGAGATCCCATCGAAAATATAGATGAATAGGTAGTAGATGGTTGTGTGAAGCATATCCAGGTTCTCATCCAGGTATGGGAGATCCCCATTGGAAGTAGATATGGATTGATAGTAAATGATATGTTGATTGCAACACTCTCCAATTCACTGTGTAGAGTTGCAGAGCTAATAGATATACTGATGGATTCGGTGGATCATATGCATGATGATACCTCTCGACGGACTGAGACTATGTTGAAAAACTTTAGTGTGATACCTAGATGATCATGATGTTGAAATATGGTCATGAACATCCAATTTGGATGGAAATTCCACTGAATTTTCTGGATCACTCTAGGATAGAGTGCGAAGATCTCTCGCACATCCTGATAGGATGGAGAGGCCAACACACACTTCTAGACACTTAGTAGAGTGGGGAGATCTCTCAGACATCCTGAGATGTAATGAAGAGGTTGGCACTGATACTCTTGCACTCGTTGAAGGACTGATTGAATTGGTACATGTTACTCGAAGGGCTAGGTTGAGTTTAGGCACATTGCATTGATGATGGATTCCCGATGGCCTGAGATGATGGAATCTTCGATGGATTGGATTGAGCTGATGCAAAAAGACTGATTTGATTGACACTTCTCGATGGAATGAGATTGTGATGGAAGGCCTTCCTTATGATATAGAACTGTGATGTACATATGATATATGGACATGTTCAAGTATGATAATACTGATTATGCTTCCTTGTCTAAGAGGGAGTGTTGGAATAGTAGCTGCGTGAGGCACCACCTAATAGGTCAGCCCAAGAAAGAATACAATTAGAATAGATTCCTTATTGAGAGGGAGTGTTGGATTTTGTGCAACTTCGGAATTTATTATTTTGTACCTCCTATAGGAGATTACAATGATGTAAACAATCATGTAAACCATGTAAAGAATCAATATAAACCTTGGCGAAGGATTACACAAGAAAATAATTAAATAAACCTTATTTTATCTTCCCCTAAGACAAGTCAGACCAGTGGGTCAAACTACCCCAAAACAATGGGAAATTTTATCCAAATGGTAGAAAAAATTGCCAAGTCATCCCCAATTTAAATTCAGTGGAAAAACAATATATATAGAGGGAACCTCTCCTTATTTTGACACACAACATATTGAGCACCACAGGACAAGTTCACGCTCAACTAGAGAAGTTCACTACTCTAGCTAGGAGACTGTTTTCTGGGGTTTCTACATTGTGAAAAGGTTTTCTCTTATTTTCATAGAGTTGTGCTAGTATCACTAGGATGTACATCATTATCTACAGAAAGGTATGAGCTCGGGGGAGACAATAGTGTTGTATTGTCTATTGTTGGTAGGTGATAGATCATCACCGTGGTTAAACGAGCTCCACAACTAGTTTGTTTCTATGCTTTGTATTTCTTCTAGTGATCTTGGTTTTACAATTGTCAATTTATAATAACAATATTATAGTTATGTGATAAATCTAGTTACATATTTCTTTGTTTTATTTATTGCAAATGTAATTTTTTGATTATCATTTTCTACTATTTTCCAAATATTGGCATATATGTTAGGGACTAGCCTCCCCATTAGGATGAGATGATGAATGATGCACTACACCAAGCACCTATACATATACACTGTGTGCCCCTTAGATTGGACTGCAGAGCCTAAACTAAGGTGGAAGATACCATATGTGTCTTGATTTCTGGACATTGGGTGGAACTCGTGAATTTTAGACATATATTATAGGCTTTATATATATATATGAGACCCTTCATTATGGAATGACATCACTTATGCGTCATGTTTTATGTTTCCTCAACCTCATTTAGAGGTTGAGAGATGGTGCTCATTGTTCCCCATCTAGCTGATATTGTTTTGATGATGTTGCTCTTGATCCTCCACCACTTGGACATGGTCCTTCACCCCCTGTTTCTACACCACCTAGTCCTCCACCACATGATGTTCCATCTCCTGTTCGTCAACCGTCCATTGATTCACTTCCTTATCTTCTTCTTCCTCCTCCTCCTCCACATGTGTTAGCAGTTTCATCATCTACTGGTCCACCTCCTCCGCCTCCTCCACATGAATCATCAAGTACGCCATCCACCAATACTCCTCCATATGTGTCAGTTGTTGTTGATCCACTTGCACCACCAGTTGCACCGACACCATCTGCAGTAGCATTTGATGTTGTACATGACACTATGGTCACATCGGGTGATAAGGATCCTGGTGGAGAGATCCATCATACTCAACTTTCTTCATTGTTATCTGACATGGATATTGATATACCATCTACCTCTACTAGTGGACCAATTAATGCTTTTCTAGTGGCATACTTAGCTAGTAAAAGTACTTGACATGTATATTGATTGTTGTATATTCGACTTGAGATTTATATATGACTTGTTTATTGATTTTCATGAGATGTATATTTTTCATGTATATCGATTTTGATGATATGAATATTTTTCATGTATATTGATATGCATATCGCTAAAGTATATAATGTTTTTTTATATCATGTTGGTGTTGTTGTTATTGATTCATTTATAAAATGTATTTTTGAGTACATTAATGATTAAAATGATTAATTATTTCTTTGTTTTTAAATTAAATTTGAGATGTATCACTGATTTAAATTTAGAATTGCCATATAATGTTTAACATTAGTTTTATGAAATTATTTAATTAGGATTGCAATTGTGAATACTTATAACCATCAATAGAATATAATATTTAACTCTTATTCAAGGGGAATTGTTTGTTGTTCAACAAGATATAATATGTTAATTTTTGACAAGCCATTTAGCTTGTACATTTCTGCTTCCAATGACGCTTTATGATCTTCTTTCATGCAGGAGCTATTTCCTTCCCCTCCTAATTTCGGGAAAGCGGCTTCGCATCTTTGTGATTTTCTCTTCCGGACATTCGACAAAAAATATAGGAGTTTGTGGAGCTTTCTAGATAGGGAAGCAACACATAGCGCCAAGTGTAATTAAAGGTCTTCCTGTGACTGTTTGCTGTAAGGAAGGCCATGAGGTAGCTCGCGGGAATATCTAATCTATTGGATGACATATCTAGAATATTTTCAATTATTACAGGGTCAAACACAACCTAAACAATGGTGTAAAATTCAACCTAGGCATCCTTGTACTATTGTGGCTTGAAATGGATTATATGAATTAAATATTCATTCGCTCTGGAGTGAGTCCAAGCGCTATGGATTTTCAAGCTCTCAAGTAGTTCCTTGGGTTATCTGGACAATTGTTCCAAGAATGTTCCACCATGTTGTGCGTTCTACAAAAATGTTTACAAGCCTGATTAAATGATTCTATGAATGATTGCACAATTTGATTAAATTTTTAAAACAAATTATTCTATTAAATGATATTTCATAAATTTATTTGTAAATAGTTTTAATTAAATTTTATTAATATTGATAAAAATAAATTGTATGATAGTTAAGTATAAGAAAAAAATATTCCTCCAATTTTATATTATCATAACATCTTGGATATTAAATCATAAAACAATCCTAAATCATATTTGATTAATTTTAAATCAAAATTTTCACTAAACATTTTTGTGAAATCATGAAAATAATTATATATTTTTATATTAAAAATAAAAATAAAAATACCTTCAACTAAAGTGACTTAGATGTCATCTCTTGGTGTGTAGACCAGTAGGTGATAGGGTGCACTATTAAGGCACTTGTGATGTTGTGGGTTCAAAATTTGAATATCATGTGTGCCCATGTAGGGGTAGTGTGGATGCACCTAGGGGCGTAGTGGTAGTGGACGAGAATCAACCTTGTGTCACAGAAGTATGAGAACCGCCATAATTTTCTATTCATCTAGACACAAAAGTGACATAGATGTTAATAGTTAATTTAATCAATATTGCAAATAATGATAACATCTTGCTTGTTAAAACACTAAAACAATTATAAATTAGATTTCATTGATTTTTTAAATTAATTTGTTTGATTAAATGTTGTTGTATTGATTGATGATAATAATTATAAATTCTTTTATGAAATATAAAAAACATATTAAAAAAAACATTAATCCAAAGTGACATTGATGCCAGTTTCAATGATTCTCTTATGATCTATAAATATAGTTAGAATATATGGCCATATTTGTTATGCATTCATCGATGTCATCTTACTAACATTAAAGAATAATAATCATTGCAGTGTATCCATCTCATCCTATGGGCACGATATCCTATTGAGCACTGTAATATCAATAAATTAATATATTGATCAATTGCAAAATGGTCTGGTCACAAATAACCATCATTTCTGAATCTTTGTCACGTGTCATTGAAATCCATGTAGTGAATATAAATTATTTCAAATAAGTATCTCCCTATTGCGATCGATTGGTCGCCAAATTCTGTTGACCAATATTAGTTGAAAACAATTAAACCAATGTTTATTAAAGTTTTTTTAATTTTTATTATTAAAATGAATTTGTTAAATATTAAAAATAATTTTAAAGTTTTTCAAAATTAAGTAAACTGTTTTTCTGATTGGTGCAGAGCAGAGATTTAACAATTTTTCCCTGCTGTGCAATATAATAGCTGAATTATAAAAATAAATAAAAAATATAAAATTGAAAAAAAAATAAAAACTTGCCACGTATATAGTCTGCCACTGTCATTCATTTCTTTCATTTAATTAAGGACGGTCCAGCCGCCCCTGTCACAAAGAATTTTAATGCTGTTGTCTTTTCCAAAGTTACGTGGCAGCAAGCACATAGGAGAATTCAATGCTACTTGCATATTTTCCAACGTGTAATATTCCAGTGGTTGTTTTTCTTATGTTTTGACAGCCAAAGTATTCAAGCTTTTCTTATATTTTGACAGCCAAAGTATTCAAACGAGCACAAAATAACTTCTGGCAATCTCTGATGATGATGATGTTACCGGCGAGACTTCAACTTCGTTTCTAGCCAAGAAGGGAAAATGAGACATTCAAATTTTGGAGCGAGCACCCCACTTTGTCCCACAGGTCCACATGCTTTTTTATTTCATTTTTGAGAGGTCAACAGGAAGGATATCACCACCTCCAGCTCTAAAAATATTGTTTCAACTACCAATAAATGCAATTATTCCGATGAAGAAGTGAAAAGGAAGAAGCACGGCGTGACTAATAGATAATAGACAGAAAATAAATCTTGCTTAAAATTTGATATGAGCAGTCAAACAAAAGAAAAATCAAATTGAAGATACTTCCAATACTAAAATTAATCAGAAAGGTGGAAGATTTTTTTAAATGACCTTGGTGTTCATAATCCACTGCGTTTTAGATGATATTTGTCATGTTTAAAATTTCCACTGAAGCTTCCCGCTATCAAACATAAGCAAATTTTAAATGGAAGATATTTTCCAGCACAAAAAGAATTGTATTTAATTTATTTTCCAGCTCGCATTGTCGTGGTAGTTTTAAATTACATTTCGCAAAATTTGTCATTCAAGGCAGTAGAGAAGGGCGGTAGAGAAGGTCCTAATAAACTAACAACACAAAAAATGCAGAAAGGCAAGCTTCAAATAACAGATAGTCTGATATCGTTCTACATGAAAATCCAAGTTCTTCACATAAATATCTCCAATATGAAGCTTAACACGGCCCTTTCTGTATCCAAGGACACTAAAAAAAGGCATGAAGAACTTCCAATAAATGCAATTAGTCTTCGGAGGAAGTGAAAAGGCAGAAGCACAGTGTGACTAATAGATAACAGACAAGAAAATAAAGCCTGCGTAAAATTCGATATGAGCAGTTCAAAACTGTTTATCGATCAACTAAAAGGATATGATTTCAAATATATTAGTATTATAGATATTTTAGCAGGAAGAGTCGCACCTTGGCTGCATACAAGAGAGGGATATGTCCATGAACGACTTCTCGTAAGACGGAGAAGAAAATGTTTGTCCTCAGAAACCCTGGTGTGCTCACGGAGAAACAAAATATATATAAGAAGGAAATAAAAAACCCAAATATGTATTCCAACTACTTAATATAGTTTTATTTTTAATTGAATTAGTAAAAGACAACACGTGGCTGTCATGCACAAGATTATAAATTAAAAGACCAGCACATTTCAGAGACGAGATTACAAAGACAAGTGGCCTCCATGCGATACGCAGCAGAGTAAAACATGGCACACCTACACAATTTAGGTTAAAAATGGCGAAAATGAGATATCAGAAGAGCATCTCATTGGTACATGATCACTGATCTAGAGGAGCATACATGGATTTGATTATCTATAATTTTGAGTCAAATATATCACAAAGAGTCGCGTTGATTTTCCCTACAAAAAGTCAAATATGTTACGATAAGGTTGGCACTTTGTTCGTTCCAAGCATGGCCCAACAGGATGGCAAAGTATTTGTATATATGATAGTTATAAAGAATAGCTGCAAACAATGGCTAAGTATTTTTCTATATAATAATTATAAAGAATTAGGTCATATAATAATGACGACCATTCCACATGAAATGGGTTGTCGTGTAGTACTGAACTCAACGTATTAAACTCGTTTAGATCCGGTGAGATGATGATATAATTTTGTTGTTAGAACGAAAACAGTTGACCTCAAAACCCCGATATATGTTGTTCGCATAGCAACCAAACATGATGTATTACCGATGAATATGTGCACCCTATGATAGGAAGGTGAATTTTAAGTACAAGACAAAGGTGTGATATGCAATATGCAGGGGAAAATGTGGCATTTGTCAATAGCGATGGTTGCATTGCCTTTAAAAAAAAAATTAACACATCATTAATGCCACCATCAGCTTGTGAGAGAACTACCAAAGAATCAATTGAATTTCATCAAGAATATGAACTTTCACCATTATAAACTTGTATACTATCCAATAGAGTATCAAATTGATGATTTTTTTCAAAACATCTTAGCAACAATAAATATTCCTAGCCAATAATAAATATTTTTTCAGCCACCGACATTTTAACATGTATTCGAATGATTTTGAAATAATTGGTCATATGCAAATGCGTGTAGTTATTGTTTCTACCTGGGATGGTATATGATAATCACCATGAATGTCTATTTAAGTTAGTGGCATGTATTATTTGACAATGGTGTATTATGTAAGTGCTTAAATGTATTATTGTGTATATATGTTTTTTTTTCTTTCTAAAAACGTCATTTTTTTGTTTGATGCATTTTTTCCTTCTTCATGTCTAACTATTAGAGTTACCTAGACAAAATTCATGTTATTCTATGTTGGCTCTAATGAAAAATGTAAGCAATTGTCTGTTGTATTTCTCTACAGTGCATCAAACCATGAGTCACTCTTTAAAATTGGGTTGGACATTGAATATTGCATCCTCCGTAAGGAGTCTTATTCTTACTCACAAATAATGACAAGTGTTTTTACATTTTAAAGGAATTTTCATAATAAAATTTATTGTTATCTTATACAATTGGATATCAATATTGTATAGAAAGGATTTAAATTCATTTTGAATTAAAAACAATAATTTTCACAAACTTTAATAATTACATTTTTAAATTATTACTATTTTATTTTTTTAATTTGTGATTCTTATTTCTATTATTAAATTCTTCTATATATATATATAATAAATTCAAATACATATGCTTGAAATTTGAGTATGTTCTCTATAATCTTGATTTATTTAATAAAAAACTTTTTACTTAAACTTTTATTTATAAAATTTATTTTTTATAAACTTGAAATCATATATGAATTTAATAATATATATTTTTAATATATTATTTTATTTTATTTTAAAATGTAAATTTTATTTGAATTATTTCTTCAATTATAATTATATTAAAACATATCTACATACATATATTTAAGTTTAATAGTATGTTAAGTATTTCTTAATTTTTTTATTTTATTAAATTTATGATTTCAAAAAATTGATTCAATTTTAGATATTAAAATCAACTTAAATATTAAATGATTTTTTTAATTAAATTTATTATTTTTTATATTTATAAAAAATTAATTTAATCAAGTTATATTCAAATAATTTTTTCTCTTTATTAAATTATATTTAAATAATTTTTTTTCTTTATTAAATTATACTCAAATAATTTTTTAAATTTATTTGTAAACAAGTTTAAAATAGTATTATTTCAATTAGAAAGTATTATGGGTTTAAAATATTTTATTTTAAATTTTGGTTGATAATTAGTTATATATTAGTTTAAGATGAAAAAAATTGGTAGTGCCGAAGATTTTCCTATCCACAAATGCAAGTGATAATAATTCTTTTATTCACAAATACAAGTAAACTTATTTTGGATCTTTAGTTTCAAGGTCTTACTCTATAACTAATTAAGGAAGTAGTTTTGTACACTTTATTATTATCTACTTGTCATTTTTTGTTCAACTATTTTTTTATTAAACTTTTCTTAAGAGGTAGGTATCATGCAGCATAAAAATATTAGCAACATAGTTACAACAAGTAATAAATAACACATCGATATAAAAACAACAAGTAATTTCACATAGAAAAATAAACAACATAGCAAGAAATAATGTCACATCATAAAATAAGCAACATAACAACAAATAATACATTCTTGCAAGTTTTTAATGTTTCATAATTACTTCAACTTTCAACTTATATACAATATAGGATTAAAATATTTCTAAACGACAGGTATAAGCAGCCTTGCTGCTATTTGACTTGTTTTTACAAATAATAACAAATTTAATTTAATTTTTATAATAATCATTTTTTAAAATAAAATTTACTTTAACATAATTTTTTGTTATTATATTACATGAATGTCATTAGCTTTAGGGTTGGCAGGGGCAAGGGAAAGGTGTTTTTTTTCACCCCGAAGGAAATTTTGAGAATACATATGTTTGGGGTTTGGGAGCATTAACAAATAATCAAGATGAAGTTTGTCTCTTTCGTAGGGATTGAAGCAAGCAGATGACAAAAAAATTCAACAATTGATCATAATACATGAATCCATGGTAATGATCCAACATCTAGTTCTTAAAACAAGCCCAAAGTACATGATCTTAAGTCATTTGTTTGTGAGAATTTATCATTTGATCAATGGATTCTCCCCAGGGGGGCTATCAAGGGGTCTGGGGGACATATCATTATATATATAAGTATAATTAGACAATGTTAGCACAACATATTAGTTAAAGAAATATTAAATTTCATTTTTCACGATTTAATCACGACAAAGTCCCTTTAATTACCAATAAATTAAAATGAATTCAATAACTATTCCAACGTCTGATACAAGGGCTGGGAAGGATTACCAACACCTTCTAGAAATATCACATATCCATTTCAAACCAATTTAGACATAAATTCCACTTCTAAAGGCCATTTACTCTTAATAATGATTAACTAGTAATTAGGGTTCCAATTACGATAGTTAATGAGAGTTAGCGCACAATTGACGATACTTAATATAATTTAATTTTTTTATCAATTCCAATGGCTAATCAACACTCGATAACATGTAAATCAATCATAATTACCATTTTCCAATTAATTAAACATAGCAATTATGAAAATGATTCTACAAGGACTTGTTAATTAGTTGTTCAATACTAATAGCTAGTCTTGTACAAATTCAACATGCAACCATGACAATGAACCAAAAAGTGAACCTACAACCATTATACACATATTTAACCATTCACTTACAACAAAATAAAGTACTTTTTTAGATGATATCCGAGTACATAAACAAAGAATATTTCAAGTTCAATAAGTACAACTAATTAATAAACATTGCCATGAATCCAATCAAACCAATTGTATCGAGTTCCGAAGAACACAGAGATGGAGGTACATATTTGTAAAATAACATTATACAGAACACTTAAAGTACCAAGAACAAATCATATGGCTGTACATTCATATTTTACCAAAAACCGAGATTCAAATCCAAAAACTATTTACCAATTTCACTGCAATGTACCTAATTCCAATTTAACTTTCCAAATGCAAAATAAAGATAAATATATGACTATTGTGGCTCATGGACAGTGTATCAGGGGTCACTTACATTCATATGGATGTAGCTTTACACCCATATACATTCCATTAAACAACTCACAAAAGTAGTTAATTCTACGCATTCGAATTGATTAGTAATTCTAGGAATCACTAGAATAATTGAATCCACGGCTCATAGAATCATTCAAATGCAATCACAGGCCTAAATAACATGTTTTATCAGTTAAAACATATGCATATCTCATTTTAAAATTTTTTCAAACACTTCATATGCAAAGTCACAATCTACTCAAAATAATTCCATTAAAGGAGCTAGAAATTGGAAATTGATTTAGAATTTCGGTAGACATTTCCCAAACACTACTAAGAATATATTTTTTTAGAGAAAAAAATACCAGTCTTTGTTATTCATATGAATCAAAATACATATTAAACAACAACCATCTACATGACAGGTGGAAGTAAACATTCCAGTTCCACACATAGACCAAAAGATAGAAAAGGTTTGCAAAACTGCCAGACAATAAAAAGAAACAAAGTCTGATCGTAGCATACTTTTCTCATCATCCCTGAATAATCAGGTCAGAATATACTGAATAATCAAAAGTGACCTGCAAACATACACTGCAAAGCAAGACCTGCTAGCTGATATGTCTCCTATGTAACAGACAGAGAAAGAAGTACATCTGCATGTCAATCAAATGCTGAAAAAGAAGATAAACAACATCTAAAAAAGTATAAATTGGCCATGTTCAATGACCTTCCCATCCAATGTTTCAGTGAAATATCCAGATCCCACCTCCATTTTCAGAGCCTGCTTTGAAAGACCATCAGCTAGTATGTTGTGCTCTCGGAAGATATGTTTGAAGGTCACCGGTGGGACAAGTTGCAGCATTAAATTTATTTCATCACACCAATGCATCAACGTGGGAATTTAAAGGGCTGTAAGTCTGTTTATCCAAGAAATAATCACCATCGAATCACCAAAAATCATATGTATGGGTAGACCCATCAAACAACTCACTCTAAGAACAGACCAAAGAGCCAGAAGTTCTGCTCTTGTGTTTGTGCTAGATCCACATCCCATTGAAAAACTGTAATAATGGGTTTCACTAAGATAGATCACAAAACCAGCTCCTCCATCATTCATTGAAGCTGCACCATCAAAGTATCCACAAGGAAAGAAATGCTGCGGTTTAGGACCAATCTGCCGGCGTTTTTTAGATTTTTGAGGCACAGGGTAAAGAGTTTGATAACTCTCGATTCTGGAAATAAGCAGGGAGGCAGAGGGTTTCCCATTTTCAAAAAGACAATTGTTGCGAAGGAGCCACGTGAACCAGAAGACAAATAATGGGGTATATCGGTATGAAGCAGAGCAGGCTGTGCTGTTAAACCAATGAGATAAAAAAGACTGAACAGAGATGAGTGGAGGTAAAGGGAATCCAAGACTAACTGAAAAGTGAGTGAATATTTTCATAGTAAAAGGGCACAATAAGAACATATGGCTACTGTCTTCGCAATTCCTTTCACAAAGAATGCACCTACGAGGACCAGTAAACCCACAAGATTGTAGATGATCCCATGTAAGGATCCTTTCATTTACCAACAACCAGCAAAAACATATTAGCTTCAACGGAATTTTCAATGTCCACAGTGTGATCAAAACCAGATTGTGCTCCTCTGAATTGTTAATTTGAAATAGACTGTCCTAACCTTTAGCAGCACTAATAGGGCCTACGTAATTGCTGTAAGACCAAAGGAGCGAATCACACTCTTCTTTTAAACGAATTCTATTGAATTCCAGACCTCTGATATATATTTCCCATTGTTCACTCCATTCTTCACAGAGATCAAGCTCCTCAGCAGTAAACCAATAACCTGTAGCAGTGGAGGTGTTGTTTCTTTCCTGTTCAAGAGTACAAATCCCATAGTCTTCCAGATAATCTCTCAATTCAGCTGAGAGAATATAGGAGCAGCCCATTCCAACAACAGGGTCCACACCAATACGAACCTGTGATCCATTTCCCACTTGCCAAAGTAATCATTTTCCAATCCAAGGCAGAGTTTTAAGAAAGCCTTTCCATATAAGCAAAGCATTCCAATATCTGAACTTTTTATTTCTGAACCAAGTATGAAATGGCATATTTTTCATATATTTTGCATTAAGAAGATGATTTCATATGCCAGTATTGTTCAGAGCATACCAGAAATTTTTCATCCTCAAAGATAAACTGAAGCAAGGGAGGTGTTTTATTCCCCAGCCCCCATGGGAAATGGGACGCGCTAAAAGGTGCCAATCTACCAGGTGGAACTTTTTTTGCTTGGCGGATGTCTCCCAAAGAAAAGAATAGATAAATTTTTTGAGCTTATCTAAAATAGAGGAAGGAATCGGGAAAAGAGCTAACCAAAAGACTGGCATGCTAGATAGAATAGAACGAACTAGGACCAGACGACCACCCATAGACAAGAGTCGATTTTTCCAATGGTTGATATGCTTCTCAAATTTTGTTAAAATCCAAAGCCAATCTTTGACAAGATAACCCGAGGGATTTAAGAAAAAACCAAGATAAGTGAAACCCTGATTGAGATGTGCAAATCTGCAGGGCATGAGGCCTGTGATTCTTCCTAACAGTGCAGCATCCAAATCATAGTGAAGGAAACATGATTTTTCCATATTAATTCTCATGCCGGAGGCTTCACAGAAAGTATCAAGTAAAACTTTAAAAGCAATCCATTCCTCGAAAGAACCCATCCTGAATAAGATCACATCATCTACGAATAGTAAATGTGTGAGAAAAAGAATAGCCAAAATCTTGATTCCTTTGATAACGCCATTTCTCTTGGCATCTTCAATCAGAAGGCTTAGTCCTTCAATAACCAATATAAAGAGCAGGGGGGATAAGGGACATCCCTGCCTGATTCCACGAGAAGCTGGAAAGAAGGAGGATGAAGAACCATTGACAAGGACAACAAAATTTTCCGATGAGATACACCCCATAATCCAATTCACTCTCACAAGGGGGACCCCTATCTGAATAAGGATTAGCCTGATGAAAGTCCAATTAACCCTGTCAAAGGCCTTAGTCAAGTCCAACTTAAGAATGAAAGCACATTTCTTTTTCAATTTTACAGAATGGAGTACTTCCTGAGTAATGGCTATAGGCTCATGGATCTGGTGGTTCTTTAAGAAACCAAATTACTGAGGAGAAATAGAGGAATCTAAAAAGGGCTTGAGTCTCAGAGCCGAAACTTTTGAGATCAGTTTATAGCAGAGATTGCATAAAGAAATAGGCCTAAAATACGCAAAGGAAACAGGGTGTTCGACTTTTGGGATAAGAGCTAAAAAAGTAGAGTTTATAGAAGGGGAAACTTTACCCAAGAGTCTAGAGGATTCCACCATATTTACCAGTAAAGGACCCAAGAGATAAAAAAAGGACAGATATAGCTCTACCGTCTAGCCATCAGGCCCAGGGGCTTTATCTTTTTTAAAAGTCTTTAATGCCCCCTCAATTTCGGAAAGAGATACAGAGCTAGTAAAGGCTGTTTGCTCTTCCCCTGAGACATAGGAAGGAAAGAGACGTATAACCTTCAACTGAGCAGAAAGATTAGTCAATTGATCATCAGCAAAAATATCTTTAAAATAACGCACCCCAAGAGCTTTAATGCTATGGTCATCCGATAACCAATTACCCTCTTCATCCTTGAGACTGCAAATGGCATTCTGATTTTTCCGGGCAGATGCCACAACATGGAAAAATTTGGTATTGGCATCCCCATTCCTAGCCCAAGTGACTCTGCTTTGGAGTCTAGCTGAGTTCATTTCATGATCCAAATGCTTTTGTATATCTGCTTTCAAATCATTCATTCTGCATTGCTGTTCCTGGTTTAAAATAGTAGATTGAGAAGAAAGTAAAAGGGAATTTATTTCTTCTTCCATTAAAATAGATTTCTCCCTCCGCCTTAGTCGAATTAGTGAGGTGAGGTGTCACAAAAGCCAATGAATCTTCCCAAAATAGCAAAGGTGTGGGGGGGGGGGGTTACACAAGGATTTACACAAGAGTTACACAAGTATTTACACAAGGAGTTATGATAATTATTCACGCAACTTTTGAGGTGTTAATGCTAAAAATAGTCAGCGAGGGAACACTTTTGCAAATGGGAGTTACAAAACCAAGTGTAACCTCCACAAAGGAGTTACCGAACCACCAAATGGTCTCAATCAACAATTGACACCCACCAAAAAACCAAGAGGCCCACTAAATCATGAATTAGGATCAATAATACCAACATAGGCTAAAATAATCAAAAGTTGGGTATGTTTTACAATGTTTGGGTGATCATCAACTAATAAATCTACCAAGGCATAAATATGGACCAAGATCAACCAAACAAGTTCTAAAGTGCCAGGAATGTCCCCATTCCCACTCACGTTGTGTATCTAAGCCTCCCATACTCTTTTAGTGGTACTTGATGTGCTAGTTGTTTTCATTAATTAATTATTTTCAAAATAATAATAATGTCTTTAGGTCCTTAAGGACCCTTGTTCCGGAACTCTGTGCCACAATAATAAATAATTACAAATTACATATGTCCAGGGATTAACACAGGGTATTACTGAAGTCATGGTATATCATGTGTTGCGTGCACTAAATAAAAACATAGATCAATAAGTCAATATAGCTTGCAATCTCTCCTAAGGAACTATTTTGTTAAATGAGGAGGTATTACTCCATCCCATCATCCTCTAGAAATGATCTTCAAGTGGATATCATATTGGAAATACGTTATTCACTTGAGGAGTGTCCTTTTGGAGAGTTGTGTGGAAGGATAATGATCAATATAGATTTTCCTTCAAGTTTGTTATCAATGGTTTGAGGAAAAAATTAATGGTGAGAATACAGGTTGTACACATAGCATATAGGAGTGATAAGGACACGACAGGGCTATCATTATGCTTACCTCACCTTCCCAGTTTGGGAATGAATGGAGTTACATCTTTACACTTAGTCATTGCATTGTTGCAAAGGGTATTTCCTTCTCCATGGGGGGGTTTGGAATTTTTCTATCATTTTGAATTGAAGATTCTGTTAGTGTAGTGGAGAGGAAGCATGGTGTCTCTATAGGTGTTCCTAGCGGAATTTGAGACCTTTTTTCAGTAAGGAGTTCAAGGAGAAACAATTGTTATGAGCTGGTTTCTAGTGGCAGCTGTCGATTAATGCAATACAAAATCACTGTTGTGGTTGCGTTTAGAGTTAAGGGTGTTGGGTTATATAGCCTTGAATTTAATTTTGAAACATATTTTAACAAAACCAATAAGAGAACCGACTAACTAGAAGCGTTCTGCTTGGTTTTAAGGTAAGACGAATTCATCCCAACTTGGTAGTTTATGGTTTGCAATTTTTTTGTTGTAATGGTCTAGTATACAAAATAGTTCGTAATAATTTTATGGTAGAGTTTTTGCTTCAACTTACAATATTTAGTTCAACACACCGATTCGTATGGAGGGAAATAGTTTTCAAGGGTGATTTGGGTAATTGGCCAGACCTTGGTGAAGAGTATTTCATCCTTAGAGAGCATAAGTTCTCAAGCTCTACTACTTTTCCAGGGATATTTTATTTTGGGTGTTTTGTGGTAATTTTCAAGATTACAAAGAAGTTGGAAATTTTTTCCTAGTAGAGGTGCTTATTTATCTTACATTAGTTTTGGTGCATAGAACCATGTGGAGAGGGGGAAAGGTGAGATCTTAGTTCAGTCCCTCTTTGTAGATCATTTCACTAATAACAACAATTACATTTTCTATAGAATGTATATTTCTTCGGAAACCAGAGATCAATCTATTCAAAAGGTCAAAATGGTTGAAAGAAGAATCTCAAACTCTAGTGGCCAATGCACTTCAAGAAGTGGAAACCTAGAGGGAAAAAATGGGAAGCTAATTATTCTACATACACACACACACACACACACACACACACACACATATATATATATATATATATATATATATATATATACAAACTCCTTAAGGTGCATGTGAATCAACTGAAGGACAAGTTGTTTATGGAAGACAAATAAACTGAATGTTTGAAGGATTAAACATAGGATAAAACAAAACAAATTCGTGTTTTACATGATAGAGTTAAGTTAAGTTGGTTATGCAACCAAGTCCGAGAAATAACATAAAAGGATTAGAAATAGACAAGAAGAGAGTAATCCACTCCTTAATAATGAAGAACATAGATAAATAGAAATCCTCTTCGAGGGAGGAACCTCCTTACACAATGTATTGATTAAGACCAGACAAGATACAATGATCACTAAAATGAGAATATCTCCTTCCTATATATAGGATACAAATTTGTACCATAAAAACTAACAGACCCACTAATAGACCCAAGCTAACATGAATAATATGTAATACACCACAACATAGGGGGTAATGTGCCACACTATAAGGGGAAATGTGCTCTACATTTAGGGCTTAACAATTGCATATTTTATAGAATGAAAATTTCTTCGGAGACTAGATATCAATCTATTCAAAAGGTCAAAATGGTTGAAAGAATAATCTCAAACTCTAGTGGCCAATGCGCTTCAACAAATAGAAACCTGGAGGAAAAAATGGGAAGCTAATTGTTGTATAAATCTTGTTTTATCTAGAACCCAATACAAAATCCTTAAGGTGCATGTGAATCAACTGAAGAACAAGTTGGTTATGGAAGGAAAATAAACTAAATGTTTGAAGGATAAAACATAGGATAAAGCAAAACAAATTCATGTTTTACAGGATAAAGTTAAATCTATAGAGCAGGAGCAGTGTCTAGGATTTGTAATAACAATAAGCTTCCAATTCCCTAGGGCTTTGTAAAATCCTATGGTTATGAGAAAATAGTGGAAGGGGACAACAACACCTTGAATAAGATCGGTTGGAAATACAATGAACACAAACTTCCCATTTCTCTTCCATAGCATAACAAATGAAGGATTCTCCAGAGCGACTAGGCACCAAACATGTTCAATATTTTTCTATGCAGTGTAAATGTATTTTGTATTTATCCAATATAATATAATTTACACATGTAGAATAGATAGTATAAACACGAAATTAGTAAATATGCCATTTTTTAACTCGACATCTTGTTCGTAATTTTGGAAATTATTATTTTTATTAGTTATCTTAGAAATCAATAAAATGTATCCTCACATTGTTCGATTTAGTTGCAACCTATTTTTTATTAATACAAAAAAGTACCCATTTTTGTGAGAAAAAAGAAAAAAAAGATGTCATTAAATTTGTGATTTATATATCAATTAATGTTAGTATTTCAAAAGTTAACACAAATACATATTAATATAATACAACATAAATGTGTTGTAATAAACAATAAATATGACAATAAAATCATATCAAAACCACATTTTATGCTTACACTATTTAATGAATTTTAAATATGATTATATTAAATGGTTGTTTACTTTTCGTATCCAACATTATAAAATGAAGAAAAAAAACATAAGTGGCCAATTATAGACACCAATAGTAAAATGAGACATCTACAACATAAATGTCAAAATAAAATATTTACATATCACTCTTCGTTGTCATCACCCTATATCTTCCTCGCTTAGAATTATAACGTTGTTGTTCTCATAAACATGTTTTGGTCTTGGATCATGTCTCAGTACAAACCACCAATCCTCATCCAACACATTCGAGTAAAATAACACTTGGTTACAGTCTTTTGGGAAAACATAAGGTTCATTAGTCTCAACCCACATTCTTTTGGGATTAATACATATTAGAACACTATCACGCTTTTCCTTTACTTTACTTTGATAGAAGGTATCCCACCACTTGAACCTAAAAATAACACATTGAAAATATGAGAAGTCCACTTGCATGATCTTTTTTATCTTTCCAATGTAACCTAACTTCCCCTGCATTAGGTTTTGATCATGGTGACAAGTACAACTAGATTGGTTGAAATTGACCTCCACTCCACAATCTTGTGTGATATGTCCATCATCAACATCCTCAATGTGAAAATAATGTCCATATGCCCACATATATGGGAACATATGCACCTATAAAAATGTGAAAAAAGGATGATGTCATATGCCTAATAATTCGAGCATTAATAAAAACATAATACATGTTACAATTCAAATGTACATTATAAATTGAATGAGGTACATTGAGGTATTATTACTGAGTTGTTGCACATGATTCCTATGTTTTAATGAATCCTTGTCTCAACATAGGTAACTACCAGATGCACCATATTTCTCTATGATATATTCATCCACCCCACTATTAGGATAGATCTTTGGAATATTTTATTTTAAATGATCAAGATAAGACATGCTTATACCAGTCAATCGTCTAATTTTTATTTTTGGCATTGTCTCATTTCCTTCTTTTCTCTTCAAAAAATGTGATCCATGGTTATGTTTCCCACACATTGTAAAGAATACATTTATTGATTGCGTCAATTTTTGAATTCGTTGATGTATACAATAATTCAAAACAAATCATATGAGATTACAAATATAATATCAAATTCAATGTAAACAATTTATCTAAATAGAATTGACAAAAGATAAGTGACTTACTCTTTCCCCTCCCTTTTATCCACATCCTATTGGTCATCCCAAACCACTACCCTTGGCGTGTCATCAATTTTCTTAATGCGTGGACTGAAATAATATAAGAACGAGTCGTATATTATGCACCCCTCTACCATAGACCTCTTTAGTTTTTCCCTTTGTCAAATAAACCTCTTCAACTTTTTCATGCACCTCTCTAAGAAGAACATCCAACAAAATGAGAGCACCCCAACTAATTCAACCTTATTAGGTAGGTGAATTAGAATATGGATCTTCCAGTTCATAAAAATCATGGGTAGTTCCTTCTCAAACATACAAACAATCTCAACTATCTCTCGATGCCACCATGGAATGCTAGGCATATGAATATCCTTTGATTTGATCCATTGTACAAATGTGTATAAGTTTGATATCACATGTCATAGTTCTTGGGGGAATTCATGGTTCATAGTACCATGCATGAACAAAGTATAATTACACTACAAAATAGACACACACATAATTAATTTCCATAAAATTAAGAGTGCATGGTATATTTTAATCTACACTACAAGAAAACAAATAATGTATTCGACATATATAACCTTATAAGGTTAATATATTGGTCATCTGATTTTAACCTCGACAAATGTCTTTCTACGGTGAAGATGTTAGAGTTGACCCATATAAAAAAGGTTCCTTCACACCTAATATAACATCCTTCTTCATAGAAATATGATCTTTTTTTTTTAAATCCATGGGACGTCACCTTCTTTAAAAGAGAAAGAGAGACTAACCTCTCCTTTGATTTTTTTCTTGGCCAATATCTCTTTTTTGTATTTGAAGAAATAAGATATCTTCTAATAGCCAATGTGCCTCTTATTTTTATGATATATGCCTCCACAAAGAAGATGAAACATTTTTAATATATGCATGGGACCTAGTAAGTGGGAAATCTTAATATGTTCCCAATATGGAAGCTCTTAAAATATAGACTTTCATTTCATCCCAATGAGAATTTTCTCAACATGGTTGTCAAAACATTTAGCATCATCAAACATAGGTTTCCCATTTGAATGAAACAATTCTACAATGTCCTTCTCATTATCTATGTTATATTCCATCATCCAATATGTTGTTGTGATTATTTCAGGTATTCTATTCTCTCTAGTTTACCATTTAAAGCACATGTAACTCTTCTATAAGGGTTGTCTCATGGGAGGAATACTCAAGAAATCATACACTGGTTTTCATAGGTGGTTGGACCAGCTAGCCTTTATAGAAGGTCCACAACGTTTACATCCACGATACCCTTTTGTTATAAGACCTGCATTGTTATTGTCATGTTATTAAATATGCAAAATATAGTAAATATACCAAATAGAGTTACATATAAAAAAAATCGATTAACATGATTACCAAAGAAAACTCCTAGTTTTGGATAATCGTGTGTGGTGTACACACATATGGCATACAACATAAATACCTCTTCATTGGAATGGGTTTTGACATATCATATACACGTATCCCTTCCCATAATTGATTAAATTCATCGATCAATGTTGTAGGTAGAAATCAATTCTCTTCACTTGTCTCCTACCCTAGATTATAAGAGCCAACATAAGATGTTTATTCTTCATGAACAACCATGGGGGTATATTGTTATTGATCACTACCATTGAAAAAACATAATAGTTGGTGTTTTGGAGGGAATACAAGTTAACTTCATCGATGGATATTCTCAATATAAGGCTATGAACTTCATCCTTAAATTTATCAATCCAAGTATCCTATATATGCTTCATGGCTATTGAATATGTTGGGATTCACATAACTCCAAGCTCACTTCTATGTGAGGCATGTCATCCCTACAACAAAACTAATTGTTTGCAATAAAAGAGCCTTTGAATCCTTGGAATTATAGGCATTTGTCTCAATATATTACGAGGAATACCATGTTCCTTACCTTGTTTCTTAATTTCCAATACCTATCATGCCCACATTTTGGACAATATGTCTTTTTCTGCGTATCCATCTATGTATAGAATATTATCAATCATTAAGATATGCATGGTATGGCATGTACTCAACACACAACCTTTTCAACATTTATTTGTCTTTATGCAACCATTGGGAAAGAAATTATCAATTGGAAGTGACTTATCTTTGAGTAACCTACAATTAGTGGTAAATAGAAATGTACACTATCATCAAACATGCATACAATAAACTATTTTCAATGTTCATTGTGAGACAAGATTCCTTAAAAAATTATGGGATTGAATGGTTATTTACCTCAAAAGTGATGAGGAACATGCATATGATATACCATACATTGATCTCAAGTTGTACAACAACATTATTGTCCTTAGTTGGGTATACCTTGATCCATTCCCAAAGAGAGGGGCAGTGGAAGCATATTTTAGGATTTTAAAGAGAATATTGACAATATAAGTGTCATCTCCTAGTTCAATTTCTTGGAATGCATGTAACAACATTCCCCCATGACATGGGTACTCATAAGAAATCATGCATACCAATATCTATATCATTGCTTTCATCCCCAACATGTGAAGAAATAGTGTTACTATAGAAGTTTTGAATTGTTGAATCAAGACGTAGGGGGAATTGAATAAGAGTTTGATTCAACCATGCTTGGTATGCTTCCTCTATGAGTTGTGCTCGTTTAATAGAATTATCTTGATTTGACATCGTAGTGGGGTGCAATGTTAGATCATAGATAAGGCACTTGTTGCCAGAATATTGTTTGTAAAAATATTCAACATTACGTTGATAGTATTAGTAACACAAGGCATTTAGTATGTTCAAACATTATAACAAACATTCATTAGAAGTGTGGATTTTTTTCCCAATAATAAACATGCAATCAACCACTTTATAAAACAAATTTCAAACTAAACAATACATTTCCATAATTTCCATTTAAATTCCAAAAATATAATTACTCAATTATATTTTTCTAATTCCCCATGGGGACGTCTAAAGGTCGACCAATTGCATGCCAGTCTGACGAGCGGTTGCTGGTTTACAAAAGTTGTAATTTATTAACAAGTGGTTAGCAAGAGACAAACTACATATTGCATGTATCAAAAAATATGGATGCCTTCCTTTTCATAAATAAATATTTGTCATAAGAGAGTTCATAAAACTAACAATTCAAAATAAGTAATGAGGACCTACAACTATTTATGAAACTTGCAATATTCAATGTGTTCATGAATGACCATCGATATATAACATGTTTTTTCTATTACGTTTCTAGAAGCATAATTGTCCATGCACATACTCTACATGGAAATGCTATGTTTGTATTTAACAATATTCCAGTGATCAAATCAACTATCAAAAATACCACAAAATGGCATAAGTGCTAGTGATTGTTTGGGAGGAATGGATACATGTCAAAGGATAAACAACCCAAAATTTGCAACATCTATTTTAGACTTGGTAATCATATAACTATTACCACAAAAGAAGAATTTGGTTCCAACAACAAGAAAAGGCATGGAAGACGACCAAACACCATACAAAGCACAATTGTAGCGGGCTTGGTATTTACTTTGTATAAGGATAGAAAGAGAGGATTCATTGCTACCTTTCAACAATTGAACCGACCTTGGTGTGTACTTGGAAATTTTTTCTCTCAGCTCATACAACTTTTTGGATCTCCTAGTAGAGATGTTTTGCATTAAGTATTGATAGCATACTTTGAATCACTATAAATCTCTGATGACTCAACAAAAGGAGACGGGTTGATTAGTTTAAGATGAAACTTAGTTGACATGGCTTACAACCTTACAAAAAAGGATCATATGAAAGTGTTCCTACATGTCCTTTCTATATCACTATTCGATGCTTGACCACACTGGGATGTATTAGACCATCAACTTTGGGTATTTGATCATTAATATAATGGGAAAATGTGGCATGTCAAGGGTTCTCCTTCAACTGTTTACATTTTGAACAACCACATATTACTAGTGTGTCATAAAAGAGATCTAATTCATGATGTAGCGTCGTTGACCCAGGTTGGTTATTGGAAGATGGCATGCTACAATTGGTAGGGTAAAGTGGCTGTCTATTTTCATCAAACATATACCTGTGATATCTTTGTCCTAATAAGAACTTGTGGTATTTTTTGCATTGATGAAATATCTTGTGCATTTTAACTTGATCTTGAATCATAATCCTGCAAAATTGAATGTACAGTTACTCAAATGCACGTGCATAACTAACATAAATTGAAGTACATAAATGAATCATAAATAAAATATGCACTTACAACAAATAATGGGGATAAATTGAAGAACTCACAACAATACATAATTATCCAAAATGTGAAGAATTATCTATTTGATATTATAATTTTTTATTCCCTACACTTGAGCCAAAGTTATAATCAATACATGAATAAATTCTTAAAATAAAGTTTGGAAAACATAGAAAAATATAACTTCAAACCAAAATATGAAGGGCCTATAGAAGTTATCAGTGTGTTGTATTCTTTTCTTACACATTGTGTTGGAGTCATTTACCCAACATGCACACTTAATTTGGTCAATGTGGCCTTGTTAAACCATTATCCTAAGTTTAATTGACCTAATCGGCATCAGATGAGCACACTATGACATCATCATGAGTACACCCACGCATACCTTCAATCAAGGAGGCCATCTAAGCCTTCACCTTCAATCAGGGAGGTTAATTGGGCTTCCTCCTTCAATTAGCGAGGCTAACTAGGCTTCCTCCTTCAATCGGGGATCCATCTTGGGGTGATCTGAGTGTCATAAATGCACCTAATTGCTAACTGATTGTTACAATCAGTTAATCCAAGTGGGGAAGGCACCTCCATTCATTATTTGATTATTTTTTATTATTATTTATGAATTGGAGACAACTAGGGCGCCTCCAACCATTTCTGATGACCAGTTTGACTTCAGTTAACCTCATTGGGGTTCATTGGAGTTAATGATGCTCTACCACTTGTTGATTGGCATGAAGTGACATGTGTCTAGGCTACTTTCAGTTAGACTCAGTCATCCATTGCACTCCGATACAGTTAGGACTCAGTTGAGTCAATCACGGCTTGATCAGTGGGTTAACTAGGTGTGTTTACTGTGGCTGACATTCAGTTAAGCTACACCCATTCATTCAATTCGAATGAACTCCTTGGGAATTCAAATTGTCTTGGCATTCATGCAGCTTGCATGATCATTGTATTGTATTACTCATTATTTATTGATTATATAGAGCTAATACTCTTATTGTAGCACCATTATGCCATTTTTATGCTTAATTGTCTGAAATCTCTTATGAGACTGTGTTTTAGTCCCTAGATTATTGTGATAGATTAATACATCGATGCGCCTAAATATATTAAATGATCCAGTGAGCTAACTAATTATACACACTAAACAATGACCTTCATTCTTTCCTCTGTAAAGAAAAATATCCACAAAATTTTAATTGTATAGGTTCACATTTTCACTTTATATTAAATTCTTAATTGATGTGTTTTGACCTAAAAGCACATTGGGGTGCTTTACAATATATAGTGCACTGGTAACGATAAGGTAAAAAACAAGTGTGTTTGTCATCAATGTGTTGGAATATACAGTGAAAAAATGAGCAGAAATTTTATTTTTTTAAATGTGTGTTTATAAGATAAAACCCTAATATTATATCATTGTTTTTCTATAATTTAGAGGGGAGAATTGTACAATAGAGATTTACTAGCAGTAAATTTGGAGTGAGAAGATTTTTTTGGAGAACAAAATTTGTAAGGGATCACTATAGGTCACATACAAATCTACAAAGGAGAAATTATAGGTATGTGAATTCATTCTATTGATCATTTCAATATTTCTCCTATTTGATTCAAAAAAAAAATTATTGCATTGTTAAAAAAAGTAAAAGGGTTTTATAGTCACTTTCAGTGTTGGAAAAATCCCTAGATTTCTTGTGCTTATTATTGATTCTCTGTTTATATTTCACAATAATATTTTTTTCTTTTAAGCAATAGATTTTTATAGGGTTTCTTTACTTGCATATGGGACCTTTGGTATCGGAGTAAACTTTCTACCCGACCATTTGCACCGATCGGACGACCAGCACTGCATAATGTGACAGCTCACGTGAGCCAGATCGTCCGATCGATGCAAATGGTCGGATAGAAAGTCTACTCCTTTGGTATCCATTGAAATAGTATCATTACATTGGATCCCGAACATTGTCACTGTTAGTTTTTTTAAACTAGCGAGTAGCGATGCTCGCTGTGGAGTACTGTCGCACTGGTGCATATTTTCCTTTAAAGCACAACGCTTGGTTAACAATTTTAATAACGTTATTTTTAATACCGAAACATTATGTTATCAATTTATTCACATGTTCGACAATTTGCAATAAGTTGTAATGACGCTTTAGTGCATTTATTACTTTACAAAGTACCGAGTAAATATAACTAGTTGTAAAAACATTTTCAAATTTTTATCAACATGGTAATCATACCCCGGTGTGTATATATATGTTTAAAACACACTAGTGTGCATACTTTTTTTATACACATTGATAATGTAATTTGTAAAAAAATATTTCTTAATTTTTATATCTAATGACTAAAAAATGTTGATAGAAGTTCTAGAAAAACAACTTATTAAAATGAGCATAATGGTAGGTCATCCCAACAACATAAAAAGGCAAGTTCTTCAGGTTTTATTAAATATTTAATATATTTGAGTTATCTATAGGTTTAAATTAATGACGTGTTTTGGTTTATGTGTGTCACGCATAGCATAAACTTGAAGAAAATTAATAAGATTGTTCACAATCTAAGTGAAAAAGAGCATCGAAGCTTTATAAAATGTTGCAAAGAGAGAAACTAGGTGGATCAAATGGTATTCAACCTAAATATTTTCTTTGACATTTTAATATAAAAAAATTGTGTAACACTAATTATTAACATTTTTTAAACACTCGATTTCACTTTTTTTTCAATGTTGTGAAGGGATCGGTGATGAGGGAATGGAAACTCATCCTAAGAAGATAAAAATTATGAAGTATGTAAATGATGGTGGCTTGGTCCCCAGTTCATTTGCAGTGGTATTGGAAATTAATGAGGAGATTGTTTTTTACAGAACCATGATGATATAGTGGAAAGATTGTATATACATACTTTCCACTTACAGTACAAAAATCAATACAATGACTCCAAAAATAATGTTATAGATAAACTACAACAAGCATTTCTAGGGAAATGGCCAGTGAAACCCATGAGACCTGCAATAGAAAAAACCTACAATAACAAAAAATAATCATACAAAAGTATTATTACTAAACATGTTTCAATTAATAAATTGGATTTTTTTTTCTATATTTACTTTCATAGTGATTTAAAAAAAAACAACTATTCTTCTTTTCACTTTTCATGAAGATTTCAAAAATCCTAAAGAGAAACTCAAAACATGCTAGTAGGGGTGTCCAAAATAGTATATAAGTAGATGGAAAAATAAAAAACATAATTGCATTGCATGCGGAACCATCCCAACAATAACATGCATCATAGGAATGTAATCATTGTTAATTCTTTTATGTACCTCAAATTTAATTATTGCATGAAATACCAATTTTTATTTTTTGTTATATAAAATAAAACAAAATGGAAACCATTCGACACATAAGACAAGACGACAATGAACAAAATGGTTGATCACAAAGTTTGTGAGTATTTATTTTTTTGGCCTTACTTAAGATTTCATATTTTTTGTAATATTTATATTTAAATAATTAATCGACACTCATCCATGGATATCTTCTAATAGGTATTAACATATAGAGTATGGGTTGTGAGTATATGGTGTATCAAGGGTTAATTGAACAATTTGTAAGTAGTTATATAGTTTAAATTCCCTTACTTCATAAGTAATGGAATAACACAACCTTTATATTAGTTATATATATGCTTTCTCATGGTGTATTAAACATCCAAGAAACAAAGTATGGAGTGGAGTCATTGGAAGAAATTTTAAGAGAAGAATGTGTATTGTTTATGAAACATTCGCCGATAAGGTATACTTTTTTATATTACACAATCATACATATTATACTATATAAATGTAAATATACCTATTACATTTTATTTTCATGTTTATAGATGCAACATGAAGATGAGGAACAACAAAAACAAGCAGATCAACAAAATATTAGGTTAAATAACCCATTTTCACTGGAGTTTGTACTTAGACTACAAAAGTGCAAAGCCAGATCATCCACAATAAAAATAGAAAATGATTGAATTTTTACAAGGTGTGAAGGAAATATACAGGATAAGGGCAGTGAAAACTAAGAATATGATCAATAATCAATAATGAATAAATCAATAAGATTTTGAAAGCTAGGGATTAATCATAAAACAATCAGGTTTCAATACTGATGCCAATCCCACCTTGGTGGCGTGTTTTTTTCCACCTATGAGATCAAACACATGAAATTCATAGCATGGAGGGACTTTAAACCCTTCGTGACAGCCAAATTGTTGTTATTAAATCTTCTTATGCAACCCTATTGCACAACTTTGCTTCCGCAGGTTCAATTCCTTAATACAGGTTTCCAGAAGCTTGTTTTTACTCAATTTTCCATTTCCGCACCACCCTTTCCGCACGCTCTCTTCTGCAACGGGCTTTCCGCATTCACCTTTTCCATAATACAAAATGCATGATGTGGATTCACAACTTAACTTTAACTTCCGCAATTATGCGACCGCAATACTCCTTTCTGCAATCCGATTGCAGATTGTGGATCCAACTTTTCCAAAAGTTGAACTTCTGCAATTTCTCTCCCTCAATTCCTTTTTCACAAATATTTACAAGCGTTGATTTCATGCAGATTCCTTCCTGACTGTTGATCTGATATCAGATGCAGATCTCATCTTATCTTTGTGGATCCTTTATCTTCCTTATACCTTTCTCTTGCGGGATTTGATCGTGACCATTTATCTTCTTCTAAGATCATTCCCCAACATCCGATATTTCTCAAGGAGACTAGTTAATATTTTACTTACGCATCTGCGGAATCGATTTTCTTCAATCAATCAAGCCATGCACAGGATTGAATCTCCATATTCCTCGATCCTTCAATGATCGACTTCGACTCCTTGAACTACAATAGGGTTAATACACGCACACATTCATTTATAAAATCCTCAAAGGATCATTCATCTAACTCCTTCGATGGATCAGAGCATCGATCCATTGATCTCTACTTCTCCTGCTTTCGGAATCCCTGAATTCATATACAGGATTTTCACATATGGACAGAGAATTTATCCAAACATTTAGTTCATGAATTTATAGATTCAAACTGAATTCATTCACACATACAAAGATATGTCAAATAGGATTTTTCTTCATTTACACAAGGAAATTATACATTCAATTTGTCTCAGAATCTCCATTCTGATCTCCTAAGGCCTGATATATATTTAATTGTCCTTCCATGACTCCTATAGGCCCTACTGACCTCTATCTATCCTTTCTATCTCTCTTTTTCTCTGTCTCTTCTCTCCTCTCTACTATGCCTCGTAGGCTTACATATATACACAACAAGATTCATGAACCATTTTGGTTTAGATCCACATAATCTGCTAACAAATCTTGATTACAATAAACCTTAAATCTTATTCTATGACTCACTGCCCTAATTGAGGGATTTGGTACATGATTCATCAATTGACTCATCACCCACCTAGTGACTCACTCAACTAACTCACCATCATCTAGAATCAAATAAACATAGGTTATTTACAATGTGATGGTTTGAAGACCATCAATTCAAATTTTGAAGACCCTTTCTATGCCTGATCCAACATTGAGCTTGGAATTTGAAATGGAGAGCAGGATGTTATTGCATCAAATATTAAATATTTGAGAGAGAACTCTTCCAAATATCAGTTATAACTTTTATACCCATAAAACAACTCAAGCATAAATCAATAGAATAGCATGCACTTGTTCAGAAGCATTGTAGATAAAAACTTTATCCTAAATGAAACAGTGAACAAGATAATTGAACCAATTAAAATATTTTCTAAGATAATAGATTTAAATCGACTTAGATATATGTCAATCCAAAAATAGCTTTTAGAAGTACTTATAGAGAACAGTTTACAAGTATTGATGGAAAAAATGGTATCAGATAGCGCTTTCCTAAAAAATACCACCCCCTTTGGACTACTACTTCTTTCCTATTTATATTTACAAATATACTTTACAAAGCATTTTTCCAGATCCGCTTTTTAAGGATCAAATTTGGAAAAAGGTTGAAAACTTAACTATTTCCTAAAATTAGTAAATTGACTCCTAATTGTATCTTCTCGAACTTGTGGAGTCATTTCAAAAATCAAAGGACAAGTATCTGGATTATCCCTAAAGTTACAGTTGGAGAGCTTCCTCATCCAGGACTATAAGTCCATCTAAGTCGTTGAGATATTTTCTGTAGTCTGGAATGTTTAGCCTCCATTATTTGTATTCTTTCATAAAGTTTTGAGTTTTTCTTTGACAGTTCTTCATTCTGCTGCTGTACATTTATTTTCCTTCTCAACACTTATTTTGAAAATGTGACCAGATCTTGATATTTATCATTGAATTCCTCTAAATATTTCCTTAGTTTTATGTTGTCTTTCATCAGTGCATCATTACCATTATTCAAATACTCATTTTAAGATTTTAAAGTATTGCAAATATTTCTTAATCATTTCAATTTCTGATGTTGTATGATGTACAGGGCTTTCCATGTTTTCACTTGGACTGTTCTCAATATGCTTATGATTTATCAGTGATCCATGTTTCAGTTCTGCATCCATGTTCTTCCTTTCATCCTTTGTATTAATAGGTTATGAAGTCATGCCTATTTCAAAACAAAAAATATTTTCCTTTAAACGTGTGATCAATTTCTGAAGAGTATCTAAGCCCCTTTTCTATACTTTCCAGAATTTGTACCACCTCTTCGATTTCAAGTTATTATTTTTGAATTTAGGATTTAGAACAACCTTCATATTCATCCCCAACTTGTTTTTTGATTTGGTTCTTGGTCTTGATTGTACCTTTGAAGGTTCAAAAACCATAAATTCATCATTGGAAAGGATTTTATCCATCATACCTATTTTTGTTTCTTCTTCTTTCATGTCTTTGCAAGTATTAGAAGTTGACACATCCTTGACATGATTTTACTCCTCTTGTTCTTCCTTCTAATAAACAGGGTCAATGCTTGATTCATATTTTGAATAGTACATTTTGTCTCACCTTTCTTTGACTTATGCCCTGCTTTATGCTAATTGGTTCAAACCTGCAAATTTTGCCATTGGGCTTTTTCATAATGTTGATTCTCTGGTGTGTTGTCAAATTACACAATTCTAAAATTTGAATTTCTTCAGTGAGGCCAATTCAGGGTAAAAATATTTACAATTTTCAGAACCAACGAGACTGAGATTTTATGGCATTGAATTTAAATAACAAATTGAGTATTGTTGATCATGATTTTTGGAAAGAATGCCAAGATTTACAGATGTAAAACCATGCACGAAGGTGGTGATAACTAAAACAAGCAATTCGAATGATCCTTCCTCGAAAACAGATGTCACACAATGCCCTTTCATGATTTAAAAATAGCTCCACAAAATTATGAAAAATGGGTCTCAAAGAACCCTCCATATTTATTGAACTAGGACACCTATGCAAAACCTGAGAGATATTTTTGTACATGGGTCCGTGATGAAAAAAAAGTATTTTGGTTTTAAAAAATTATTCTCCCATTTATCATAAGACACACCCAAATAGAATGAGTAAAACAAGAAATCATTAAAATTTGTTTAAATCTAGAAAAATAGGACAAAACATCCATTCGAATCTTCCAAACCATGACACATGTTGCAAAAATGAGGGAGGTTTTTGTGAATGAGCCCGTCCTTGACAAAAACCTCTTTGGGTCTTCTGAAATTCACTTATATATCCTCGTAGTATGTGTCCAATGGAAATTACTAAAACAAAGAATAAAATACATTTCGGCAATGCCAGTCTATATAACCTCCATGTATTACACTACTGGAATGTGTCAAATCACACATTATTAAGAATAGTGATCAAACCTTCATAAAATTAATTAGCACATATGTAAAATAAATCACTTGAAGACTTTAGGAATATTTTAAATATATATAAGCCTAGTTATAACTCATAATCTTGCAAATGCATAAATATAAATAAGAAGTAAAAACGAAAATAGAAAAAGGGTCTAGAAACTAAGGTTCTAATTATATGGAAAAAAATAAAAGAAAAGAAATGGAAAGATGGAAAAAGGTACAAATCCAGTACTAAAATCTGGCTCTGGCTGGGAGATGGAGTCCTAATTCCTATGAGGCTCCAAGAACCTGTAGACTAAGTACCTTTTCCTGAATTATCTCTGACATCTGTAACCTGTCCAGTTTACTTGAAACAAAAGCTACAATTTTTTTAGTTGACCAAGCTCTAAATTGGCCTTGCTCTACAATTGAGAATGAGGAGCACCAATACTCCATTAGGTTGGAGTCTTTAATCAGTTATCTACTGCACACCATAAAAGGATGAAAAGGAGCATTGTTGAAAACAAACTACATATTGAAACTAATCCATGTACTGTGACTTTCTTTGTTGAAAACCAAAAATCCAAACAACTACTCTATTGCTGAAAATTAGAAGGAAATAAATGCTCTTGAGACGAGCTTATTTATGTACATCTCTTTACACTAACCAAGATAATTCTTTCTTCTCATGTGTAATGATATCTCCAATGAAACCATGTAAGTATTTGATCAATTAGTTCAGACTTACTTTCAGCATTAAGTACAAAGGGAAAGAGAAGAACCAAAAGGAGTAGGAGCAATATTTCTTGAAACTCATACTTACAAATTAGAATTTTTGTCTTTAAGAACTAAAAAATAGAAAATTCTCTGCTCCAATTAAGCTTCATGCAAATAACCATTGGATCCTCGAAATAATAGAAGTACTTCTCCTATTCAACATCAAAATCATCTATTTATAATTGAAAAATATCAAAGACAAGCTTACCAATTCCTAGAAATTGTTGATTGGCATTTGCTGGAAGAAAAGATAGTGGTAGTTGATCATGTAATCCCTTTTTATTTTTCAGTTACTGTAACATATATCAAATCACTTTCTTCACCACCTTCCCAATATTCTGACTCACACTCATCATATACTAGATCACTGCTGTAAAATTTCATAGGTGTTGAAATAGAAACCTTCTCTTCAACAATTGGTGGGATAGAAATTTATGGAATGTTGTTTTAATTAATCATCATCAGCCTTACTTTCTTTCAATGAATTTTATTCGCATGTTAGAATAATCAACCCATAGTTACCTACCTTAGACATTAATTAAATCATTTTTGTCTTATTACCTAGTCTCCTAGATTCCACTCTATGCTAGTTTCCTTCTACATGTCATAGAAGTAAACACTTGCTAAAACTGAGTCATGGAGAGCTTGGGAAACCTCCTGGAAACCATATTTAGCATGTATGCTTTATTCTTGATCCTCAAAAGTGCATATCTGCTTTTTCTGTAAAGCTGCATGTTTTGTTGAGAATTAAGGCAAAAGGGAAATCTAGACTAGGTGTAGTTGACTTGTTTTTTGCCCACATCATACTACATCCTTTTCTCCTAATAAAAGCATGTATGAGTTGTCTTTCCATCCCTTATTATCTTTCCTACTTGAATTTTCCAATTCGTGAGCATCCTAGTGGATTTGGAAACTGCTTTATGCACCTATGGGGGATTTGACTAGATTTAGTAAGCCTGCTTTTTGACTATTTCGAATGGCATCCTTATGCATTCGAATCTCTCATGTAATTATATATTGCAGTAGACTATTACTTCACAAGGTTGTCTATTGTACACTTATTCAATACAGATTAGTGTTATGCTCCAATTTCAGTCTCCTTTGATGTTAATTTTGTATGTTTGATTAGCAATTTTTTTAGTGTAATTGTTCTATCACTTGGGTTCAATTTCCACATTGCAATTGTCATACACATGTTTGTTGTTGAAATATTCAATATGTGTTGATTCAGAAATTTTTTCTTCATCATCGGAATATTGATCATAAATAGGTTGGCCTACACAACGACCAAAATGATCTTCAACATAGTTAAGTTGAAAAATGTCCTCAATATTTTCATGATTTAAAATATGCTGAAAATATTTCTAAGCAATGGCTTGATCATTGAAAATATGGGGAACAACATTTTGATCATCTAGACAACTAGAAACTTCTTGAAAGATACGAGAATAGAATGTTTCTACAACAATCTCTTCAATACAAGATTGCTATTCATAAGGATCATGAACATGATGAGCATTCAGATGATCATAACTATTATGAACATAATGAGAACATTCCAAACTATTTTTGTTGATCTCATCAGTAAAATCATTTTCAACATGACTTAAAATAACAGCTTGGTTATCATAATGATCATGGGATTCTTCCTTGACAACATAAGTTGAAATTTTTTCTTCAACAAATTATGAAACCACAAGTTTTTCATAACATGTTTGGCATCTTTGGTTACATTCATCGTTAAAGATATGATTTCAAAAGCTTCTGAAATTTGAACACCATAAGCCTTCACTTCATGAGTTTCTTGGAAGGATGACAGTGCTTGATCAATATTAAATGATGAAGATTTGTGTTCTATAATGCTATCATCAGTTTTAATATCAGAATTTTGAAATGTTTCCTGTTGTAAAATAGAGTTAGAAGAAGATACAACTAATAACGAATATTCTTCCTCTTTCATAGTATAACCATTCGCTTCATATACACTACTAGAGGAATATTCTATTGAACATTGAATATATAATGCATATCCCTCGCAACAATGGTAAAAAAGACACCCAACTAGATAAATTCTTTTCTAATATGAATAAAAAACAACATGAAAATATTTTATTGAAGAAATGTTAGAGATGGGAAGAGACCTGTACAATTGTTTGGAATCCCTTTCCAAGTAGTACATAAACATTTTCATCAATACATCCTTGTGATGTATATTCACTTGGTCCATATATTGATGAAACTTAATTACATGAGGTGGTGGATTGTCATAATTTTCCTCTCTGAAATGTGGAAGGAAATATCCCCACTCGTGCATGATAGGTATTTCATTTGGAAAGACTGGAACAAGTGAAAATTTGAGAGGTGCAACACTCTATGCCAAAATGGTTTCCATGGTATTTGGCATCTTGAACCAATACTATAGTTACCAATAGATCCTTCCTTTGTGGAGTAGCTGGTGAAAAATTGTAGTCTAAACCATGTAACCAACCCTTGTTCACCATGGATCTATGCTTTGTCGTTTTCCCAAGAAATATTTACTTCATTTTTTCCTCGACAATGGCGCAAAAAGATGTTTGCACTGGAGTTTGTACTTAGACCACAGAAGTGCAAATCCATATCATCCACAATACACATAGAAAATGATTGAATTTTTACAAGGTGTGAAGGAAATATCCAGGAAAAGGGCAGTGAAAAATAAGAAGATGATCAATAACTAATAATGACTAAAACAACAATATTTTGAAAGATAGTGATTAATCATAAAAAAATCAAGTTTCAATACTAAATATTTGAGAGAGAACTCTTCCAAATATCAGTTATAACTTTTATACCTAGAAAACATCTCAAGCATAAATCAATAGAAAAGCATGCACTTGTTCAAAAGAATTTGCGTATAAAATTTTCATCCTAAATGAAATAATGAACAAGGTAATTGAACGAATTAAATTATTTGCTAATATAATAGGAAATCATTAAATGTTTAAATCTAGAAAAATAGGCTATAAAGATCCATTTGAATCTTCCAAACCATGACACCTGTTGCAAAAATGAGGGAGGTTTTTGTGATTGAGACCGTCCTTGAAAAAAAAACCTCTTTGGGTTTTCTAAAATTCACTTACATAGCTTCATAATCCGTGTCCGATGACAATGACTAAAACAAATAAAAACAAACATTCTGACAATGCCAGTGTGTATAACCTCCATGTATTACGCTGTCAGAATGTGTTAAGTCATAGATTATTAAGAATCATGAGAAAACATTCATAAAATGAATTAGCACATATGTAAAATCACTCATTAGAATACGTTAGGAATATTTTAAATATATATAAGATTAGTTCATTTACTTATGATTAGATTGTTACTTAGAGAGGCTTTTACCTTCCTTACCCGAGCTCCTAGGTTACTTATACCCTTATTTTTCCAAGCATTGGGAGGAACGCTACCCAAAGGAATCATTAACCCATACATTTTGGTGCATCAAACAGGTTAAGAACATACTCAAACCATGCCAGAACACATCCATTTTTTATAAGACCCTGAAGACAAGGGAAGGTGTTACGGAGAGAAATTCCAATGGCTTGGGGTACCACAATAGACAGCTTGACTCCAGAAATCAATCCTTTCCAATACGCAAGAGAAACCAAATATCTAACACTAAAGGATCTCGATTCATACCTTATTTTGGACAGTTGATGTAGATCCCAGTTGAGATTTCCAACTCTAGCTTGAATTGATAAATTACTTCCTCAACAATCAATAAACAAGACAAGCATTCTATATATATTGGTGTTAGATCTACTCTAGCATATATAATCAACAACGTATAAGCATTTGAAATCATCCATGGATAAAATATTCATTCAAACATACATTATTGGATAGGAAAAGATATTTCTATTAATATAAAATCAGAGATTACAATGAATACAACCTCTGTCGCCACGTCTGCGAATCGGAGAAACTGAATCCCCCACTTGGACCTCCACCACTTCAATCCTCCATCTCTCGATATCAATATCACAAGCAAAAGGAAAGCTTGGGAAGAACACCAAAGTGCTCCAAGGGACAAAGGGATGCAGACTCAAGCATAAGTTCTGGCAACAATGGACTATAGTTTCTTTGCTCTCAATTCCCACATCTTCTTCAATGCATCCAAAGGGTTCCTTATATAGCTCTTCAATGAGGCAATGAAGGGTCGAATCCGAGCGATCTCAAGGCATATGGAAGGCCAGGAGACAAGTGAGTCAAATCCATGTCAAGGAAAACTCCAAAAGAATTTGGCGTTTTGCACACATCCCGATGTGCACGGTTTTAGGGGTCAAACCCGCGTATATACGTGAGAAAGGGTTTAAAAGTCGCGTATAGAAAATTAAGCATGTTTTTAGGGATGATCTTGGAAACATAAAAATTATAAAAAAGGTCCATGGGGTCCAAAGAGTCTGCAGAGGGACAAGGGAAGGCCATACAAGTGTGATTCACCAGGTGTGGTAAAATCAGCTACAACAGATGCCCCCTAATGTGTGAGGTCAGAGGGGTCATACGATGGCCGAAATACATTATAAGTCCATCCCAGAAGTGGAGTGATGAAGAACCCAGTGGAATATCAGCCACCCAATCAGCATAGTACAATGATACAACTCTGCATATAATTGCAAATACATATAGCAATCCCGGATACATAAGAGTACAATGGCCATCAATAGGCATGATACAAAATATGACTTAAGTGGTCATCGCCACGTACAATATACATAGATTAGAATCTCCATGATGAAGATATACAAAGGATCATGCTCTCCATAATGGTTGAAGATATACAATGGATCAAGATCTCCATAATGGCTAGAAATGTCTGGCATATACTGGAATCAAGTCACCAGAGATGAAATCTCATGAACACTAGCACGATCAAGGAGGTAGCATATAAGAGATGCCACGAATATGGAAGGTCTTCTACACAAACCACTACAAGTACATGTCCTACAATGTGAATAGAGGTGTTGAGGTCAAACATAGTAGTCCATCATCTGATTACTGGTCATTGATGTATACCGTTAATAGACGCGAGATCAGCCACCGATAATGAAAATGGGAATCAAGGTACTAGAGTGCAGACTAACAAGTGTGAATAAATGTGTTGAGGTCAAACACTTGAGAGAATCCATCGATTAGGGGACATTGATGTATTCCCAAAGAACTGTCGATGGCGAGAGAACCTGCCACTAACGACTACAAGTCTCAAGGCACTCAAAGATGACTCTAGATTCCTGTCCCAGAATAAATGATCTGGAGTCGATGGGATGAAATCCGCTGGAAGGAGGGCATTAAGGCATCCCCCATCATCCAACACGAGGTACTCAACAAAGTTGTATAATGTGGAAGAACTCTATCATAAGGTGCACAAACTAGTAACTGTACCGAGAATGGCCGACATGCAAAGTCAAGATAACTGAGGAATGGCCGACTCAGGTTTCAACTTCCTTCGAACAAGAGCGTAATGGAAAATGGTGACTGAATGTAGGTAGCATAGACTCAATATACAAAACTGGGACTTCTTTACGACATAGGAGGCATCGACAAAGGCTCCGTAGGGACTGGAAGCTTAACCAGTCGGTGGAGATAAACTTAGATAAACGAGTACAGCTCCTAAAGTCAAACTATAAACCCAACCAATGGATATGATATACAGTGCTCTGTTCGAAGCCGACATGACTCGACAGCATCCAAAGATAACATCTTTCTTTGTCCGGATTTTTGGTTTTTAAAGTTTTTTTGGACATTTTCCAATATTTAAAAAGCTTGAAAAAGAATAAAACTGCTTTATAGTTACAGAATAGGAAGAGACAAGTGTCACATATAGGTGAACAAACTAGTTCCAAGTAGTGGAACATACCTATGCTCAATGCAAGGATACATGTGTAGGATAGTGACACTCAGGGGGAAGTCCCCTCCCTGTAAAATAGGGAATCAAGCTATAAAGGATATAAAAGATGGCTCTGCATGGCTAGACATGAGACAAGCTCAGGCTATATGGCTGAAATTCAAAGTCAAGGAAGCCGGCATAAGGCTCAATAAGGCAGGCAAAGCTCATGATAATGCAATTACAACTTGACATAAGAAAGTCCGGGGGAAATAGGCTAGCAAAATATCAAGAGGAGTATGAGGCTCTTGCGAAATGTCATGGCAATACTATACAATGGACTCCCACACCCTAAAGGACAAAAATGTCAGCATGGGCACCAAATGCAAATAAGGCGCTAACTAGGGTACCCATGTGAGGTCAAGCTCTACCATTCAAATCATGCCACTTCTAAAACAACAAGAAGGTTCCATGACAAGATAGAATGGGTTCGTACCTATGGTTATAATGAAACGGTCATAAGGTCATGAAAAATGCAAGCGGTGGTGAAACCTAACCTATATGCCAGTTTAGACATGATACCTGAAATCGACACGAACGAGTCAATCCAACGGCCAAAACGGCGCTCAAAAAAGTCTCCTACATCGTATATTAGTCAAAAAACGGTCCAATAGGATTAGAAATGGTCCAAACTATAGAAAAGGGGGTAAAAAATTTCAAAAATTTAAAAAATTTCTATAAATAGTAAAAAAAATCAAAACATTATATAACATTTGAAACTTTTACCCAATTGAGCTTAGAACTTCAACAGCGAATTCTAGGAGATCCAGCCAGCGGAATCCACTACCGTTTTTTCTAGGTACTTACCCATGCCCTGCTCTTTCATTTTGATGCAAATTTTATCAATTTCCATGGTTAATTTAGGATTCTAGGCCATTCTAAGATGTGCGCCACCATCCACACAGAAATCGAGGGTTTTTCCATGTATAGGGATGGATATATGCGAAAAATGCCCTCAAAGTCGTGTACATACGCGGTTGTTTAGCAAACAGTCGCGAATGAGGCCGGGTTCAATGTTTTTTAAGTGTTATAATGATTGAAACTTGAATTTTATATGTAGGATGGTACTAGAATGGAGAGAACATGAGCACGGGGATGTAGAAGAGGCAGTAAGGGTAGACCTAATGGCTCAACAAGCTTTATGTGCATGCGGGCTCTACAAGTTTTGTTGTCTTGGTGGCTTAAGAGCCAAACCAAGACTACTGCAAATGTTAGTAGACTACTGGGATCTAGACTCAGAGTCTTTCTAGATAGACGGGATGTCCCTCACCATAGAAATGGAGGACATAAACTTTATTACTGGACTTTCCCGACGAGGGGAAGTGGTGAACCTATGATCTCATGGGCCTAGAGGTGGCCTGACTATAGATGAGTACATTGTAGTGTATTGCCTTCCAGACACAGAGAAGGTGGGGAGTCAGATCCCAACTAACTCCATACAGGTGCTAGGCCTAAAGGCCATTCTACTGACACTGGGCAGGATAACAGGGCTAGCTTCACTCCACCAGGCCTCGCGGCCTCTGATGTTCTATACAGTGGAGTGCATGAGACCCATAGTGTACGATTGGAGCACTACACTACTGGGCAACATGAAACACCAGCTTAGTGAGTGCAAGATGGGCAGAGTACGAAACTTCGGTTTTAGTAGCATACTGAGCATGTTTTTCTTCGAGCGTGTTCCAGGATTGGGCCTTAGAGTTGATGTTCCTCTACATGGGGTTCGAGATTCGGCCCAATGGCATAGGGCAGATGTGATGCGCAGACTGGGTGGAGGTAGGGTGTCCAACTCCTATCCAACTGATTTCTTTCCATGATGGCGACGACAGATAGTTTCCATCGATGACTACCCCTATGTGGGGATAGATTTCTGGGGAGACCCCGACATGCCATTACCACCAGGATCGGCATACGGTGACATTGGTAACGAATCTTGACCCTCTTTTTAAGATTTTTGAGTTATTTAATTTTTTTGTGTTTTTTGATATATGGAATAAAAAAGACATGTTTTTTCGTGACAACACATAGTGACATCCTATCATGTGTATGCAGATGTAGGACCACGATGGCTTGAAGGCTTCCCCCGTCATAGACGGAGGGGAAGAGGAGATGACATTACGGGTGTGGATGCGGAGCGGATGCTCCAAAGCATTCATACCAACTTCGTGAGGCTAACACACAGAGTACCCATGGCACAAGTCAAGGACTTGCTTGAGGCCATGCAACGCCAAGTGGTGGGTGTACCACGAGCATGGGTGCAGCTATTTCAACGGCTAGCTAGAGTCATGGTGACATTTCATGATCACAACCCCCCTCCTCCTCCACAGGTTTAGATACCTAGGAGTGATACATTTTGTATTACCGTGTATTTATATTTTGGTGGCTCGAGAGCCCCATTTTTGTATTATGACACTATGTATTACCACATTTTGGATGTTTGTAAAAACTTTTATGATGATTGATTTATTTATTTACATGTGTAAAAATTTATGTTTGTGATGAGCTTATTGTCTATGAAACAAATGCCAATCTAACACATAGTTAGGATATGAGTCAGCAACTTGATTATTACTTCTTGAAACATGTATGTATGTTATATTGTCAAATTTCCATTCTAACAATCTCACACGTAAGAATCTCCGTAACAATGTCGGATCCCTAACATGGTACAAGCCATTAAGCTGTGACACTACCAACTCCGAATCAAGACGTACCTTAAGAGAGAGAACACCATGTGAAATGGTATCCCGTAGAAGCTCGAAAATGGTGCTATATTCAACAACATTGTTTGAAGAGGGCCATAAACATACACCTCCTGCAGACAATACCTAACCCATAGGAGTATAAATCACTCAAGCAGCAGAGGCCAAGTGTTGAGTGTGACGGCTTGCACCATCCGCGAATCCTATATAGATGGAAGACTCCATTGACATATGCCATAAGAAACAGAAGCTAATCAACAAACCTGATCACCATAAGAAAAGACCTAACTAAGCAAAAAATGTTGTACAATAATATACAATAGTCAGCCTTGGCTGAAAATCACGCAGTATTTTTTAAGATAGAGCCCATTTCTAGGCTTCGCCAAGGCCATCCCCTCATAATCTACTAGCTCATAAGTGCCCTTCTCTAACACACATTTAACCACGTAAGGACCATGCCACATGGGGTTGAATTTTCCTGCCCCTAAGGGTTCTTTAGCTTGATCCCACAAAAGGACCAAATCTCCTTCACTAAACCTCCTTGGACAGACATATTTATCATACTGGAACTTAACACGATGCTTATTCACTTCTAGAGTCAATAATGAATTGGTGATTCCCTAGTGGAGTCGCCAATTTTGTTACAGAGAGAAATTCCTATGGCTTTGGGTACCACAACAGACAGGTTAACTCCAGAAATCAATCATTTCCAATATGCAAGAGAAACCAAATATCTAACACTAAAGGATCTCGATTCATACCTTATTCCGGACGGTTGATGTAGATCCTCGTTGAGCTTTCCAACTCCAGCTTGAATTGATAAATTACTTCCTCAACAATCAGTAAACAAGACAAGCATTCTATATATATTGGTGTTAGATCTACTCTAGCATATATAATCAACAACGTATAAGCATTTGAAATCAACCATGGATAAAATATTCATTCAAACATACATTATTGGATAGGAAAATATATTTCTATTAATATAAAATTAGAGATTACAATGAATACAACCTCTGTTGGCACGTCTAGGAATCGGAGAAACTGAATCCCCCACTTGGGCCTCCACCACCTCAATCCTCCATCTTTCGATAGCAAGCTCACAAGCAAAAGGAAAGCTTGGGAAGAACACCAAAGTGCTCCAAGGGACAAAGGGATGCAGACTCAAGCATAAGTTCCGGAAACAATGGACTATAGTTTCTTTGCTCTCAATTCTCACATCTTCTTCAATGCATCCAAAGGGTTCCTTATATAGCTCTTCAATGGGGCAATGAAGGGTCGAATCCGAGCAATCTCAAGGCATATGGAAGGCCAAGAGACAAATGAGTCAGATCCATGTCAAGGAAAACTCCAAAAGAATTTTTCCTTTTGCACACATCTTGATGTGCACGGTATTAGGGGTCAAACCCGCGTATATACGCGAGAAAGGGTTTAAAAGTCGCGTATAGAAAATTAAGCATGTTTTTAGGGATGATATTGGAAACATCAAAAAGTATAAAAAAGGTCCATGGGGTCCAAAGAGTCTGCAGAGGGATAGGGGAAGGCCATACAAGTGTGATTCACCAGGTGTGGTAAAATCAGCTATAACAGAAGGGTTTATTTGGTTAGTTCTTAACTCATAATCTTGCAAATGAATAAATATAAATAATAAATAAAAACAAAAATAGAAAAAGGATCTGGAAACTAAGGTTCGAATTCTAGAGAAAACAAATAAAATGAAGAAATAAAAGAAAAGAAATATGAAGATGGAAAAAGGTACAAATCAAGTACTAACATAACCCAAGTACAATACCACCTACAAGTGATGAAAAAATGAGACATGCATGCAGTTCGAGTGATGACAACAGTTTAAGTGATGAATGACAATCAATATAATTGAATGTTATTGCAAGTTGTATGTTTTTGAATATTATAGAGTGAAAAACAAGGATTTTGTTTACTGTACTGAAGATATTGTCATGCATGAGGACATGTTACCAATATGTAAAAATTACATATTGGTTGAATTTGATTATTGTGGACCTTTATGTTGTTCCATTTTGTATGATGATGGGTTTCCTATTCATATATAATAAAATATGTTTCTTATTTTATTGCACAGTCTAATGTTCTAAAATGTTGTGTTGTTATTTAATTAATATATGAATGATTTACATTGTTACATATAACAGAGGTGTAATCCATTGGTTAATGCGTTAATGTAATAATTATACAAAACACAATTTGATGTACAAATAAATGTTATTATACACATCTTTTATTTTGAGATGATTGATTCAAATTTTGTTCAAAACATAATTAATTACAATATATACATATTAGTGCATTGTTGTCATGTCCCCATCCCAATGAGACTACTAGTTACTAATGTTTCACCCACCTACTAGTTCCTTAGGTTGGGGAGGAGGCATTAAATCTTGCAATAAGGGAGCTATGAGACCCAAGAGAACCTTAGTTTGTCATTTACACATTAATTTGGGTCATACAAATAATAAATATGGAGAAAATAAAGTGGCATTGATTCTTGAATACATTTGGAGGTTCATGGAGACCTTGGGTGGCTAGATTCTTCCTTACACAAGCCATGACTTAACCCAAAAGTTGAAATTATGAGTAATGGAACATTATTGGAAGGTGAATAGGTTTCAATAAACATGTCACGAGCCCAAGTATTCAAATATGAGAAGAGGAATAACTCTCCATGGAAGAGGAAGAGACTAGGAAGAAACTAGGTGCCACTTAGAGAGAGATTCACTGTGCTTTATGACAACAATGATGGAAGATTCTATGACAAATCAAGATTGATTGTGGACCTGATTGTATACCTATGAAAATATGAAATTTTGAGGCTAAAAGTAGCCTCCAAGAGGGCACACTTTAGGTTTGGTAGAAACAATTCGAATTTGGAGGAAGATGAAGGGATGGGGAGAAGGACAAGTGTCATGGGGGTTACTAGACATATAGAATGAGTTGGAGGAAGACTATGGAAGGGAATTCGACCTTGGAGGACCTTATGAGGGTTATAAAAATATTTCATGAGGAATGAGAATGTATTTTGGTCATTTGAGAATTTTCCTTTGTCATTTTGGAAAGCACTAGCTTGTTCATTGCACAGTGAGTGCTCACTTTCCCTGCTAGTGAGCCAATTTCAAAAGAGTTGGATTCTCATCCAAATTTCTTGTGGGATATGCTACCATGACCTCTCATCTGGAGCTTAATGGAGTGTTGTTATTTCCTATAGGAGGCTTCTACTATCTGTGATCCATTTCTCCTCCCATTCTCTCAATCCATACTTCAATATTCCAATGTTTATCTATGATGGCACACTTGTGTGATTGGTGGTTGCACCTTGTTGAGTCTAGTTGATTCCAAAGCATGGGTGAATGATTTATGGCTCTATAATATGTCTCCCATCCTATCTGTAAGTTGAAATTAGCAGAAATTCATATGAAAAATGTCCACATTTCCAAGCTATGTTGGAATATCAAACAATACTGAAAGTGGGGTGAATCAATATTAATCAATATATTTAATTTTTATCACTTAAAAAAATCAATAATAAAAACAGAACACACAATATTATCATGGAAATGCTAATTGGGAAAGCCATCAACACTTTCTATTACTACAAAATTATATTCACAAATGGAATTTGCCTGCTACTACAGACAAGGATCCTACAACACCCTATTTACCATCAACTATTGGAAGTGGGATAGGACCCCCTTCCAATCTACCACTGGAAGGATACTACGACCTCTTTGCAGGTATGTGGCCTTCCCTAGTGCCTCCCAACCACCCTTACATGATAATTCGATCTCTAACTTCTGTACACCTATGGTTCTTCCAATTGAATGTACAGAGACACTTGTATGAAGGTTTAAATATTTGCTTATATACCCTCATCCGCACCTCTTCATGTAACAGTAATGTAAATTCATTATGACCCTTCACCAATCAACAAATCGTAAAATAACCTCTTCATTTCAAAAAATTGTGAATTAACAGTGCGATAATGTTGTTCGGGTACATAGGGTACTCCCAAAAGACCGAACACCTTCAGAAAACACTTCACACAAATAGATCACAGATTAACACATCGATGTTTGTCACGTGGTTAAAACCCTCGAGAGGGAAACAGTCCACGGCCCCAGCCAAATAGCTACTTGGAGCAATTTATTATGCAAAAGAAAGAAAGTTACATGAGCTTCTCATAATCGATCAACTAGCCAAGGACCCTCTATGCTCTTTAAATAGAGATCATAGACCAATCGGATGTTAAGCCACAGATCAATGGTAGGTATGATCTAAGAGAAGTTGAACAGTCGAATCACTCTATGTCTAAAACATATCATGACCATTGGATTAGAATATTTACAAATGCATACTAATGCATACTAAAGAAACACACTTTTACCTAACTGATATATTACACAAGTTAATCTTAACTAACTCCTAAGTGTCTAAATATCCTAACACCCCCCCTTAAGAACAACTTGGGATAGGATTGAAGGATTTACAAAAGTGACACTATTAGGAGAAGGAAGGAGGCATTAGAGCCTATCCCCCCTTAAGGATACATTCCTGAACTCCTAACATAGACCGAAGTTTAGAAAACTTCACTTCTGTAAGAGACTTGGTGAAGATGTCTGCAACTTGATCATCTGTAGGGAAATAGAGCACTTCAATAACACGATCATGAACAAGATTTTTGATGAAGTGCATGTGTAGCTCAATGTGTTTGCTACACTGATGTAGAACTGGATCTTTGGCAAGCTTGATGGCACTTTGATTGTCGCACCAAAGTGGAGTAGGCTGCTGCTGCTCGAATTCAAACTTTGAAAGGATATGTCAAAGCCATAAAGCTTCCTGACTGGCATTAACTGCGGGTCAATATTCTGCTTCTGCTGAAGAAAGAGCAAGAGCTCGTTGTTTCTTACAATCCCAAGTGACAGGTCCAGATCCCAGACTGAAAACATAACCTGCAGTAGACTTTCGATCATCAGGATCGCCGGCCCAATCTGAATTAGTGAAACCAACCAACAAAGGTTTCCCCCCTGTATTGTAATGAATCCCAAACTGAATTGTACCTTGAATATATCGAAGTATTCTTTTTGTTGCTTTCCAGTGACTTTCATGAGGAGTTTGCATATAACAGGAAACACGACCAATGGCAAAGGAAAGGTTAGGATGGGAATGAGTCAAGTATAAAAGACTACCAATAAGCTGACGATACAAGGTGGCATCTACTTCAGGGGAAACACAAGTGGCAGAAAGTTTGACTCCAGACTGAAAGGGAGAAGGGGCTGGTTTACAATCTTCCATGTGGAAGCGACGAAGGAGGTCACAAGCATACTTAGACTGAGAAAGAAAGATTCCTTCTTTGGTTTGCAAGACTTGGAGACCAATAAAATAATGCAAATGTCCTAAGATTGACATTTCAAAATTTTGCTTAAGACTGGATTTCACATGGGTTATAAGGTTAGGGTCACTACCAGTAAGGATAAGATCATCAACATAAAGAACAAGTATGATGAGATGGTTTCCTACTTTCTTGGTATAGACATTGGGGTCAGAATGGCATCTAGAAAAACCATTGTCAAGGAGAAAGCTATCCATTTTGGCATACCAAGCTCTAGGAGCTTGCTTAAGGCCATATAAGGATTTCTTAAGGAGACAAACAAGGCTAGAGTTATTCTAAACATATCCAGGAGGTTGTTCCATGTAAATTTCCTCATGTAAATCACCATGTAAGAAGGCAGAATTGGCATCCATTTGATGGACTTCCCAGTTATGTAAGGCTGTAAGGGAAAGAACAAGGCGAATAGAGTTCATTTTTGCTACAAGGGAAAAGGTTTCATTGTAGTCAATCTCTTCAACTTGGGAAAAGCCTTTGGAAACTAACCTTGCCTTAAGTCTTTCAACACTTCCATCTGATGCATACTTAGTTCTGTAGACCCATTTACATCTTACAAGTTTTCTTCCTTTTGGAAGAGGAACAAGATCCCAAGTATTGTTCGCCATTAAGGAACGGTAATCTTCATCCATAGCTACATCCCAATATGGATTTCCTGAAGCTTCTGCAAAAGTTTCTGGATCACGATTCCCAAAAACTTGAACCAAAAGAGAAGAGGCTCGCTAAAACTGAGAACGTGTTCGACATTGATCTCTAGGATCACCAGCTACTTCACATGTTGAACGGACCCATCGAGGAAGTATTGGTGCTGGTGCAATTGGAGGAACATGAGAAGGCGGAGGTGGATTTTCATCCTCACTGTCATCATCAGAAACTGGAGTTGAAAACCTGCCAAGGAAGCTGGAAGAAGAAGAAGAAGAAGGCACAATCGCCGAATCAGGCTTGCAGGCCAAAGATGGCACACCCGCCAAGTTAGGCTCGCAGGCCAAGATATTTTCATCAAATTTAACATCTCTTATAATGACTATATCATGAGAATGTGGCTAAAGAAGTCTATAACCTTTTACATCTTCAAAATATCCAACAAATATGCACTTTTCACTTTTAGGCTGCAATGCTTTCCGTTTTTCATCTGGAATGTGAGCCCATGCTTCACAACCAAACAAACGAAAGTGACTTACATCTAGTTTAATTTTACTCCGTGCTTCTTTCGGTGTTATACCCTGTAAAACTTTAGTGGGTGTGCGATTAACTATGTAATTTGCACAATTTATGGCCTCAGCCCAATATTGAAGACTTAGTCCTTTAGATTAGATCATACAATTAGCCATTTCTTTTAAAGTGCAGTTCTTCCGTTCAGCTACACCATTTTGTTGTGGTGTATATGGAACAGTGTGCTTCTGTTGGGTTCCTTGTTCATTGCAAAAAGTAGTGAACTTGTTGTTAACATATTCTCCTCCATTGTCAGATCTTAACTTAATAATTTGATGACCAGATTGTTTTTCAACAAGGGCCTTGTAGTCCAAGAACATGTTAAATACTTCACTCTTAAGTTTTAGGAAGTAAACCCAAGTGCATATGGAGTAGTCATCGATGAAGGTTAAGAAATATTTGAAACCAGAAAAGGAAGCAGATGGAAGAGGGCCACACAAGTCACTATGCACAAGCTCCAAGGGAACCGAGGCGTGCCAAGAGGCACATTTGTCAAAATTGTCCCGATGGTGTTTTTTCGAGTACACAACTGGAACAAACACCATCCTTGCAAGATACCATCAAAATACTAGTCACCATATTGTCTTTACATAGTTGTTTCAATGAGCGATAATTTAAGTGACCAAATAACTCATGCCAAAGTTTGCTTAAGTTATCACTGTGAGCAACAAAAACTGAAGGAAAAGGTGATGACCCAAAGTTGTGAAATTTGTACAACCTGGTAATATCATCAACAGTTCCAGTAGCAAGGATATTTTGAGGATTTTTAAAATCCTTGATTACAACTTGGTGAGGTGTAAACGTCACAGTTTTACTTTCACCTGAATGAGTAATTTGATAGACTGATAACAAATTGTAGGAAATTTTTGGAACACATAGTACATCACTAAAATGACCATTTTCTACTGGAACTGTTCCAGATCCTACAACACTTAGAGATCTATCATCATCAACAAATATTTGTTTGGTGTTATATTCATGCATAGTAGAAAACATGGCTTTATCCTTAGCCATATGATAAGATGCTCCAGAATCAATGAGTCATTCAATTGAAGTAGAAGAAGAAGATGTAGTATAAGAGTAACCAGAAGCACAAAGTGCATGTCCATGAGATTTAGATTCTGAAGACGAATCTAGGCTGATGTGGTGCTTCTTCATTGCTGCTTCCAAGGCTGTCATCTTCTTAAAACACTTAGATTCATCATGATTATCTTTCCCACAAAACTGCAATGGCGCTCAATCTTCTTTCCCTTTTGCTTGGATCCTTTGTCATTTTTTAAAGAAGGAGTTGACTGAGAGGGTTTGGGACCCTTGTTGTTTTGCTTATTATTGCGAAAATTGTGTTTCTTGGGAGGCTTGGACTTTTCTTTTTGTTGGGACAATAAGGCTTTCCCAGATGTATTTGCATTGTTAATTATTCCAAGATGAATGAGCTTATCTTGCTCTCTAATTAAGGAATCACAAAAGGATTCAAGGCTAGGCTCTTGATAGCTAGCTGCAGTCAAGGATTATTTCATGGAGTAGAATGTAGATAAAAAAATAGAATATGCAGGTCCAAGTTTGGATAGAATATGATAAATACATTGTTTGTCTTCTTTCTTAATCTTGCATTCTGCACATAAGAGTCTAAGAGTTTTATACTTAGATAAATAGTCTTGAATGCATGAAAAATCATTTGGATTCAAGGAAATCAACTCATTCTCGAGTTGATGACCCCGAATTTCATTGTGTTTACCAAACACAGATTCCAACTTTTCCCAAGCTTTATTAGGTTCATCAATGTTAGATATGTGGAATTGCAAATCAATAGAGATTTCCATCCCAATCAATCCACAAGCTTCATCACATCTATTTACCCATTTAATTTTCTTATCAGCATCAGTGGGTTATATTTCTTTCCCTGAGGTTATCCTAAAAAGTCCCCTACTTCGTAGAACATCTTCCATACGAGATTTCCATGAGAAATAGTTAGAACTTGTAAGTATAATATCACAAGGGGCATCCATACTGTAAAATAATGGATGAAAGAACAGAAACTAACTGTCTGGATGCAAAGAGCTAAAAAAAATATGCGGTTTTAAAAAAAACGACACTTAAAACAGATTCTGGATGATGAAGTTATGCTTGATCAAAGAAAATGTTGAAGATGTGCCCAATAGTGACGTGGCAGATATTAATTTGACCAACTAAAAAAATAAGCCCCCTCTTCCCAAAATCAACCTTTGATAATCACTTTTACAATAAAGTTGCTTTGAAGTGAATCACTTTTGTAGAATAAGTGATGTTCAGTTTTACAATAATGTGACTTTTTAAATAGTGCGGTAATAAATTAAAAAAGACTTAAGTGACTCACTTTTATTTTATTTTATTAATGTGAGATGCACTTTTACAATAAAGTAACTTGAAAATAGAAATTGCATGCACTAAAAAGTGGCTTGATAAGACTTGAACTCAAGACTTATCAAGGTGTAAAGCAACTTTGGACCAAGTGAGCTAAGTTTAAAAGGTACATAAAAGTATGGAAAGAGGAAGGGGGCTTTTTTTTCTCATTTTCCATGTTTACTTTCTTTTCCTGCAAATAAAAAAAAAACAAAAAACAAAAAACAAAATTTTTTTTTCCATACAATGGGGTTAGATCTTGGTTAGCTTACCCAGAAAGTCTACATTTTCAATAAATTGATAAAATATGAGAGATTAAAAAAAACAAATCCGTCACTGTAACATTATACCTTCGGATTTGTCGAAATGGGTGTTTCTGGAGCAAACGGAAACAGTTTTCGATGAAACGAAAACTATTTCCAAATGGAAATGGCACTCTAGACGCAATGGAACAACTCCCATAGGCCACAAATGCACAGAAAATCTAGAACCAGAAACCCTTTCAAAGTTTCGGCAACACTGGTTCCTGATCTTGATCAAAATCGAAAGCGGCTCTTTATAAAAGCTTTGATACCATGTTCGGGTACACAGAGTACTCCCAAAGGACCAAACACCTTCGGAAACCGCTTCACACAAATAGATCACAGATCAACACACCGATGTTTGTCACGTGGTTAAAACCCTCGAGAGGGAAACAGTCCACGGCCCCAGCCAAATAGCTACTTGGAGCAATTTATTATGTAAAAGAAAGAAAGTTACATGAGCTTCTCATAATCGATCAACTAGCCAAGGACCCTCTATGCTCTTTAAATAGAGATCATAGACCAATCGGGTGTTAAGCCACGGATCAATGGTAGGTATGATCTAAGAGAAGTTGAACCGTCGGATCACTCTATGTCTAGAACATATCGTGATCATCGGAATAGAATATTTACAAATGCATACTAATGCATACTAAAGAAACACACTTTTACCTAACGGATATATTACACAAGTTGATCTTAACTAACTCCTAAGTGTCTAAATATCCTAACAAATGTATCACTCCAATTCTAACAGAAATCCTTTCTGCCACGGCCTCTCTGCAAACCTTCTTTCTCTAATGACCATTTCACATTTATCTTTCCACAAACTATCTTTCCACTTCCACAACGACCTTTTTGCATTTATCTTTCTGCAAACTGTCTTTATGTAATTAACCTTTTGCAACAATATTTCCGCAACTCCCCCCTGTAACGTTGCTTCATTTTGCTATATTCCTTCAGAATATTATAGTGTGCACTAGTGTATGAGAAACACAGCAAGGTATACTTTCATTTCTCTTTGAACATTGATCTCATTATCCTGTGTTTTCTTACTTCATATCAACAACATCAATCCGCTTTTGAGAGATCAAAACCACTTAGAATTATTTACTTACGGACCATAGGTTTTTAAAAATCAGTCCCCCTGTGAGTGTATCTCCCTCTGTCAACACTTCTCCTCTTCCTGTGATAGGGTTTTCATCCTTTTAGTAAATTTTTAATGCTGAGGGATAACCCCCATTTTATGCCTAATATATGCAAATGATTCTTCAGGTAACGACTTAGTGAAAATGTCTGCAATTTGTTTCTTTGTATCAATAGAATCAATTTGACCACTTTTTGAGACACTTACTCTCTTAAAAAATGATATTTGATTGGAATATGTTTTGTCTTAGAGTGCATAACATGATTTTTGGATATGTTTATACCACTTGTGTTGTCACAATGTGTGCACAATGTATAACAATGGGGTCCTCATATTTTACAAGTAAATATTCCAATGTTTGCTTCATCCAAATGACTTGTGTACAACATGATGAAACAACAATATACTCAGCTTCTGCTATAGACAGTGCAATCAAGAATAGTTTTTTTGCTTAGCCATGACACCAAGAAATCTCCTAAGTAGAATGCTTCTCCACTAGTTCTTTTTCTATCATCAATACCTTCTGTTCAATGTGCATAAGTGAATGCCCTTAGAGTGAAGTTATTTCTTTTTGGATACCATAATCCATAATCCACGGTACCTTTTAGATATCCAAGAATTATTTTTACTGCAGCCACATGTGTTTCTTTTGGGGCTGATTAGAATCTGGCAACCAAACCTACATCCTGCATTACATATGGCCTTGTAGTTGTTACATATAATAAACTACCAATCATTGACCTATACATAGTATGATCTACTTCTAAATATTCGTCATCCTTCCTCAATTTACAATCAGTGACAATAAGAGTAGTAACAGGTTTGGATTCTTCCATTTTGAACTTTTTAAACATCTCTTTGTTATACTTAGTTTGAGAGATGAAAATCCCCTTTTCTGATTGAGATACTTGTAAACCTAGAAAGAATGTTGGTTCTCCTAACATTGAAATTTCAAATTCCTTCTTCATTCTGAAGCAAAGTTTACACTCATAATTTGTAGATCACTTCTAAATATGATATCGTCTATGTAGACTACAACAATGATCATATTTTTTTTTCAAACTTTATGTATATATTACTATCAGTGACCCCTCTTCTATATCCTTGTTGCTTTAAATAATTGTCAAGTCTTGAGAACCATGCTCTTGGAGCTTGTTTAAGGCCATAGAGTTCCTTCTGAAGTTTGCAAAAATAATTTCTATTTTCTGATAAGAGAAAACCTTTAGGCTGCTCAACATAGACTTCTTCAAGTTCTCCATTAAGAAATGCATAGTTTACATCCATTTGATATACTCTAAAGTTCTTGTAGAGTTCAAAATATATAAGCATCCTAACGACTTCAACTCTTGCCACAGGTGCAAAATTTTCTTCAAAGTCAACACCGACTTCTACTTGAGCATATCCCTTGCATACTAATCTCGCCTTGTTTCTTGTCACTTGACCATGCTCATTGAAATTGTTTTTAAAAATCCATTTGGTTCCGATAAAATTCATGCCCTTAGTTCTTGGGACAAGCACCCACGTTTGGTTCTTCTATATTTGATCAAGTTCACCATTCATATCATTTATCCAATCCTCACTTTTGCAATCTTCTTTAAATGTTTTGGGTTCTACTATCGAAAGTAGTGCTTTTTCTTCATCATAAATTATTTTTCTTCTTGTCTTAACTCCTGAATCTTTGTCACCAATTATTTGACTTTCAGGATGATTCTTCTGAACCCACCTAAATGGTGTCTTTGTGTTTGATTTTGGAGAGTATTCATTCTCATTTTCATGTGATTCTTCTTTCTCTACTTTTTCTTCTTCAAAAACATCCTCTTATTGTGAACTTTGTTTTTCTTTATTGTTTATTTCTTCAACATCCACACTTTCATGGATTTGTATTCTTCTTGGTTTAGTATCATCAACAGTTAAATTTTCACTTTCTATGATCTTGTGCAAACTTATATTATAACATATGTATGCCTTTTTGGTGGAAGAATATCCAAGAAATATTCCTTCATATGTTCAAGAGTCAGACTTCCCTAGATTATCATTGTCTCTTTTTATGTAGCATTTACTTCCAAAAACTCAAAAATATTTAACTGAAGCTAGTCTTCCAAACCATAGATCATAAGGAGTCTTGTCACTATTCACTTTGATTTGTCCTGTTTTTTTTACATAGACAGTTGTATATATTTCTTCTCTCTGATAGGCATCAAGTATTTTTTCTTCATTAATCATAGTTCTAGCTGCTTCTTGGACTGTCCCGTTCTTTCTCTCAACAACTCCATTTTGGTGAGGATTTTTTTCTACTGAAAAATGCCTCTTGATTCCATGAATTTAACAAAACTCATTAAATTCATTTGAGGTGAACTCACCACTATTATCTGATCTTAGACCTTTAATCTTGAGATTTGCTTCATTTTCAACAAGTGCTTTGAAGGCTTTGAACTTCATAAAGGCTTCTGATTTTTCTTTAAGAAATGCTACCCAAGTCATCCTTGTATAATCATCGATTAATAACATAAAGTAATATCCACCTTGAAATATCTTAGTCCTTGTTGGTCCATAAAGATCAGTGTGAATTATTTCTAATGGTTGAGAGGTTGTATGCTCTTTGACCTTAAATCTTGTTCTTGTTTGCTTCCCATGAAGACAATGTCTACAAACATGATTTGGTGGTTTTATTATCTTTGGAAATTTCCTTACAACTCCCTTCTTACTAACTTTGACAAGATTGTCAAAGCTCAAGTGCCCCATCCTTATATGCCATAGCAAGCTTTCATCAATTTGACTCATATAACATTGTTCTTCATTTTCTAGAATATACACATTGCTTGGAGTTCTCACAGTAGTCCCAATAATTTTTCCTGAATCTTTTCTTCCAATTTCAAACTTCTTGGAATCAAATATACATATGTGTCCTTGATCACATGTTTGGATCACACTTAAAATATTAGGTTTTAATTTATTTACAAGAAAACAAATCAACTTTCATCTCGTCTCTATGAGCCATTGTACCCTTCCCAATTATTTGAGAGGATAGATTATCTCCAAAAGTGACTTTTCCTTTTTTTCTTTTTTCTTTTTAGGCTTATAAACTTATTTGGGTCTCCTGTCATGTTTTTAGAGCATCCACTTTCCACATGCCATAGATTTTGTTTTTCTGTTGCACATAGAGCTATTGAACATTCCACATCATCCTTCTTCTTCCAAGCCTTCCTCTCCTCATTTACTTGATATTTTTTGGTGTCATTCTCCATAGGAATCACTACTTTACAATTTCTAGCAATGTGTCCTTGATTACCACATTTTTAACATTCTATACTATAACTCTGTAGAGGAGAAAAATAATTATAGTTTCTTTATTTTGGATTGCTTCTAATAACTTTCTTCTTATAGATAGGGGATTGTGATGTAATTCCTTTCCCAATAGGAACCATTAATTTACAATTTCTAGCTATATGTCCAAAATTGTCACAGCCATAGCAATTTCCCAAAAAGAGTTGTTGATGTCTACTTGGCACATTATCTGTCCTCCTTTCATTTTGAGAAAGACAATTTTGACTGTATTCCTTTACAAATGGTATGATAAGTGCATCAACATAACTTCTTTTATTTCATTCTTTATTTATGAAAGAGGATTGCTGTGTCTTCTTTCCATTGTCATAACCTAGTCCAGTTTTATTACTAGATGATCTTTGACAACTTAGGATGTCATCGAGAGTTTTTGAAACGCTCTTAAACTTTGATTGAATGGATTCTTCATTTGTCTTCTTTCTAAGAAAGATAAATTCATTTTCGAACTTTTCTAATTCTTTCTCTCTTTTCTTGGGTTGTTGTTCTAAATTGTTTTCATCCTTTTTGGCATCTTGAAGCTAATTTTTTAAGCCATCAATAATTCTTTCTGCATCATTTTTTTTCTCTTCAAATTTTGTCATATGAAATTTTGAATTTTTGTACATCCTTTTATACTTTCCTAATTCTTCGAGAGCACTTACAAGTACTGCTTCAAGATATACCACACATTATACTTCTTCTTCGGGTATTTCGTTCTCTAATCCCATGAATAGTACTTCAACATCTTCATCTTCACTAGACTCATTTGAGCAGTTATCATCCATGGAATAAAAGCTCTTCTTTTTGTTTTTCTTCATAAAAATCCCTTTGTTCTTATTTGAATCTTCAGGGCACTCATCATCACCTTCTTGTTTTGGATAAGGGAATTTGGAATCATAGTGACCAATTTCCCCACAGTTAAAGCATTTTAAGGGTAATTTCCCTTTTTACTTACTAGTACCTCTCTTAATATTTTTAACAATAAGTGCTTCTTCATCATTAGAGTCTTGTAATTGAATCTTTGTCTTATGTTTCTTAGCTACCTTAGATGCTTTAATATTTTCTTCCTTCTTTTGAGAAATTTCTTACCCAATCCTCATTTCATAAGTTATGAGGATCCCATATAGTACTTCCATGGTGAGTTTGTCAAGATTTTCTCTATCCTCTAGGGTGGAAATATTTGGATTGTAAATCATTGGAAATGATCTTAGTACCTTTTCAACTATTTCCTTTTCTTCCAATTATGCTCCTAACCCTTGAATTGCATTAACGATTTCATCAATTCTCTCAAAGTATTCTGAAATGTTTTCTTCTTCCTTCATTTTTAGAATTTCAAATTGAGTTTTAAAAATATGGAGTTTAGCCCTTTTTACCTTGGTGTCTCCTTCATAGATGGAGTGCAATTTGTCCCAGATCTCCTTTGTTTTTTTACAATGCATCACTTTGGAAAATAATGTTCTGCCTAATCCAGCCAAAATTACATTAACAACTTTAGCATTGTATCCAAATTGTTTTATTCATTCAAGATATGTGGGAGGAGATTTTGGATATATATATCTTGCTTCTATAGACATCAAAAATATAGTCCAATAGACATTATATGGATTCTCATCCTAATGCTCTAGTGCACATAATCTTCTCCATTGAATATTAGAACCTCGGAGGACATTTTTACTTGTTGATCCATAATGATAAAAGATCTCTCTTCAAGTATTTAAAATTTTAGTGAAGAGCCTGCTCTAATACCAATTGTTGGAATATCAAGAAATACTAAGAGGGGGGTGAGTCATTATTAATCAATCTATTTAAAATTTTATCACTTAAAACAAAATCAACAATAAAACAGAACACACAATATTATCGTGTAAACCCTAATTGGGAAAACCACCAACACTTTCTATTACTAAAAAATTATATTTACAAATGGTTTTTGTCTTCTACTACATACAAGTATGCTACAACATGCTATTTACCAACAACTATTGGAAGGAGGCTACAACCCCCTATTTTATCAGCTGCTATTGAAAGGATGTTTCGAAACCCTATTTACCAGCTACCACTGGAAGGAGGCTATGACCCCCTTGCATGATTTTAGCCTTCTCTAGCGCCTCCCAACCACCCTTATATGATAATTCGATCTCAGACTTCTGTACACTATGGATCTTCCAATTGAATGTACATCGACACTTGTCTGAAGGTTTAAATATTTGCATATATACCCTCAGTCGTGCCTCTTTATCTAACAATAATGTATCTTCATTATGACCCTTCACCAATTAACAAATCGTAAAATAACCTATTCATTTACAAAAACTGTGAATTAACAATGCAATAATGAATCACTCTAATTCTGACAAAAATCCTTTCCAGAATTTCCTTTCCGCAATGACCTCTCCGCAAACCGTCTTTCTGCAACAACCATTTCACATTTATCTTTCCACAAACTATCTTTCTTCTTCCTTAATTACCTTTCCACAATGACCTTTCCACACTTATCTTTCTGCAATCAACCTTCCGCAATCATCTTTTCTGCAATCTATGGGAACTCCTTCCTTCTGCAATTGCGGGTTGCGGATTGTGGGTCTTCTTTTCGACCTTTTTTGAAACTACTTCTGCAATTCATCTTCCGCAAAAATTCTTTCACAATTGAGGAATGAAGATTGTGGTTTTTATTCTCATAAATTCTAAAAAATGACTTCCGTAAAATGTTTTTTGCTTCTTTAACAAGCGTGCACCTTGTTATTTTGGAAACTATTCTAGATCATTGATCTCTCTCTCTCTTATGATCTGGGATGTCTAAATATTCACTTCATAGAAACTTAGCATTATAATTCTTTCGAATCCACTTAGCCAACTATGTTATTTTGGATCAATATTTTTGTACTATTTTATCAATGTTTCCTTATGATTTTATGTTTACAACAATTCCAATTTAATCAATAGTCTATGGTGTGACTAGTTTCCATGTGTTGGTTTCCCATTTCAATAGAGTTGTATATCTGATTTGTGTTGAGTATTACTATGAATTTATATGATGTTGGGTGAGATATTGATATGTTGTAAGTGTTTTACATTTCTTATTCTCTATTCTGAACCATTTCATATACAATTTATGAGTTAAAGTTAAGCTATTACATGTCATTCCCCTTAAGCAAATATCACTAAATATATGCATTCGAATATGAATCTTTACATCTCTGTTGCAGAAATCATAACCACAAAAAATGATAGTAAATTAAGTCTAATATCATTCCCCGTGCTCTGTTAATAATTTGGGAGGTTTGCATAGGAGTTGGAGAGCCATTTTTTCTCACAACCTAGGGGGGAATTGCACCACAATTTACTAGTAATTTTACCATTTTTTCCAATGTACACAATTCAAGTTTAAGATGTCTATAACCTGTTATAAAGTGACCAGATATTCCATTGATTGAAGACTCACCATATTAGTCTCTACCAATTCGAGACCCTCTTGTTCCATTCTAAGCCCCTAGAGTCAAGACTAGTCAATACAATTTTTCCCCAAATTCTACCTGTGTTTAAAATTTTCAAATTGGGTTATTATAGTGGTATTAGAGAATGATATTAGCACTTTTTGGAATTATCTATTCATTTTTACTAATTATCATTGAGACAGAATACATTAACAGTGGAAGAGAAGGAAGTGGGGAAGTTAGCTCCTTTTACAAGGAGATTAACGCAAAACTAGGATTGTGAGATATCGATGATAAGGGGAATAATGAGGACCTTAAAAAATTCATTAAGTCATCTCTTGAAGGTATGAAAAAAAATTATATGCAAGGGTTTGAATTGTTGTCTTTCCAACTTGGGGGCAAGTCAACACCTGGGATTAGTATTGGTTCACCTCATGATGAGATGAAGACCCATGGGGAAGCCATTTTTTCAAAGACTAGACCTTATAACTGAACCTGTGAATTCAAGAATCATACTGAACAATACCTAAGTTTTTAGAGCCCAGAGATGACCTTACACTACTTATGATGTGAGGGAAGCAACTAATGACTGACATCAACTAAGTGATAAATGTAGGAAGGTCCTACATTTCGATCAGTTCATCAAGGCATCTCTTCATATTAAGCAAGGAGGAAGTGGGAATAGGGAACCTCTTCTTTCTCAGGAATTAAAGTATACCATGGTAAAAGTAACTATTCCTTCCATTGATGGTTCTTCCCAAATGTCTACTAGTGCTTGGTTACAAAATTAAGTGTGTATTTTCAGTTGAATCCTATGGTTGAAGAAGATGCATTGAAAATGGCCATTTTACATCTTGAAGGGGAAGCTAGTGATTGGTGGTTAAATGGTATTAGAACCTTGGGACATTATCAGATTTTATATCATGAGGATTTCTCCCATGCATTGATGGATATATTTGATAGGAAATACCTCTAAATTCCTTTCAAAGAGCTAGCACAATTGAAGCAAGTTCGAACTCCTGAATCCTATATGTTAGAATTTAAAAAGATTTCAGTAATGCTTTCTAATGTATCTATGGCTAGGTTATTTTTACTATTTATTGAAGGATTGACAGAACTTTTGAGAGGGATATTTAAATACCACAAGCTATCTACATTGAAGGATGCCATGAATTTAACAAGAGACTTGCAAAATGTCTTTCCAAGAACCAAATACCCCCCTAATCCTAGTTTCCCTTACAAATTCAAGGAAGGTAAGAAACCATGGAAAAATGACTCATTTTACAAAGAAAATAAGGGAGGTCCAAGCAAAGAAGAATTTAGAATAAAGAAACTATGCTTCACATGTCAACAACCTTGGGTTCCTAGACATAAGTGTGCAAAGGGGAAGGCACACTACATTGAGGTTTTCTATGAATATGAAGAAGAGGGGGAGGAGGACAAAGCACAACTTGCAACCCAATAAGAGAGGTATGAAACAACAAAAGAATAACAACCCACTCTTGAGATGGGAAAAATTGCAATACTTTCGGGTGTACCTAGATTTCACACCCTGAGGCTCAAGGGTAACATACAAGGCCAAAATTCTATGGCCTTAGTGGATGAGGATCCATTCATTTCATAGGTGCAGCCTTGGTGGAGAGGATAAAGCTACGAGCTGAAACTTTTTATGGTTTCACAGTCATCATTCTAGGTAACAATTCTATGGATTGTACCAAATGGATTCCAAAGCTTCAAGTCACTATAGGAAATCACATTATCATTGACAATTTTATGTAGTGAATGTGGCTGATACAAATGTGGTTTTTGGAGTCGAATGGTAGTTTTCTTTAGGGGAGCATACAATGAACTATAAATTCCTTGAAATGAGGTTCAAAAATTCGGAAGGGAAACCCATCTTGTTGAGAGGAATGCACACTTATCCAAATCAAGTGGTGTCCTCTCATAGTATGAGATCTATATTGAGGCATGGAGACATAGAATGGGATGCTAAATTTTTAATTACATCTTCTAAACCTCAATTGAATATTTCCAAGCATCCTAAGGAGATAGAGAAACTATTGATTAAATATGAGAAGGTTTTTGGAGACCTTCCCCTAGGAAGACCCCAGATAGAGGTGTGGAGCATATCATTGAATTAGATATAGGAACACAACCTATCAAAATGAATCCCTACAGGCACCCCAAAAGGATTCTAGATGAGATTGAAGAGGCCATTAAAAAAAATTTGGATTTGGGTCTCATAAGGCCTAGTCCAAGCCCATATGCTTCTTCAATTATTATGGTAAAGAAAAAGGACAGAACTTTAAGTATGTGCATTGGTCTTAGAGCCTTGAATAAGAAGAAAATGAAGAATAGATATCCTAACCCAAAGATTGATGAGTTCATGGATGAGCTCCATGGAGCCAAGTTATTCTCAAAGATTGACCTTAGATATGGTTATCATCAAATTCGAATGAGGGAAGAAGACATACCAAAGACTACTCTCAGATGCCAATATGGTCACTTTGATTTTGTTTCCATTCCCTTTGGCTTGACAAATGCTCCTGCCGTATTCCAATAATGCGTGAAAAATATCTTCCACAAGCAACTTCGTAAGTTTGTACTAGTTTTATTTGATGACATTCTTATTTACAGTAAGACACAGAAGGAACATTTGCATAATCTAGAAATAGTATTAAAAAATCTGCATGATCAATATTTGTTTGCTAAGCTGTCAAAATGTGAGTTTGGTTTGACAAAACTCTTGTATCTTGGACACATCTTTGGTCAATATGGCGTGAAGGGGGATATGGAAAAAATAAAATCCATTATAGAATGGCTTCGTCCCAAAAATCGCACTGAATTGAGAGGATTCATTGGAATTTGTACCTACTATAATACGTTTGTGAAGGGGTTCTCCAAACTCACTTCACCTCTCATTGATTTTCCAAAGAATGATGCTTTCCAATGGCATGAAGGGGATGAAAAATATTTCCAAATAATGAATGTGGTAATAAGAAATTGTCATATTCTAGCCTTGCCTATTTTTTCTTAACCATTTGTCTTGGAATGTGATGCATCAGGAGAAGGCATTGGAGCAGTCCTAAAGAAAGCACAACACCGAATAGCTTTCAAGAGTAGTAAGATAAAACCACATGATAATATTTACTCTATTTATGATAAATACATGTTATCCATCGTGCATTGTTTGATCAAGTTTAGACAATACTTTGTGGGAAACACATTTGTGGACAAAACTGACATAATAGCTTAAGGTACTTCCTCACTCAAATTGATCTAAATGAAAGGCAACAAAAGTGGGTGAGAAAGATTAAAGAATTTGAATTTGATATTGAATATGTGAAGGAAAAGAATAATGTGGTAGATGATGCCTTATCTAGAAGACCTTCTATTTCTCTAATGGATGTAGCAAAAAATTGGAAATCCATATTAGAAGTAGAGTATGCCAAGGATAAGTTTCCTTGTAAAATTTTTAACATGACTAACCATGATGATAGGTATAAGGTGTTGTAAGGAATCATATACTACAAATATAGAATCTATTTGGTCCTTGGGTCGAGTTTGAAGGAATTTTTTTTAAAGAAAGCTCATGATTCTCCTCTAGTAGGTCACCTCGGTTTCTTCAAAACATACATAATGTTGAGGGAAATATTCCCATGGAAAGGGTTGAGGCTGATATTCTGAAATATGTTAATGAATTTACCACATGCCATAAAAATAAAGTGGATCACACTCATCCAGCTGGCCTCTTACTCGCCTTTCCTATTCCAAAACAAAAATGGGAGAGCATTTCCATGGACTTCATCACTGGTTTGCCCAAAGTACTTGTAAGGATTGCATGTTTGTAGTGGTGGTTATACTCACTAAATTTGGTCATTTATTTGTTGTTACTATCACTTCAATTTTTCAACAAGTGGCTGAACTATCATTTAAAGAAGTTTTCATATTGCATGGGATTCCTAAGAGCATTTGTTAGTGAAAGAGATAACATATTTTTTAGTGCATTTTGGAAATAAATATTCAAAATTGTGGGGACAAATTTGACACCTAACACAAGATATCATCCACAAATTGATGACCAAACAGAGAGGGCGAATCAATGGTTGGAAGGCTACTTGAGGAACTATGTTTGTCGGCAACAAAAAGCATGGATAAAATGGTTGTATTTGGGCGAGTTTTGCTACAATGCTACTTTTCATATGTCCATTGTTATGTATCCTTTCAAAGCACTTTATGGTTATGATGCATCCACTTTTATTGACCAAATTTTTGGTAATAGTATAGATCCAAAGGTTAAGGATTGGATTGAAGAAAGTCAAGAAATTTTGAAGGTTTTGAAAGATAACTTGCAGTTTTCCAAAACCAACAAAAATAATATGCTGACCAACCTAGAGTGGAGAGGAACTTCCAAGTGAATGAATTTTTGTATTTGAGGTTGCATCCCTAAAGAAAAACCACCATAAAGGGTAAAGGTTCAGAAAATCTCAAACCAATATTTTATGGTCCCTACAAAGTGATTCAAAAAGTTGGAGAAGTGGCCTATGAATTGGAGTTTCCCATAGCAAGTAAAATTCATAATGTATTTCATTTTTCATGTCTAGAGAAGTTTATAGGTCAAAAAAATTTAGTTTCAGATACATTACCTCCTTTGGATGATGAAAGACAACTTGCTTTCATTCCGTACAAAATATTGAAAACAAGTGAAAGAAGGTTAAGGAGCAGAACAATAAAAAAATACTTGGTACAATGGAAGGATTTGCCTAGTGAGGAATCCACTTGGGAAGATGTAAAAATTTTGTAGGATCCAAACTTCGAATTGGTTGAGGACAACAAATATTGGGTGGGGAGGACTCCCATGTCCCCATGCCAATGAGATTACTAGTTAGCAATGTTTCACCCACCTACTAGCTCCCTAGGTTGGGGAGGAGGAATTAAATCTTGAAATAAGGGAGCTATGAGACCCAAGAGAACTTTGTATTTTAATTTAAACATTAAATTGGGTCATACAGATAATAAATATGGAGAAAATAAAGTGTAATTTCTTCTTGAATACCTTTGGAAGTTCATGGAGACCTTGGGTGGCTAGATTCTTCCGTACACATGTCATGACTTAACCCCAAATTCAAAATTATGAGTAATGGAACATTCTTGGAATGTGAATAGGTGTACATTAACATGTAATTATCCCAAGGATCAAAATATGTGAAGAGGAATAACTCCCCATGGAAGAGGAAGAGACTAGGAATAAACTAGGTGCCACTTGGGGAGAGATTCACTGCACTTTATGACAACAATGATGGAAGATTCTATGACAAATCAGACTTGATTGCAGAACTGATTGAATTCCTATGATAATATGACATGTAAGGGATAAAAATATCCTCCAAGAGGGTGCACTTTGGGTTTGGTAGCAAAAATTCGAATTTGGAGGAAGATGAAGGGATGAGGAGAAGGACAAGTGTCATGCCAGGTTACTAAACATCAAGGATGAGTTGGAGGAAAACTATGGAATTGAATTAGACCTTGGAGGAAATTATGATGGTTATAAAAATATTTCATAAGAAATTATAATGTATTTTTATCATTTGAGAAATTTCCTTTGGCATTTTTGAAATCACTAGCTCGTCCATTGCATGGTGCGTGCTCACTTTCCTTGCCAGTGAGCCAATTTTGAGAGAATTGGATTCTAATACAAATTGGTTGTGGGAGAGGCCACCATGAACTATAATTTGGAGCTTAATATATTTTTTTATTGCATATAGGAGGCTTCACTACTATTCATGACCCATCTCTCCTCCCATTCTCTCAATCCCTACTTTAATATTGCCATTTTTCTCTATGATAGCGCACTTGTGTGAATGGTGGTTGCGTCTTGTTGAGACTAGTTGATTCAAAAGAATGAGTGAATTATTTATGTATCTATAACATGTATCCCATCCTATCTGTAATTTGAAATTATCAGAAATTCATATGCAAAATTTCCACATTTCCAAGCTATGGTGTGACTAGTTTCCATGTGTTGGTTTCCCATTTCAATGGAGTTGTATAACTTATTTTTGTTGAGGATATCTATGATGTTATATGATTTTGGGTGATATATTGATATGATGAAAATGGTATACATTCCTTATGCTCTGTTTTGAACCATTTCATATGCAATTTATGAGTCAAACTTTAAGCTATTACATGTCATTTCCCTTAAGAAAATATCACTGAATATATGCATTCGAATATGAAGCTTTACATATATGTTCAGAAATAATAACCACACCAAATTAATGTAAATTAAGTTTAATATTATTCCCCATACTCTATTTGATAATTTGGGAGGGTCTCATAGGAGTTGGAGAGCCATTTCTGTTCACACTCTAGGGGGGATTGCACCACAATTTACTAGTAATTTTACCATTTTTTCTAATGTCCCCAAAATGAGATGCGGATGTATATAACCTGTCATAAAGTGATCATATATTCCATTGAGTGGTCCTACGACTCACCATATCAGTCTCTACCAAATTCGAGACCCTCTTGTGCCATTCAAAGCCCCTAGAGTTAAGACTAGCTAATACATTTTTTTCCGCAAATTCATCCTTTGTTTGGAATTTTTGAATTGGATCATTACAATTGTATTATTTGAACCCGCTAAACAGTGTGTTCCATAAAATCATAAGTTTTTTCAACTTATAGAGAATACGCATCAGTTCCTATTAAATATATTACTGCACCGATGTGATAATTTTCAAAATTGCATCATTACTTTAAACCAAAAATAGTACAAGTACATTTGTCATTTTAAAATATAACGGTGCACATAACAAGAATAAATGCTAGTTCTTTATATCACTAGTACAAAATGAGAAATTAGTGACTAAAGAAATGACTAAAATTTACATATAAATGACTTTTCTTTAGTGAGTAACTAATAGTATCTAATTTCTAGCATCTTATAGCTCGACTAACGTAGTCATATTTATTTTAGTCATTAATAGTTTCCTTATTTAGTCATATATTTGGTCATTAATTGTGGCAATTAATTGTGGCAATTAATGACTAAATCAATGAACAAATATATGACTAAATAATACAACTATTAATGACTAAAATAAATATGACTAAGTTAGTCGAGCTATAAGATACTGGATATTAGCTACTAAAAGTCTTTTATATGTGAATTTTAGTAATTTTTTTAGTCACAAATTTATTATTTGTATTTGTCATTTATCTCTACTTGGTAGTTTCATATTCATTATATAAATGACTAATTTAGTAGTTTTATATTATTTCATTTTCTTTCATTATTAATCAATATAAACGACTAATTTAGTCATTTATTCATTTTATTTGTGTTCATTATTAATCAATATAAATGAATATGATATTGAGACTAAATTAAAAAAAATGCCATACAATATTCATGCTCATAAAATATGAACACACATGTGAATCATGTAAATTCGCATTAGTTAATTACAACACTAAATAATATCAAGTACAAACATATATAATTTCAACCATGTAAATTATATTATATGAATAGTCAAGTATTACAGTATATATGAGTTTCCAACCAAACATATACTATTGGACTAATATTGGTCCATGAAAAAAACTATTTCCATACTTTACATGAAAATTATCTACATCAATGACATTTCAAAATATTACAATGGCCACCAAGTGAAACCTCGACAGTGCCCATAGAAATCCAATTATTCCCTTATTGTCAATTAACCAACACCCACTACGCTCTTGCACAACTTGTTTCCCATAATGTGTCATCTATTTTCCTTGAATTCCTTGCCTCTTCCTATGTAGAATCCATCTTTTGACTCTTTAATTTGAGACTTGATATTCTCCATCCTCTGGAAATTCGACATTGCAAAGGTGAAGAGACAAGGTATCAATTCATACTAAATTAAAGAATACTGCAAAACACTTATGAAGTGAAGAGGCAAGGTATCAGTTAATATTGAATTAAATAATGTTATAAAACACACTACTAACAATATCAAAACTTTTTCATGAAGGAGATGCACGCAAATTGTCCATTCCCTATACAACAACACTAGAAAAATACTACAAAGGAATGCACAGTTAGCTTAAAAAATAACAATTTTTATAGTAATAAATAAATGAATTCTAGTCAAAATTGAATATCATGGTTGGCCATCCATATCTGTGAGAATTGATTCACAACTGTACCTATAAGCCAATAAACTCTCACTAATTCACTCTAGTTTGCAAAATAATCACAAAAAGCTGAAAAAGTATGAAATGCATTCATGCATGAAACTGATAGTGAATATTATTAACACTGTCTAACATCTGAATATGTTTAGAACATGTATATATTACATTTGGGAAAAATTGTGACGCTTAGGAAGCCATTTGGGAGTGCACATGCGTCATAGCTAGGTTTGACCTCCATCCCCCCCAGGTGGACCAATTGTAATGTCCCTTTTTGAAATTATATTAAATGACCATTTTTTCACTTTTTTTCCTATTTCGACCTTTGACTAGTTTTGATGTCTAGGTCTCCAAATTGGCCAAAATGTTCCAAAATATTCTGAGAGTGTGTATGAATGATATTAATACTTGAATATTATATTCAGAGATGATTTATAACCCTCCAATCACTTCTGCAAACTAGTTTTATATTCTGTTCAAAGTAGGAGTCTTTACTAGCAAATTGGGGTTCCAATCCCCCTCGGGTAAATGCTGGAAATGACTTCTCAAATGCTCCCAACCCCATTCAAATTTATGAACAGAGAGATGGGACGTGTAAGGGAAAATTTTAAGGTCTCATATGCATCATTTTTTATCTTATACAATCTGTTATGATTCTCTCCAAAACAACTCCCAAATTACTATTTCGACCCTTGGGGAAAAGGCACCAAATTTTCTCCCAATGCAATTAAAATGAGTAAAATGGCTTCCAATGCTTAATTATGGAACATGAAAATTGTAATACACATTAATTAAAGTCTATTCATCATACATTTATTGGAGATACATTCCTCCATTCTAAATAATTATCATTACCATGGCACATATCAAAATAGAGTGGAAATGGTCATTGTTTGCTCATTAAAGTCAAATTGACATAAAAATATTGGTTTTTTCGACTTGAAACTTTATGAGAATGAAGAATATAAAATATTTAACTTATTAAAATCATAAATAGAATATTATAATCTCTCCCACAAATTACAGTATCTCATCTAAGGCACAATCCCTCCATGAGCATGCATATGCAATGAAAACTGGAAATGGTTGAGATGAAGTGCTGAAATAGAAGAACCCACGAGATGTCATGTATATTACACCTGAAATTAAAACTCTATTAAATATCTATGAAATAATTGAGTGGCATATCCAAACACCAACTTGGATGGGAATCTTTCGCCCTCGAAATTGGCTAAGGCAAGAAAACTAGTCATCCACTAGCTCTCACAATTCACAAATGACAATTTATCAAATGATCAAAAGCTATTATCTTGGTTTCTTCATGTATTTTATAAACATCCTTAGAATTCTAAGGTTCACAATCTATCCACAAACTGAAGCCAATTCGAATTTGGGTTTGTGCTCATGATTTTCCATGCGTCCTCCCTTTCCTAGCCTTCCACCTTCCCCAAATTTGAGTAGGAGCCCATTGAGCTTCCCCAAATCACATGAGAGATCTCTTGGATGCTATATTTCGACCTGAAATTTCATATATGTCATATTTCATCCTTCAGACCTGTTGGCCCGATTTTCTAAATCTAGGCCAATAAGGAGGTTTTGTCCACACAATCAGCTTAAAGCAGCGTCCGGTATGTTTGAATTAACAAAACCTCACAGGTTATGGTCCTGCTACTAGCTAGTTTGTCTCTTAAGGAGAACTTAAAACCAACAAAATCTAACCTACTCTAATGTTTATTCTACCTAAATATCTAAAATATCCTAAGGTTGCTTTCTTAAGGAAAGACTTCGATTTTTGGGGAAGTTTTTTGAATATGAAAACTTATGTAAAGTATGCAGAATGATCTAACAATTGCTAATTAAACTTAAAAATAAAATTTAAACTGAATTATTATACCTATTCTATTTACCCCTATCTCAGCTGAGAGCAAATTTAAGATTATATTAACTATTAATCAATAAAGATGAACATAAAGACTAAAGTATAATTTAAACAGACACATTTAAATTATAACTAATAAGTCACTCTGCTATATGACAACAGAATTGAAACATAATCTGTAAACGCACAGTTAATTTCAATTGTCTGACATTAATTAATAATTAATTATCAAGGCAGCTATTTGAATTTAAGATAATGCCTATTTAAAAATCACTGTCAACATACAAATGAAATTTTAAACAGGCAGAAAAGTATATCATTACAACTTAGGTTTATAGTAAAAATACTAATAAACAAAATCATAATGAAATATTCATTCAAAACACTAGCTTGAGCTGATAAAGTGAAAGATATAATTGAACATCAGTATGTCACAGCACACTGAGTTAATATAAAGACAGAATATAACAAGCTGAAATATATATATATAAATCCAAAAAAACAAAATACCAGTAAGAGTATCTGTCTGCAGATGTCCAGTAGCATTCACATCAAAGGTTCAACTTCGAGTATGAGATAATACCAGTAATAGGATATATTTCAAATAAGTTTTTCTTCCAACACTCCATCCTTTCGAGTTCATCAAAACTCTTCACTTATATACTACTATGATTCAGTTTTCCCTATTAATGTTGCATGCAACATTATAGGGATTATCTAACTAAAAAGGGCATCTAATTACACCTATTACTATAAACAGAAATCGACTAACCTGAGTCGAGGCACTTCAGAAAATTCTTGCCCATTGATAAAACTCCAGCTCGTAACCAAACATCCACATCTACATGTCAACATATAACCATGTCCTGAATTTCTGGAAAAGGGTGGTGATAAATCCTCCTGCATTGAATTCAAATGAAGCATCTTATTAAAACCAATTTAATACATAGATAACAGAAATAACTTGAAATTTTAAATGCATGCCTGTTAAATCTCCGATTTTACAGGCATGCGAAACTAGAATGACCATTACCTGTTCTGCAGCAACCTAGGAAATGAGAAAATCATCAAGTTTCATTATGAAAAGCGACTGCTCTTCAAGCTTCTGCTAGTTTAGCTTTTAACCTGATAATTTTAATGTTTTTCTTTTCGATTCGTTCAAGTAGCAGCTGATTAGTACTTATGATTGATTTCTTGGATTTTTTTTATTGATTCTTCTTAGCGCTCATATTTTTCCATCTATCAATCCACTCCAGCAACTCTTTCCTAAAGGTTTTGTTTTCTTCTTCTAACAATGTTGTGCTGGATAGACAATGCTTGAGTTTTCCTTTAAACTCTATAATTGTATCTTGGTAAACATTGCCTAATACCTGCTGCAGAGTTTCATCCTCTTTGGTTACCTGAGGAGAATGAGGACTGTCACAATGTTGACTGTATGATGGTTCAGGATCTGCAATGTTTGTGTTTGTTTCTGGTTGATTGCCCTCGGCCTCATCTGATTGTGCATCACTTCCCTATGCGATAGCAGAATTACCTACATCCATTGTATTAGGGACAGAAGATGGGATGTCATCCTCAATATCTACAACTGCAGGTTTAGTAGCTGTAGGCTTAGAAGCCTGTTGATCAACCTTATAACCTAAAATCGAATGGATACCATGCATGCTCCTTGTGACTCTTCGTGAAAACGATAGATTTTCAAAACCAAGCCCTTCCTTGTCACAACAAATCTGAGCCAAATTATCTAATCTATGCATAGATTCTTTGTTACATTCATCAGGTTTATTTGCTTCATATGAATTTTTACATTCAACATTATTATCAATTTCACCTTTGGTTGATCCTTCTTTTATGTTTGTAGGGTTGCTATCATTCTTACCAAATAAGGGTTTATCCAAGACTTCTCTAGAATTGCAAGGAACTGAATCCCTGTCGTCATTCTCATTAATCCCATTGTTTATGGGCATGCTTACGTCCTCGAATCCCTTGACCTCTGAACTATTAACCCCAGGATTTATGACCTTTCGTTTCCTACGAGTTCGTGGGGATGGATTAGGCCAATACTGCGTCGGCCCCAATTGATAATCGACTAAAAACTTATCCCAAGACTCGCCCTTGGCAGATAATTGAAATTGTAATATAATTTTTATCAACCCGTGGTGACAAAGACTACTGTCATGGTTACTAAAATTTCTAACAGCCTGTGACATTTTCTTAAGACTTTGCCATAGATAGAAAGGCAAATTAAGCTTGTAACCCTTTACTGCTAACAGCAAACATAAATGGTATAAGTGCAAATGGGAGTATCGTCCACAACAGGACACGTACCTTACTAAGATTTCATAGTAAACTCTCCATTCGGGCTTCAAAAATTTCACAGGGACGCCTATCTTCAGCTTCGCATTATCCGGTAATGGCATTAACAGAGCCAAGCATTTCTTCTTATTAACCATAGTGCCCTTAAACCAGCGTTCTCCAACCTGTGGGAGCTTAGTGGCTTCTGCAATCTTATCTTCGTTGATAACAAACTCAAAACCCCCAATTTGCACCCTATCATCTTCAAAATTCATGGCGAACATCTTAGTAATATCTACATGGTGACCATCGAAACTCCTAAAGAAATGTACCCATCCCATTTTCTCGAATTTCTTGGCAACTTCCTGGTTAGCTTCTATAAGTTCAGACCCCGAAATCTCAAAACGATTCAGAGGAGACATGGTTTCTTTTGCACTCTCCTGGCTTCGACCTGAAATGAATGGAGAAGTGAACATAGAGGGAATAGGTATCCACACATATGACATGATGGATAGCGTTCGCGTGCTTCAAATCTAACGGAGATACAATCTATGAACCTGCCATTTTAGCCGGATTTTAAGCAGTGATAGGTGTTGCGACTTCACATTATATCATGATTCATTCCAATTTATCTATGCTTAACCATGACTGTTAGTAATAACCACTAAATTGGCGAACCAGAGATATGGTGATTGATAGATCATCATTTCAACCATTGATTATGGACAATGGCTAATAATTAACAGGTACATCGACGTAAATTGAAATGACTATAAGCATTTAACACTGTCAATACAATACCTCCATATGCTCACAGCTGTCGACTTTGTCAAGGGGTGCAAGCCATGTTCTCATACCAGCTCATTAATCCAAATGATAATCATTTATCAACTTGACAAATGGCTCATTGTACGCTCAACTAATCTTAACAGTCATCTTCCAGTTTAATCATGTTACGTGATGGCATGTAGGGTAATAAAATCGCACTCTAATGTTAACAAGGCTTTGATAAAATAGCTAGACTTAATATCTATGCTATGTATGTACAAGACTAAGTTTTAACCCCTTCCAAACATCTTATCGATACATATCTAACATTAGATAGGATATTTAAATGATAAACTATCATAAGTGAAACCTTCCTATACAAACATCATTTATCCATTAACTATGATATTTACAAAAGGTCGTAGTATGGTATTACATATGATATCAACTTTGAAAGTCACTCTTAATTTTATGGCTTAGTACTAGTAATACCCAACTCAACACAAAATATGTTTTATTGATTTTCTCTTGGCACATTATTTCAAATTCCTTAAGTCTCATGAATTTATCTTGATGATTTTAATAAACTCATGAAAATTTATGAAACTACTGACAGTTGTTAAAGGCCAAGTTTATGAGCAAGTTTCCTCCAGCTCCAGAATCATTGTATCACTTTCCTTTGATTGAGAGTACCTTCAGAATCAATGATTCTGAAGGTGCTCTTTCATAATTTTGAATTGATAAATCACATGAAGAGCTGATCTCTCTTCATTTTATTAAGAAATGAAGAGGTTGTTGCTGGCTGCCAACAAGACCTTATTTGTGTCAGAGTTTTCATAGCATCTTCATCATTGTTTTCATAGAGCTAGGGAATCTAGTCCAAGTGTCTCACTAACTCCAAAATGACTCTTCCTCTCCTATGTAAGTTACATTTCTTCCCAAATTAGACCTATGATGCATATGGCCAAGTGTATCATCCTTCTAACTCATCCAAGAAACTTTATGCTTCCTATGGATTCGAAATTGCAAGAGGAGGATGCCATGTGGCACAAAATTTCTAGCTTGTGTGGGCCCCATATTCTCCATGTGCCTCCATGCTCCGTTGCCACTTCAATTTTATATTGTATTTATTTAATAAGATACATTATTAAATATTTATCCCATTCTAATGTCTGAACATCATTTATTAGCTCCCTTATTAAAATTCCAAATGTATCCATCCAACCTAGGGAACTAGTAGGATTGATGGAATTGTCCTGCTATGCAATTATTTGAATGGGGACATTACAACCCTCCCCACACAAGATTGCTTGTCCTCAATAAATTTCAGATTTGTATGCTGAAAAATATTCTCCTCTTCCCATGTGGCATCTTCACTTGGTATATCCTTCCATTGTACTAAGTATTCTTTGATAGTTTTTCTTCTCAGTCTCCTTTCCCTTGTCTTCAAAATCTTTTTCGGAACAAGTGTGAGCTGAACTTCATCATCCAAGGGAGGAAGTATTTATGAAGTGAAAATTTTCTGACCAAGATGTTTTTTGAGACAAGAAACATGGAATACATTATGGATTTTACTCCCTTCCTGAAGTTCCACCTCATATGCTACTTCCCCAATCTTTCAAACTACCTTATATGGGCTATAGTATCTTGGTTTTAGATTTTCTGTCCCATTCGTTTTGAGAGATGTTTGTTTGTATGGATGAAACCTAAAATATACTAAAGCATTAACCTAAAAGGTTCTTTCTTCTCTTTGTCCATCTACATATTGTTTTTGCTGATTTTGGGCAACTTGTGAATTGTCTTTCAAAATCTTTAAAATTTCTTGGCTCTCTTCCACCCAATATTTAGCTTTTGGAGCTCTACTATCACCAGATATCCTCTCAAAAAAGGTAAGTGCATCATAAACATATAATTTTTTGAAAGGATACATCCCTATTGGCATATGAAAAGTGGTGTTGTAGCAAAACTCACCCAAGTGTAGCCATTTTTTCCATGCTTTTTGCTGCTCTCCCGCATAGTTTCTTAGGTACCCTTTCAACCATTGGTTCACACTCTCTATTTTTCCATCAGTTTGTGGATGATATCTTGTACTTGGATTCAACTAAGTTCCCACCAATCTAAAAATTTCTTTCCAAAAAGCACCCATGAATCTATTTTTCTATCACTTACAATGCTCTTGGGGAGCCCATGCAATCTGAAGATTTCTTTGAAAAAACTATCAGCCACTTGTGCAGCACTAAAATATGATGTAACAGAAAAGAAATGAGAATTTTTTTTCAATCTATCCACTACCACATATATGCAATCCTTGCCCAAATATTTGGGCAACTCGGTGATCAAGTCCATTGAGATGTTGTCCCTTTTTTGCTCTGGAATGGGAAATGGTTGCAATAAACTAGCTGGGCATGTAAGTTATGATTTTTATTTTTTTTCTGACATACCTTACATTCATTCACATATTTCTGAACATATTCCTTCATCTCCTTCCAAAACAATATTTTCCTCAATTTCCTATAAGTTTTGAAGATCCTTGGATGGCCAGCTAATGGGGAATCATGTGCTTCTTGCAAAATTTTGTACTTGTGCTTTGAATCTTGAACCAAATAAATTATTTCCTTATAATATATCAGCCCATTCACAATCCTATAGTTATCATGACCTTTTATTCCATCTAACACATCACAAGCAAATTCATCTTTGGCATATTCAACTAGTAACATATTTTTCCAATCTTTAACAATGTCCATGAGAGAAAAAGAATGTCTTCGAAATAATGCATCTGCTACAATGTTATTCTTCCCTTTCACATATTCAATATCAAAATCATAATCTTGAATCTTTCTTACCCACTTTTTTTCCTTTCATTTAGATCCTTTTGGGTGAGGAAGTGCCTTAGACTATTATGGTCAGTTTTCAACCCAAACTTGTTTTCTACCAAGTATTGTTAAAACTTGGCCAATAAATGCATGATGTGTTATAGCTGATTTTACCACTCTAGGTGAATCACACTTGTATGGCCTTCCCCTGTCCCTCTGCAGACTCCTTGGACACCTTGGACCATTTTTTGTCCTTTGATGTTTCCTTGACCATCCCTAAAAACATGTGAAAAATGATACACGCGACTTTTAAACCCTTAATAGCGTGTATACGCGGATTTGACCCCTAAAACCGTGTACATCGGGATGTGTGCATAATCTAAATCCTTTTGGAGTTTTCCTTGACATGGATCTGACTCACTTGACTCCTGGCCTTCCCTATGCCTTCAGATCGCTCGGATTCGACCTTTCATTACCCCTTTGAAAAGCTATATAAGGAACTCTATGGTACATCGAAGGCATATGAGAGAATTGAGAGAAAATAAACTATAGTCCATTGTTGCCAGAACTTGTACTTGAGTCTGCATCCCTTTGTCCCTTGGAGCACTTTTGTGTTCTTCCCAAGCTTGCCTTTTGCTTGTGAGCTTGCTATCGAGAGATGAAGGATTGAGGTGGTGGAGGCCCAAGTGGGGGATTCAGTTTCTCCGTTTTACAGACGTGCCGACAGAGGTTGTATCCATTGTAATCTCTGATTTTATATTAATAGAAATATCTTTTCCTGTCCAATAATGTATGTTTGAATGAATATTTTATCCATGGATGATTTCAAATGCTTATACATTGTTGATTATATATGCTAGAATAGATCTAACACCAATATATATAGTATGCTTGTATTGTTTACTTGTTGTTGAGGAAGTAATCTATCAATTTAATCTGAAGTTGGAAAGCTCAACAGGGATCTACTTCAACCATCCGGAATAAGGTACAAGGTCTGATCCTTTAGTGTTAGATATTTAGTTTCTATTGCATATTGGAAAGGATTGATTTCTGGAGTCAAGCTGTTTGTTGTGGTACCCCAAGCCATAGGAATTTCTCTCCATAACAAAATCGACGACTGTTGTAATCTCACAGATCACATAAGGTTACCAATAATACATACTAAAACATACACAAATATAAACAGAGATAAGAGACAAGAACAGATAGGATGAAATAGATTATATTATTATAGTGAGTTCATACAAAGCACAGAACTGAACTGAGTTCTTGTTTGGCTCAACAGCCTAATATATACAATTTAGAAATAGTTACAAAATAACTACCTGTCGGTTCGGTGAACCGACACGACTGTTAGTTATCCGACTTAATTAACTAGTTTAGTCGGCCGACCGACTTAGTCGGCTGATTGACTAGTCGGCCCATCGACTTAGTCGGCTGATCGACTAAGTCAGTCTTCGTTCAAGTCGACTTATGTCGACTTGCTCCTTCTACATCTCCCCCACGAACAAAATGTTTCCTCGTCCCGAAGAAATAGGGAGGTACAAAATAGTTATTGCTGTGGACTGTGCAGACGGATGGTCGGTCTCTTCTGGACGCAGATCTCAACAATGGCTGGTGCTGTGATGGCAACGTGATGCTGAAAATCTACCCAACTTTGCAATGCTTTCTGGATGCCGATCGTTAAGGTAGTTAGACTTGAAAGTACCGACATCTTTTCTGCCATGGGTATTTCTGCGATGTTCTCCATGTTGGGGCCCAACAATTGGTTTTGCTCTTCTGCAGCATTGATGAGTCGTTTCATCTGTGGGCAGATGATGTTGACTTTCTCTAAGTTGGGAAGGGCCTGTTGAACCCATTGATGGGCCTCTTGTTCTAGCTTATGCAGTTTGTTGGTCTCCATCATAATCTGCTCTTCAATTTTCTGCCTCTGTCGACTTCCAGCCCTCTCAGGCCTGAATGCCCTGTTGCGTCTGCCTTGTCTACTGGTAAACCTGCCCATAGTGAGTAGGCTAGTCTCTTAATACTTCCTCAGTGACAACTGATTCTTCCATATGATCCTGTAGAACCTGGTATGCCTCTGAGAATGCAGTGTGCTGGGCCAGGAGCAGTCGAGCAGTCTCTTCCTTTTGTTCTGCCTTAGTCTCTTGGAGATGTGCTTGTATGGTAGACACCATGCCCTCAAAAAGCTGATATGCCCTTTCCAGAGGTCGATCTGTAGCGACTTCGACAGGGCCTGGAACGACAGATTGTGCAAGAGCCCTGCATTTTCCAAGAAACTCAACCTGTTCTGCCTCCTTATCTTTGAGCTCTTTACTTTTTGTGACCGTCCTCTTATTTGACTCTTTGGCCAAGGTTTTGAGTAGTTGGCCGACCTCTGAGTCGGTTAGTGAACTTGCATCTCTTAGGCTAATCCGCAGGCTGGATGTTCTATGATGCTCTTTCATTTTCTTTTGTTTGTCTTGCTCTTGCTCTTGGGTATCTGCAGTAGTTGATGTTGGTTCTGTGGTGGGTGAAATGGAGGTCGGGAGTTTTTCTGGTTGAGGAGGTGGTATGACCACTTCCGGCTGTGAAGATGAGAGTGGTTGTGAAGGATTTGGCTGTGAATCAAGGGGTGGCGGAGGTGGTGGGGATGATGGTGGTGGTGATGGAGTGGGGGTATGGACAGGGGTCGAGGGGTTGGCGGGGGTGTGTTGTGAGCTTTGGTCGGAAGAGATATCGTCTTCCGGTGGTGTAGTGGGTAGGTCATCCTGGGTGTTTGGGTCGACTTGCTCCGTGACAGACTGAGAGTGCCCAATCATGTCGCCTACTTCGTTGATCCTGGTAAATGTCATCGTGACGTTTGCATAAATCTATTTTTTTGCTTTGAGAGGAGCCGTTGTCTGTATTTTCTGCGTCGACTAGAAATGTGCAGGCAGCATCGCAAAGAAAGCTTTAAGCTCAGCGTCCTTATTGACCCTGGCTTTGAGTGCCTCTGGGATTTCTCTTTGATATACTTCGCTGGGGCTGCCCAACTATTCTACTGGTGCTTGTTCTTCGACTACGGGCATCGGAGATGGAGGTGGGGGGGTCGACACAAGGTCGACGATGTTTTCAGGTGCCGGTTTTGTTTTGGCTTTCTTTGGCCAACCCTCCGGAGCTCCTGCGTCGAGATACCGTTGAAACTGGGTTTCAACTGATACTTTATTTGCACGGGCATCCTCGACAATGTCGACGGCTGTGGCTGCTAGCTCCTCCTCATCGTCGGATGAGTCAGCAAGAATAAGCTTGCGCTTACCTTTGCCTTGTTGTAGTTTTTGGGCCTTAATTTTTTTTCGGGCGACAGCTATCTCCTTAGCCAGCTTCTTGATGGTGTTTTTGGATAAAGCATACTCGGGGTCGGTGTCCTCAACTTCACCTGTCAGTATTTGAGCTGGGTCGACTGCTGTTGGAGCTGGAGGAGTTGTCTATTGCACTGTTGGTTGTGGTTTTACTGTTGGTTGTTGTTGTTCTGTCGGCTGGGGGTCGACTTCCTTTGCAGTCGGAGGTTTGACTGTGAGGTGTACCCGACTAGTGGGCATGGTCGGGGTATCCTCTGACACAAATGTGCTGATATATAAGTTAAGCTCGTAGCCCTCCTCCTTCTCCTGGTATGTAAGTGGCTCTATGGTGGAGAAGTCGACCTGTTTGGCATCCATGGAATTGGTATTTTAGTCTTTGCCTGTCAAGTCAACTCTTGAAAAATCTGGTCGACCGTCGGGTAGTAGTCGAGGTCCTGTGCTTTGGGGTCCTGACCTCGCATGTACCAGACCGATGTGTGGTCGAGTTCTAGTTGTATATGAGAGTCCACAGGGAGATTTCGTCGGATGTTTTGAGGCACCCTCCATCTCGTCGTGCGGACTTTTAGTTGCTGAAACCAAGTCTCTAAAAAGACTTTTCCCTGTGCGAGCTCATGCAGGGTTCCTTTTTGTGAGAAAGGTTTAAACCTGTGCATCTCAAACCTTGTCGGCTCCCGGAAGACTGGACTGCCTTCTCGACAGATGTGATACATAATAATCTAGATAATAAGAGATGGGAACTTGATTATACCTCCGGTCTCTTGGCAGCGTTCACAGATGGTTTTGACCATGTCGGCGACATAGTCGCCCCATCTATAGACCCTACCGTCGGTGGCGATTGTGTCGACAGCCTCCAGCATCTCCAGTTTAAGGTCGCTGCTTCGACCAGCCAATGTAAGGGTGACTGCTATGATTTTAGCCACAATTTGTGGCGTCCTTGTCGCAATCTGTCCTATCATCAATCCGTTTGAGTTTTTCCCAGTGGGTGTGCCCGTAAGTTCTTGGACGAGCCCTTCTTTGATCCGATAGGTACAGGGATGCCTTGGTTGGATAGACTCGTCAGTTTGGAGATAACATCCCCAGTGATGTCAATCGGTTGGTCGAAATACTAGGCCCTGCAATGTTTTTAGTCGGACTGAACCATTGGGGTGTATGTCTTCGACAACGTAAGGTCCCATCCATTCTGTATGCAGTTTCTTTGGTTTTCCTTTGACTCGACTATTATAGAGTAAAGCAAGGTCACCAACTGACAAGTTTTTGTTCTTGATGTTACGGTCGTGCCATGCTTTCTGCTGTTGCTTTTGAATTTCCTGGTGTTGTATAGCCATGAGTCTATGTTCTTCCAATTTACTGAGTTGGAATAGTCGATCCTTTCTTGCATGTTCGACATCGACATGTAATAGCTGTGCAATAATAGGTGTTTGCTGTCGGAAATGTAGGGGTACGACTGCTTCTTGGCCGTAGACTAGTCGAAAGGGGGTCTGGTCAGTTGATCGTTTATAGGCTGTTCTGTATGCCCATAAGACTGCAGGGATTTTCTCGTCCCAATCGTCTTTGTCGGTATTGCATATTTTGGTTAACCCTTTTGTCAATGTTTTGTTGAAAGCTTCAATCGCACCATTCGACTGAGGATGGTATGCTGTACTTCGTCGGTGGTCGATGTGAAACTGGTCGGTCAATTGTTTGATAGTTTTGTTGATAAAGTGTGATCCTTGGTCGCTGATCAATGTGAGTGGGTATCCAAATCGAGTAATGATTTTTTCATAGATAAACTTAGCAGCTACCTCACTTGAACATGTATCGACAGGTTTAGCTTCTGCCCATTTAGTGACATATTCCACTGCAGTGATAATATATCTTGCACCTGATCGTTTGGATGGGATAGGGAATGGTCCTATGAAGTCTATAGCCCAAATTTCAAATGTGAGACTAGGGTTTACAGATATCAAGGGAATTTCTATGCTCGGTAGAGGTCGACCAAGTTGTTGACATCTGTCACATCGACTAACAAAGTTTTTGCAATCTCTGTGGAGTGTCGGCCACCATAGCCTTGACTGTTGGATTTTCTTGGTAGTTGTGTCTGCTTGGAAATGTCCTCCTGCAGGTCCATAGTGTGCTTCGTGCATGATTTGGTCTCATTCATGGTCGAGTACACACCTTCTGAGGATGTCGTCTAAACCCATTTTGTATAGAAATCCATTGATGAGGCTGTAAGGGGCAGCCTTCATAGCTAAAATTTGTTTTTTCTTAGTGTTCAGACCTTCTGGTGCCTGTCCTGTCTCTAAGAACTGAGCAATTTCTTCCAGTTCTTTTGGGACTGCTTCTATACGAAATAAATGTGCATCCGGTAAGTTGTCATCGACCCCGGTTGGTTCCTCTCCTGTGTCTATACGGGATAGATGGTTGGGTCCGACATTTAGCTTTCCTGGTCGGACAACAACTTCAAATTCAAATTCTTGAAAAAGAAGTAGCCATTGAAAAATTCGTCCATGATGAAGGGGTTTATTAACAAGATACTTCAAAGCTTGATGGTCAGTGTAAAATATGAAGGGGTTGGCTGAAAGTTAATGTTGATACTTTTGAAGGGCAAAAACCATACCTAGGGCTTCCCTCTCGGTGGTCGAATAGTTCTTTTCAGCCTTATTTAATTTTCGACTGCTGTACACTATAGGGTAGTCCATGCCATCATCCCCTGGTTGAGTCAGGATTGCTCCAATTGCTATTCCGGATGCATCAATGTGTACATGAAATTTGGTCGACCAGTTTGGAAATTTAAGAATGGGGGCTTCGACCAATTTTCTTTTCAGTTTGTTGAAGGATATTTGGCATTCCTCTGTCCACTTAAACTCTTGATCTTCCTTTAGTAGCTCTTCTAGAGGGTAGGTCATGTCTGAATAGTGTCTGATAAACTTCCTATAATAGCCTGTATGTCCAAGTAACACCTCAACTTGTTTAGGGTTTATTGGGAGCTTCAGGTCGAGGATGATTTTAATCTTGGAAAAATCGATCTTAATACCATCTTTACAAACAATATGTCCTAGGAGTATCCCTATGGGAGTCATAAAGATACATTTCTTAATGTTCAAGGAGAGTTGGATCTGTCGACATCTTTCCAGCATAAGTCGAAGCCAATGGCAGTGATCTTTTAGGGTGGAATATATGGTCCAATCGTTGAAGTATACTGCCATGGTCTTATATATGTATTCTTGGAAAGTCTTGACAACAATTCGGGAAAACACTGCAGGTGCATTGTTTAGCCCAAAAGGCATAACTCTGTAAGCAAAAGAGCCAAATTCACAGACAAATGTTGTCTTCTTCTTGTCTTCCTTTGCTATTGGTACTTGGTTATACCCTGAAAATCCATCTGTAAATGAATAATATTCATGGCCTGCAACTTCATTCAATATTTCATCAGCATAAGGGGTGGGGAATGGATCTGTCAATGTGACTTTGTTGAGCTCCCTAAAGTCTACACAAATTCGTAACCTTGTCGGGTCATGTTTCTTGGGATGTATGACCATGGGACTTGCCCATTCAGATTGGTCGATAGGGTAAATGATCCCTGCTGCTAACATGTTGTCTATTTCCTTCTTAACTATCTCCTTATACTTATGAGCTAGTTTATAAGGTCGTTTCTTAACAGGTCAGACATCAGGTTTAGTATCTATTTTCATTTCACCCATTTCTTGTACTAATCCTTTTAAGTCTTTGTAGTCCCTTGCAAAGACATCTTGGAATTCTCTAAGTAAGTTTTGATTTCGGTGGTTTGGTGTTCGTTCCAGTAGTCACCAATCTTAGCTATTTTTGGACGGTCGTCATTTGAAATGTTGACCTCCTTAGTTTTCACTTTGGCATCTAGCCACTCTGGTGCTTTAGCTTCATTGATCGGTCGAATTCCTTCTTTGAACTGTGAGAATGTAGTAGGAAAGTCGGTTGCAGTCATTCTGTCGAGGTTGGGTTTGTCTGTGGTCTCAACTTTCAAGATTGAATGGATAGGTTTGTTAGTTTCAATGTGGTCAGGGTTCCATCTAAAGCTCTTGCCTGTGGTGTGTTCATTTTCTAAGTGCAAGTGGATTGACTGTGATCTGGATGCAGTTTGTATATTATTACAGTCCTTGACTTGTCGCTGGGTCTGGGAGGGTTGATTTACGGTCGGTTGGAGAAAATGTTTGATTTGTTGGGCTGTTTCGGCCAGTGTTTCATTTTGGGGTAGGAACTAGAACTCCTTGATAAAGTTTTCTCGCAATTCCGGCCAAAAGAAGGTTTCTCCTCTAGCTTCCTCCATCTTATACCACTTGTTGGGTAAGTCGTCTAAGGTTGAAGGAAACAAATGGGGCCAGGCTCGCTTGTCTTTGTAGCCAAGTCTTCTCCACTCCTTTTCACAAGTCCTAATGTGGTCTTCTGGGTTTTGGCCTTGGTTAAAGATAGGGATTTGGGCTTCTTGTGTTAACTTTTTTCCTCCAAACCGTTCGACAAAGAAGGTTGAAGCAGTTTTCCAGGTCTGTAGTTTTGACTGATGGGTATCCCACCATCTAGCTGCTTGACCTGTAAATGTTTCCAGTAAGCTTTGAAGTCAACCATGTTCTCCAATATTTTTAGATACTTGTTCGACATGCATGACTGGGGATTCCCTCTCCTTATACCGGGGTAGTTGAGTAGTGTTTAAGTTCGTTGGTTGTAAGGTAGGGCGTTCCCTTTGTTTCTCCGTACTAGGACCAAGGACAGGTGATAGGATACCAAGCATGCTAAAAATAAAAGGACCCAAACTCAAGAGAACACAAATATACTCAAGTAATCGCAATCCCAAAGGCCAACTAGCGCAGAAAGAGCACACTCCTAAGAAAATATACAAGCAAAAAAAAGCAAACCAAGGGGAGGATATGTGAGCTCCCAAATGCAGCAGGTATGTCTCTCCTAGGAGAGGCACGAAACTCCCATACACTTCAAGCGAAGGTACATAACCAATTATACTGGCCCTTAGATTCAATGCATAAAGTGACTGTGTTGTCCAACCTCCACCTGGCCATGACACCTACTGAACAACCTCTATAATTACCCCCTATGATACCTAGGTAAGGCAACTAAGGTCACCCCAATATAACCAATGCTCAGGCGGACATTCGCAAGCGAGATCGACCGTATGGGCAGGGTAGCAAATCCCAAAACTCTCGAAAGAGCCCCCAAATATGAATACAATCCTAGAAATATCTCCAGCGCTCACAGAAAGTGACTAGGGGTCATCCCAATCACAATCGCGGGCACTGCCTTGTGCTTAACTCTCGTGTAAGAGGAGCATCCTGAGAAACACTAATTATACCAAGGGTTTCACTCTCTCACATGGACAGACACCTAATTGTTTTGTTTAGTGGTCTTGGAGAATTGACTTACAATGAACTATTCTAAGACCCTAAAACCTAATCTTGTTAGTGAACCCTATGAAAGAAAAATTTGTAGTTCATTTTAATTAAGCGTTGATTTTAATTGCCTGCGATTACTCAAAGGGAAATGGTTGTGCAACTTATGGTGTTATGACACAACATGAAGCAAAATGAACACCTAACAAGCAATGCCAAGTGCAATGTGTAGAATGAAAAACAGGGTATACCACTACATGAGATGCATAAATATATATTCCTTTTCGAATGCCAATGCAATCTTTCCTATATGAAAGCCTAAATACAACTCTCATCCAAGCAATCCAATGCAAGTACCTCCTCAAATCCATATGTGAGATGCAATTAAGAATGAAACTACTTTGTATTTTTCAATATAAAAGAATGAAAAATGCAATAAAAGTCATCTGAAACTCCCAATCTCTGCAGTAAGTATAAAACACAAGCCCAGTAAGACGCCGAGACAAAAAGAGTAATGCACTAAATGGAAAAAAAAAAGGAGACAAATGACTAGAACTAATTCAAAGAAAAATCATTGAAAAAGTGGTCTTTGGTCACAAAAGAAGCAGTCAAAAGACACCATAAGTACCTAGGAATACCCAGCCACACTCACAACCCACCCAACAACTTCCCACAACATCAAACTCAACCAAAATGGAGGATATACGCGACTATATAAAGAACAACAGCATATGTACGCGACTTTTGGCCAAAAACCTGCATGTATAAGTGGATTTTGGCCAAAAAACTGCATGTATACACGACTTTTGGCCAGAAATCCATGCATGTACGTGAATTTTAGCCAAAAACCTGCGTATATAGAGAAGAAAGTGGTAAAAAGTAGGAAAAGGGTCAAACCACTTAAGGGGAGTGTCAATGTATGAACATACTATAAAATGAGACACAAAAACAGGGAGAAACAAAGAGCAAGTCAATAATATCAAGCCCATTGTGCCCCCAGACCCCAAAGAAAAACAATGAACCTCCCTAGTGTGGTTGCCAATTCTGTTACAGAGAGCAACTTCCTATGTCTTAGGGTGTACCACAACAGACAGAGAAACTGCAGAAATCAATCCCTTCCCAATATGCAAGAGAAATAAAACATCTAACACTAAAGGATCTCGAATCATACCTTATTCCGGATGGTTGAAGTAGATCCCAGTTGATCTTTTCCCAATCTCACTTGTGTTAGCAATTTGCTCTCAACAACAACAAACAAGACAAGCATGCTATATAATATGGTGTTAGATCTACTCTAGCATATATAATCAACAATGTATATGCAATTAAACACATCCATGGATTCAATATTAATTTAAATGTACATTATTGGATAGGAAAAGATATTTCTATTAATCAAATCAAAGATTACACAAGTGACAACCTCTGTCAGCACGTCTGCGAATCGAAGAAACTGAGTCCTCCACCTGGGCCTCCACCACCTCAATCCTCCATCTCTCGATAGCAAGATCACAAGAAAAGGAAAGCTTGGGAAGAACACAAAGTGCTCCAGAGGGACAAAGAGATGCATACTCAAGTATAAGCAAGATACAACAACAATGGACTATAGTTTTCTTGCTCTTCAATTCCTCTCCTTCAATGCATCAAAGGGGTTCCTTATATAGTACTCCAAAGGGGTAATGGAGGGTCAAATTTGAGTGATCTCGAGGCATATGGAAGGCCAAGAGACAAGTGATTTGGACACACATCAAGGGAAACTCCAAAAATATTTGGACTTATGCACACATCCTGATGTACGTGGATTTGAGGTCAATATCCACATATATACACGAGAAAGGGATTAAAAGTCGCGTACAACAAATAACATGTGTTTTTAGGGATGATAATGGAAACATCAAAGGTACAATATTGGTCCATGGGGTCCAAAGAGTCTGCAGAGGGATAGGGAAGGCCATAAATGTGTGATTAACCATGTGTGGTAAAATTAGCTGTAAAGGTTTTCCATCATTATTTATACAAGTAAAGGTTTTATCATAATAGTTTAAGATCACCCTATGTTGCTCTAACCAATCCATACCGATTAGTATGTTGTAAGAACCAAGAGGTAGTACTTTAAGCTTTACAAAAGTTTCAAATTGATCCATAACTACTGCACATTTCTTTACAAAACAAGTTACCTTCCTTTTTGCACCAGTGGCTAACTGAACCAACCAAGAACTTTCAAATTTTTCAATAGGCAACTTAAATTTTTCTACCAATTTAGGTGAAATATAACTTAGACTAGCTCCTGGATCAATTAAAATAACTATAGGGGTTTGGTTTATCTTACCTTATACTTCCACCATGGAATTTTAATAGTCTTCCTGTCGATTCTCCAGGGCTACATTGATCTTGGCCATAGTCCTTGCTAAATCTCCAACAGCCATCTCCTCCTGTATTGTATGGATATTATTGATGGTCTTTTTTCGATTAGGACAGACTGAGGCATAATGTGGTTCATTACACTCCCAACACTTTATGGTTTCTTTGCGTTAAAATTTCTTTGTGTAATTACCATGATTATTAGCAGACTCTTTACCCTTTGGATTGTTCTGATTTCTTGGTGAATTATTCTTATTCCCTTGGAAATTCTTGTTAGAAAAATTTTTGGCCTTATTATTTTTAGAATTCCAATTGGGCTTAAACTCTTTCTTCTTTTGATCGTAATTATTATTATTCTTTTTTGCCTTCCAGTTAGCCATGCTCTCCTTTTTTCAGTTATGTTCATAACAGAAATTGGCTTTCCTCATAGCTTCTTCCAGAGTTTTTGGATTTTCATACTCAATCCTATCCCTTTGGATTTTCATTCTCTTCTTGCTTGCAGGTAAGATAATTCAGTTTCTTTTTTTAATATAGAAACCCTTTAATAAATTGTTATTACGGTAAAGGTTTTAAATTTAAAAGCTGAGCATTAAACTAATGCTCAGTCTCGTGCTATTTACAGGAACCCAAGTCTGCTCCAGTCTTCAGTGGAAAGGAAAATACAATGGCCGTCTCCTGTGTACTCGTAACCCCAACCGGTAAGCCCTGAGTTCAAAATGGGTTTTACCCTACTTGCAATGAGGGTTGTTGAAGGAGATATTACAGTGCCTGGAAGCCTATTTCGGTTTCTCGTTAGTCAAGATATTTTAATATGATATATACTTCAGTTTTTACTTGCAAACCCTTGTTGTTACGCTGGGTAATACTGGCCTTCGAGCTGTGTTATGTATTTGGTTTTTAAATCAGGATTCCGCCTTAGGCCTTGACAATGTATTTGGTTTTATAAATAAATATTTTGTTAACTTGAGCTCTGTCTCGCATTGTTATGATTTTGTTAACTTGTAAATAATGATACTACAAAACAGAGTTTTTTTTCCTTCTTCAACTATCAGTGAAGAAGTTTACTATTTAAGATACATATATAAATAAATAGTATTAAATAAAATACTGTGGAACAGTCGTAATGTAGATTTATAAATTTTATTCTTATTAGTTCAGAATATAATAGTTAGGGTTTAATAAAAACTGAAACCCTTGTTTAAAAGTTTTCTTAACTAGATTATTACTTGGGCACTGTTTCTTGTTTGCTTCAACTTTGTTATTTCAAGTATAATGTTGTTTATTAACTTGTTAATGAAGTACTTAATTTTAAAAGATGTTGTAAATACATTTTAAAGTTTAAGAACAAGACTGTATTCGGTCTAAAGCATGAGTTGTAATTTTCTTGTTAATCTTATTACTCAGTTTAATAATATAATTGATTATACTTTACTACTTAATTTTTAATTGGGTAAATTAGTTGTTTAGGGTTTTGACCCTCAAATTCTTCTTTCACGGGTTATAAGCATGTTTGTTTAAAATGATTAGCTCCTATTTATGCAATTATTAGTTTTATTTAGTCTAATGTTTATATTTACAATAATTTTAATTACTGTTCTGTAATTCGAAATTTTTCGAGCTCTATAAATAAAAATAGGAGGTTAGCTCTATAATTTTGTTTATTTTTCATAAATAAAGTGTTTATATAAATAACCCTAATCTGATTTGTATTAAGTAATAGTTTAGAATTTAGTAAGTCACTTTATAAGATATAATGTGTGGTTAATAACTTGTGTAAATACTTCACTGTTACCTTCAATAAACTTTTGTTTGTATCAGTATACTATTACTGTAACTCTAGTATAGTTTACTATTACTTTTTCTACATTTTTATTTAGATATATTAAGTAAAACAGTAAGCAGAAATAAACCATAATACTGTTTTTCATTATATTTTAAACACTGAAATAAATTTACTATGCTATCTACAGATACAAGATCTTATCTACTATTTTCATTCTCTTAAGAATTCTTTCATCTACTTAAAGCATTCTAACTGTGCTAGAGTACGACCTGATTTCCAGGTGTGTAAAAACACAGTCTAGAAATTTATTTTCATTCTATTTCACTATTCTCCAAACTAATTCCATTTTTATAACAATCAAAGAATACTAAATCTAACATTTCACAACTCTGAACTTTTAACATTCATATAGCAGATAAACTAAGATTATTTAACTGAAAACAGTAAATTCAAATAACATAGAACCTGTTGAGAACAGACGACGACAGCTTTAGGAGGTCATTCCTCCCTACCAATCTCCTGGAGAGTGCTCAAACAACGCTTCCTCAAGACCCCCAAGCCTATTCCTGGTCTTCTTGGATGAGAACTAGGTGGAGAATGGAAACAGTAGAACTCTCTCTCAACTGACTAGTTCAATACCTCAGTAAAACACTCTGCTCTCAGCAGTATGATCTTCAGCTTAAAAGTTGCAACTAGATCAATCAACAATTATCCCCTCAAACACTTTCTAGATTTCCCTTCCATTGAATTTATCTGAAGTACATTCATTCAACCTGAATGATCACTTCTCTAGAATGAGTAGCCTCAGCTCTCTTCAATGGGAATTTTTATAAAGATTGCCTAGGTCTTTGGGGTCAGTTTTCATTAATTGAGCCACCTGCTCTGATTCCACTTTCTTGGGGAATCATGACCACAAATGTAGGGATTTTGCCACCTGCAATAGTTGGAAGTGGTTTGAGGATGCTGCCACATGTCAGTTTGCTCTCCACTCAGTCTCCTCCATCAATTTGACCAGTAAACACTCTTTTAACAACTCTCCTAAGCTGTTGTCTCCTCATTTATTTATTTATAATAAAATATTCAGAATTTACATTAAATATCCTTGACCTCACTGGTTCATCAATTACAACTTAGCATAAAATTTAACATATTGTTCCTCAAATAATATAAAATTGGGGCATGTGACATACACAACCCCTTAAATTATAACATCGTCCTCGTTGTTATTTATTCTTCATCCTCAAAATTCCCCTGGAACAGAATTGGATATGCATCCCGCATATTAATTTCCAATTCCCAGGTGGATTCCTCTGGACTAAGGTGCTTCCATTACACCTTCACCTGACCAATGGTGCGGTTCCGAAGTGTGATCTTCCTCCGCCCGAGGATACAGTCTGGTTCCACTAGAAAATCTCCTTCTGGTTCCACCTGTACATCATTCTAGTTAACAACATGAGTAGCATCATGAACATATTTCTTTAATACAGAAATGTGAAAAACATTATGAACTCTTAATTTTAGTGGTAAAGCTAACTGATAGGCTACCTATCCAATCCTAGATAGTATTTTAAAAGGACCACAGTAACGAGGTGCTAGTTTTGCACAACTACCCAACCTCAAAGAACTCTTTTTGGGTCTCACCTTGATGAACACATGTTCACCTACCTGAAACTCTTTTGGAGTTCTTTTAAGGTCTGCTTGACTCCTCTGCCAATCTTGCGTAGTTTTCAGATTACCTTGTACCTGCTTTACAATTTCTTCCATTTCTTTCAATAATTCAGGACCTAATACTAATCTGTCCATCGGATTACTCCAAGAGATATGAGTGTTACACTTCCTTCCATACAAGATTTCGAAAGGACTAAATATGGCTGAAGCTTGATAATTATTATTATAAGCAAATTCTACCAGATGCAAATAATCCTCCCATTTACCTGGCTGATCATTTACATACATTCTTAGTAAATATTCTAGTACTTGGTTTACTCTTTCAGTTTGTCCATCGGTTTGAGGATGGAATGAAGTACTAAAATTTAGTGTAGTATTTAATCCTTTAAATAGAGATTTCCAAAAGTTACCTGTAAATTTAGGGTCTCTATCTGAGATTATAACTTTCGGTATCCCATGTAGTCGAAAAATTTTCTTTAGAAAGATATCAGCTATGTTTGCAGCTTTATATGTAGTTTTAACAGGTATAAAGTGGGATGCTTTACTCAATTTGTCAACTACTACCATTATAGAATCATTTAAATTCTGATTTTTAGGCAGTCCAGTAACAAAATCTAGACTAATTATATCCCATTTCCAGCTAGGAATGGGCAATGGCTAAAGTAATCCAGTTGGGTATTGATGTTCAGTTTTTACCTGCTGACATTCAAAACACCTAGTGATATATTCTACCAGTTCAGTCTTCATGTTTGGCCAAAAATATTTTTTTCTTAACATAGTTATAGTCTTTTGATAACTTGGATGGCATGAGTATGGAGTTTTATGGATTTCATCTAAAATTAATAACTTAACTTTAGGTACATTAGGTACATACATTCTGTCTTTATACAGTAAAAATCCTTTTTCATTCAAACTGTACCCTTTACTTAAACTTTTTGTTGGATTTTCTTTCGTTTTTGCTTGTAAATTTTGGTAAATTTCATCGTGTTCTAACCTTGCTTTAAGTTGTTCTTCTAGATCTGTTGTATAAGTGTTGATAACAGCTGTAAAGTTCATCCTTGCATTTCTACTTAATGCATCAGCAACTTTATTTTCTTTCCCTTTAATGTGTTGAATTTTGAAATCATACTCACTTAGAAAAGCTAGTCACCTAGCTTGTCTAGCATTCGAATTAGGCTGATCTAACAGATATTTTAGTTCTTTATTATCGGTCATTAGAATAAATTTTCTGCCAATTAGATGATGACACCACATCTTTAGAGCATGTATAACAACAGCTAATTCCAAATCATAAGTTGCATAATTATTTTCATGAATTTTTAATTTCCTAGACTCATAAGCAATAACATGCCCTTCTTGAGTCAATACTCCGCCTAAACCATCATTGCAGACGTCAATACACACTACAAAATCTTTATTTGGATCAGCTATTCTTAAAATAGGTGTGCTGGTTAATAAATATTTTAACTTTTTAAAACTATCCTCGCATTTCTGGTTCCAATCAAATTTCTTTCCCTTCTTCTGCAAAGAAGTTATCGGATTTGCAATTTTCGAAAACCCTTCGATGAACCTCCGGTAATAACCGGTAATTCCCATGAAGGATCGAACATTAGTTACATCTTTAGGAACCGACAAATCTTCAATCGCCTTTATCTTTTTGGGATCCACCGAAATTCCTTCCTTAGTCACCACATGACCTAAGTACTGGATTTTATCCTTCAAGAAGTTACATTTACTAAACTCTACAAAGAGTTGATGATCTCGTAACTCTTGCAAAACAATTTTTAAATGTTCTTTATGCTCTTCTTCAGATTTCGAATAGATTAATATGTCGTTGATAAACACGACCACAAACTTATCTATATACTTATGCATTACATTGTTCATTAAACACATAAAAACAACTGGGGAGTTAGTAAGCCCAAATGGCATGACGACAAACTCGTAATGGCCATATTGAGTCCTAAAAGCTGTTTTAAAGATGTCTTCATCTTTAATCCTAACTTAGTGATATCCAAACCTTAAATCAATTTTTGAAAACACTGTAGCTCCTCGTAGTTGAACAAACAGATCATCTATGCGAGGCAATGGGTATCTATTTTTAATAGTCATCTTATTGAACTGATGGTAATCTATGCAAAGTCGTAGAGTTCCATCCTTTTTCTTAATGAAGATGACAAGTGCCCCCCAAGGAGACACACTGGGTCGAATATACTTCTTGTCAATAAGTTCTTTCAATTGTGATTTAAGTTCAATAAGTTCAAGTATGTTCATCCGATAAGGGGCCTTTGAGCTAGGTACTGCACCCGATACCAGCTCAATGGTAAAATCTAGTTCCCTTTTCAGAGGTAGTCCCAAAATCTCTTCCAAAAATACATCTGCATACTCTTTTAAAACTGGTATATCCTCCAATTTTAATTTATCTGTACTATTTAGATCTTCCTCATTAGTTACTGTCACTGCATAAGCCTTACAACCTTTCCAAATAGCTCTTTTAAGTTGCAGAGCAGAAATCTACCTTATGGTTGTTTTTCTAGGGATTCCCTTTACACTTATTGATTTTCCATCATTATTTATACAAGTAAAGGTTTTATCATAACAGTTTAAGATCACCCTATGTTGCTCTAACCAATCCATACTGATTAGTATGTCGTAAGAACCAAGAGGTAGTACATTAAGTTGTACAAAAGTTTCAAATTGATCCATAACTACTGCACATTTCTTTACAAAACAAGTTACCTTCCTTTTTGCACTAGTGGCTAACTGAACCAACCAAGAACTTTCAAATTTTTCAACAGGTAGCTTACATTTTTCTACCAATTTAGGTGAAATATAACTTAGACTAGCTCCTGGATCAATTAAAATAGCTATAGGGGTTTATTTTATCTTACCTTTTACTTCCACCATGGAAGTTTGATAGTCTACCTGTCGATTCTTCAAGTCTGCATTGATCCTGGGCATAGACCTCGCTAAATCTCCAACAATCATCTCCTCCTGTATTGTATGGATATTATTGACAGTCTTTTTTCGATTAGGACAGGCTGAGGCATTATGTGGGCCATTACACTCCCAACACTTTATGGGTTCTTTGCGTTCAAAGTTCTTTGTGTAATTACCATGATTATTAGCAGACTCTTTACCCTTTGGATTGTTCTGATTGCTAGGTGAATTATTCTTATTCCCTTGGAAATTATTGTTAAGAAAATTTATGGCCTTATTATTTTTAGAATTCCAATTGGGCACAAACTATTTCTTCATTTGATTGTAATTATTATTATTCTTTTTTGGCCTTCCAGTTAGCCATGCTCTCCTTTTTTCGGTTCTGTTCATAATAGAAATTGGCTTTACTCATAACTTCTTCCAGAGTTTTTGGATTGTCATACTCAATCCTATCCTTTATGTGATAAGGTAAACAGCTAAGGAACCGTTGTACCTTCGGTTTTTCATCTATACTGTATGGTACATACCTAAGCAGACTTAAAAACTTGTTGTTCAAATTTTTCATAGTCATTGTACCTAGTTTAAGCTCATAGAATTCTTTTGCTCTTTCTTCATAGTATTGTTCAGATAAAAATTTCTTTTTAAATTACTTCTTGAAGGTACTCCAATTTACGTTCTTCTCTATTATTCCTTTCACTCTCTTTAAATCTTGCCACCATATATCAGCTTTCCCTAAAAGATTATAGATAGCCATTCTAGCCTTTAATTGGTTAGAATAGTTATAAATCTGGAAGTACTTCTTCATCCCAGATAACTAGGATTCCACTTCCTCCCCCTTCTTAGTTTCTCCATTAAACGTTGGTGGTTTAATCTTTTTAAACTCCCCATAAATTTCCTCATAAGGTTTATATTTTCTATTTTTTAGTATAATGGTTGTCATCACTACTATCATTAGTGGAATGAAAATTACGTTGATCACCAAATACTTCTGAAGATGAGATGCTTTCATTTTTAGTCTGTTTAGTCTTTTTGTACTTATGTTGGTAACTTATATCCTCTGAATCAACTATTTTACCCCTTCCCTCAGCATGAAATCTTTTTGTTAGGATCTGATTCAGCTCCTCCTGAGCTCTCAGAATCCTCTCATTTTCCTTTTTAACAGATTCCGTTTCAGATTTTAATTCTTTTACTATTTGTAAAAGTTCTGAGGAATTAGTGGTTATGTCTTCTTGTATAGGTTCTCTTTGTAATTTTTCTTGTTCAGTAAAGGGGTATTCCTCCAGTCTTTCCATACCTGTTGTTAAACTCAGAAACAAATTTCTCTATTGAATAACATTAAAAGAAAACAACTTCAGCAAGATGATTTATTACACAGTTTCATATAAGCAAGTTGAGCTTCATCAAGGCCTAGTGTTTGAACCTTGTGCTCTGATACCACATGTCATAACCCCAACATTTCATAAAAATTTAAAATTTTTAAGATAACATAAATTGTTGAATACGCAGTTTACTAACTGTTAACGGTTAACGAAAAATGAAATAGTCTAACAATTAGTATTAATCAGTTTCATAAAACAATAACTAATACAACTTTCATCTTTGTAATGTATATAAGATTGACCTGCATACAGATTTCTTTTAGCTTTACTCATAATCTTTACTTTTTGGCAAGTAGGTGAAATCTATCTTTGAAAAACTTGGGCTTACTTAGCATTATGCTAACGTAGATGGGCTGCTGATTCTTACAGGTTCAACAGGTAACGATCGATCAAGTAGGAGTTTATTCATAAAGTAGCAAGAAGTATTTTTGTTGCATGTTAAAATGCTAGTAAATAAACTAATTATTTACAAGCAAGCTCTGACGAGGTAAAGTAATTGTCTTCTATAGCTTTTGTTCCTAAGAGAGTATTCAAATTTAGATATAAAGATCGTTATCTTTATCATACTTAGCAAAACAAAAGATACTTACTGCAATCTTAGCGCTCATGTTCTTCATAATACATTTACTTATATTTTAACATGCTTATATCACTAATGTTATGTTTAAATGTACTGTCTCGTATTCAAGAAAGTGTTCCTATCAATCTTGATAGTAAAGATTTCCAATAGAGTACATGTTTCTATTTTGTCTTTTTCTTACTAGCCATCGAAGTTATTAACCTATTGTTTGTATGTAAGTAAGCTAAGCATCAAGTTAAAGACTTCAGTACTTAAACTATTGCCCTCCTTCTTGTATTATTGTAACTATATACAGTAACCCTTATTTCATATTGTTCCAAAATAAGTGTTACATGCATCCTGTAGAAATCTTCTACTTGGAAATATTCATGACATTATAAATTGGTTCTTGTAATCTAGATACATCGTATTAAGATGGAATACTACCTACCCTTACTTTTACAAAGTCTAAATCATAGGTAAATACATTATCAGCGTTATTTCTATAATTACAAACCTTTTGCATGGTTTACTCCATAATAAAACCACTATTATCATGTTGCCTCAGTGATAATAAGTTATAGATGATAATATCTACTATGGTAGATTGCATTACCTAGAACTTCTAATCTAAGGTCTATATCAAGTGAAACATTATGACCAACATTTCTATACTATGCTAGAACCAAGTAAATACAAACAATAAAAAACTGTCTTTGTAAATAATGATAGGAATCATTATTATTGTCATTGATAAGTTGAGCCTACAAAACACTAAATGTAAAAGCTTACATTAAGGATTAAGCCTCGTGCTTGTTTATTAACATGGTATAAACTCCTTTACTCTATAGTCGAATGACATATAGTAGTTATTGATAACTATATCTACTCTTTAACCATCGGTAGCAAATGATATAATTTTTACTTTAAATAATATGTAATTATTTAAGATCATTTGCAAGTAATTATACAAATTGTTGTTTGGACTTTGTTTATTGTATGGTCGACTTTGGAATTGTTCATATGGCAAGGTTGTTTACGTCCTTGATTTAAGGTCAACGATCTAGCATGACTGTTACCAATTATTACAAGCCTCGATACTTTCGATTCAATGATATAGTTTTTATGTTATCATTGGTAAATATATATATACTCCATAGTCGTGTGCATAGTTCATTTTTTATCAATGTAATAATAATTGGATAATTGGAAACGCAGATGACTATAGACCAAACCCATGCATGATTGAAATATTTTGAGGCACGTGGACTGCTCTCGTCCATGCATTGGTGACTTTAAAGGGATGGAAACCCTATTCTCTTGTCATTTGTCTCTGAGGGTTTCGTTGGCCTGTGGGTTGCGCTGTGTGATGGTCTTGGCGGCCGTTAGAGACTGTTTCTCTATCTTGCTTGTTCTGTAGCTTGAGTTTGTTGTTACTGTAGACTTGTTACTCAGTCTTAGAATCCATCACTTCATGGTTGTGAGTCTCACTGTGTGAGTGGTTAATGTTCTTGTGTTTGGCTCTCTGCCTGTCAATAGTTTTAGCTCTGCTCTTCTCGTGGCTTGTCACGACTCTGTAATACTTAAGCTTGTTGATCCTGTTTCCAATCCAGGGTCGGCGTAGGGGTTTATGTCCTTCTCTGCGTAAATTACTTAAGCTAGTGACAGCTTCATTGATGCTCGAATTCTCTTCTTACTTGCAGGTAAGATAATTCAGTTTCTTTTTTAATATAGAAACGCTTCGATAAATTGTTATTACAGTAAGGGTTTTAAATTTAAAAGCTGAGCATTAAACTAACGCTCAGTCTTGTGCTATTTACAGGAACCCAAGTCTGCTGCAGTCTTCAATGGAAAGGAAAATACAATGGCCATCTCCTGTGTACTAGTAACCCCAATCGGTAAGCCCTGAGTTCAAAATGGGTTTTACCCTACTTTCAATGAGGGTTGTTGAAGGAGATATTACAGTTCCTGGAAGCCTGTTTCGGTTTCTCGTTAGTTAAGAGATTTTAATATAATATTTACTTCAGTTTTTACTTGCAAAACCTTGCTGTTACGCTAGGTAATACCAACCTTCGAGCCATGTTATGTATTTGGTTTTTAAATCAGGATTTAGCCTTATAGCTTGACAATGTATTTGGTTTTATAAATAAATATTTTGTTAACTTGAGCTCTGTCTCGCGTTGTTATGATTTTGTTAACCTGTAAATAATGATACTGCAAAACAAGGTTTTTTTCTTCCCTTCTTCAACTGTCAGTGAAGAAGTTTACTGTTTAAGATGCATTTATAAATAAATAGTATTAAATAAAAGACTATGGAACAGTCGTAATGTAGATTTATAAATTTTATTCTTATTAGTTCAGAATATAATAGTTAGGGTTTAACAAAAAATGAAACCCTTGTGTAAAAGTTTTCTTAACAAGATTATTACTTGGGCACTTTTCTTACAGTTTGCTTCAGCTTTGTTATTTCAGGTATAATGTTGTTTATTAACCTATTAATGAAGTACTTAATTTTAAAAGATGTTGTAAATACATTTTAAAGTTTAAGAACAAGACTATATTCGGTCTAAAGCATGAGTTGTAATTTTCTTGTTAATCTTATTACTCAGTTTAATAATATAACTGATTATACTTTACTGGTTAATTTTTAATTGGGTAAATTAGTTGTTTAGGGTTTTGACCCTCAGATTCTTCTTTCACAGGTTATAAGCCTGTTTGTTTAAAATGATTAGCTCCTATTTATGCAATTATTAGTTTTATTTAGTCTAATGTTTATATTTACAATAATTTTAATTACTATTCTATAATTCAAAATATTCCGAGCTCTGTAAATAAAAATAGGAGGTTAGCTCTATAATTCTGTTTATTTTTCATAAATAAAGGGTTTATATAAATAACCCTAATCTGATTTGTATTAATTGAATAGTTTAGAATTTAGTAAGTAGTTTATAAGATATAATGTGTGGTTAATAACTTGTGTAATACTTAACTGTTACCTTCAATAAACTTTTGTTTGTATCAGTATACTATTACTGTAACTCTAGTATATTTTACTATTACTTTTCCTGCATTTTTATTTAGATATATTAAGTAAAACAGTAAGCACAAATAAACCATAATACTGTTTTTCATTATATTTTAAACACTGAAATAAATTTTCTCTGCTATCTACAAATACAAGATCTTGTCTACTATTTTCATTCTCTTAAGAATTATTTCATCTACTTAAAGCATTCTAACTGTGCTAGAGTACGACCTAGTTTCCAGGTGTGGAAAAACATAGTCTAGAAATTTATTTTCATTCTATTTCACTATTCTCCAAACTAATTCCATTTTTATAACAATCTAAGAATACTAAATCTAACATTTCACAACTCTGAAATTTTAACATTCATATAGCAGATAAACTAAGATTATTTAACTAAAAACAGTAAATTCAAATAACATAGAACCTGTTGAGAACAGACAACAACAGCGTTAGGAGGCCGTTCCTCCCTACCAATCTCTTGGAGAGCGCTCAAACAACGCTTCCTCAGGACCCCTGAGCCTGTTCCTGGTCTTCTTGGCTGAGAACTGGGTGGAGAATGCAAATAGTAGAACTCTCTATCAATTGACTAGTTCAATACCTCAGTAAAGCACTCTGCTCTCAACAGTATGATCTTCAGCTTAAAAGCTGCAACTAGATCAATCAGCAGTTATCCCCTCAAACACTTTCTAGATTTTCCTTCCATTGAATTTATCTGAAGAACATTCATTCAACTTGAATGATCACTTCTCTAGAATGAGCAGGCTCAGCTCTCTTCAATGGGAATTTTTATAAAGATTGCCTAGGTCTTTTGGGTCAGTTTTCATTAATTGAACCACTTGCTCTGATTCCACTTTCTTGGGGAATCATGACCACAAATGTAGGGAGGTTGCCACCTGCAACAGTTGGAAGTGGTTTGAGGATGCTGCCACATGTCAGTTTGCTCTACACCCGGTCTCGTCCACCAATTTGACCAGTAAACACTTTTTTAACAGCTCCTAAGCTGTTGTCTCCTCATTTATTTATTTATAATAAAATATTCAGAATTTACATTAAATATCCTTGACCCCACTGGGTCATCAATTACAACTTAGCATAAAATTTAACATATTGTTCCTCAAATAATATAAAATTGTTTTTGCAAAATTGGGGAATGTGAGATGGATGAAGACCGTTTCATTGCAAGTTTCCACCAGCACGTTGATATCGACAAAAGGCGTGGCATGATCGCCACATAAATTTTATATTTTTATCATTTAAGCTAGCAATAACTTAGGATCTTAACTGAGAGAATAACAAGCACAGCAATCAAACACATAAGACAATGAACACAACGATTTTCCTCGGGGAAACCATAAAGGAGAAAACCCCGCAACTTCCTCAAAGATAGAATCAACACCAAATAGAAAAGCCCCAAAAACAGTAAGATGATATCCCGACGGCAGTAGCATCTTTCTTTCTATCCCCAACAACTTCTTCTTCCTCAGCTATGCGCTACAACTAAGTGTGAGTGAGTGTGTGATAAATAGAGAGGCTCACTCTCTATTTATAATAATTCCTAACTTGACAATGACTCACTATGGTTGACTTCTCTAGGAGAGTCTAATAACCCTAGTGCCCCGGAACTGTGGGGACTTTAACCCTTGAACAATAGGAGGGTTACCCACAATGACTTGACATGACTTGTTTACATTAAAGAACCTCCCGATAGGAACATCAGGGCATGACATAACTCAAATACATTATAGACACTTCCCGGAATAAACATCGAGGTATAAGACATAAGATATACAAGTGAATACATTTCGAAGTTACAAATACATTAACACTCCCTCTTAACCAGGACGGTATTCTTTCGACACAATTTTTAGTACTGGTCTTCTTTTTTGTATCAACTGGATCATCTCATCATCTTCATCTTCAATTCATCATCGTATTCAGGGCTTCTTCATCTTCAAGTCAACTTCATCTTCAAGTCTTCTTCTAAGTCTTCTTCTTCTTCAAGTCTTATTCATCACAAGATCAGGATCATCATGACTGTTGGATCATCACTACTAGATCATCATCATTGTATCATCATCAAGTCTGGATCATCATCAAGTCTAGATCATCATCACATCTGGATCATCACTTGATCCAGATCATCATCAAGGCTAGATCATCATCATTGGTGCTATCTCAGAATGGTGCTATCTCTTGATTCTTCTCGTCAAAGGAAGTTCTACAGAGCTATCCATTTTTCATGCTGGTTGTAGGCCTACCCTTCATGTAGGTCTTCAGCACTTATATTTGACCCTAAGTCAGAATGGCCCTCTTATCTTTTACATCTGACCTCATCTTGTCAGAAAGGCACGCCCAGCACTCACATCTGACCTCATCTTATCAGAAAGGCCCAGCACTCACATCTGACCATGTGCAAACACATCAAGCGAGAATGGATCAGCACTTACATTCGACCTCATCTTGTCGAAAAGGCTCTGTGCTTACATCTGACCTCATCTTGTCAAAAAGGAACAACACTCACATCTGACCATGTGTAAACACATCGTGCCAGAATGGCTCAGCACTTACATCCGACCTCATCTTGTCAGAAAGGCTCTACACTTACATTCGACCATGTGTAAACACATCGCATCGAAAGGGCTCTCAATACCAGATTGAGGATTCTTGGTAACTGACCAGGTGCCTCCATTCTCCCAGAGAATGGCATTAGCCCTTATATCTGATCAAGTGGGAACACATCCCTCAATCACATCAGAATGGCCATGCACTCACATCTGATCATGTAAGACTACATCCCACAGTCATATTAGAATGGCCCTCAGTCCCAGACTGATTATTCCTGGTAACTGACTAGGTGCATCCATTCTAAGAATGGCATTCAACCCTTATATCTGATCATGTAGGAACCAATCCTACAGTCACATCAGAATGGCTCAGCACTAACATCTGACATGGAAGGAACCAAATCCTCTCACCATGACAGAATGGCTCAGCCCTTACATCTGACCATGGAAGGAACCTAATCCTCTCACCATGACAGAATGGCTCAGCCCTTACATCTGACCATGGAAGGAACCTAATCCTCTCACCATGTCAGAATGGCTCTAGCACTCACATCTGACATGGAAGGAACCAAATCCTCTCACCATGACAAAATGGCTCGGCCCTTACATCTGACCATGGAAGGAACCTAATCCTCTCACCATGTCAGAATGGCCCTAGGTCTCATCATTTCCCCTTGGAGGGAACCTCGATCTAGAGAACACCAAGCTTCTCCCTGAAGTACTCAAACTTCACTCTGGCCAATGGCTTCGTCAACACATCAGCTATCTGTTTGTCTATCGCAACATACTGGAGCTTCGTTGCTCCTCTCTGCACCATATCCCTGATATAGTGATACTTGATCTCGATATGCTTCAACTTGTCATGGAACACTAGGTTCTCTGACAACTTCACACAACTCTAGTTGTCGCAATATATACAAGTAGCATCCAACTGGAGATCAAATAAATCAGACAGTATCTTTCTCAGCCACACTGCCTCGCAACTAGCTGAACAAGCTGCGACATATTCTGCTTCAACTGTACTCAATGCCACACAGGACTGCTTCCTACTAAACCAAGAGATCACACCTAGTCCCATACTGAAGCAGTATCCTGAAGTGCTCTTACTATCGATGGAACTACATGCCCAATCTGAATCAACATAACCCTCCAGTTTAATATTTTGATTTGCCTCATACTTGAGACCATAATCAACTGTACCCTTCAGGTACCTCAGAATATGCTTTGCAGCAATCAAGTGAACATGTCTCGAATCTGTCAAGAACCGGCTCAAGGTGTTCACAGCAAAGAAAATATCTAGTCTCGTGTTCATTAGGTACATCAAGGACCCAATCATTTGACGATACATCGTAGCATCAACCGCTTCTGATGAAGCATCACTCAATAGCTTCAGATTCGATGCCATAGGTGTGGTTATGGCCTTGCAGTCCATCATCCCGAATCTCTTCAGAATCTCTACCGCATACTTCCCTTGTCCAAGGAAGATTCCATCCGCATTCTGCCACACCTCCATGGCTAAGAAATAGTGCATCATACCCAAGTCTTTCATTTCAAACTCGACAGCAAGTTTCCTCTTCGTATTAGCAATCAACCCATCCATACCTATTTTAAACAAATCATCCACATACAGTAGGAGTATCATTGGATTTCCATTTTCAACCTTGTAGTAAAGGTTGGAATCTGCTTTACTCTTGGTAAATCCCAAACTAGATAGAAATCCATCAATTCTATAGTACCATGTCCTGGGTGCCTGTTTCAAACCATATAGGGCTTTCTTCAATCTACACACATGAGACTCCCTGTCATGTGTCTCAAAACTGAGTGGTTGTTCCACATACACTTCCTCTTCTACTACACCATTCAAGAAAGAAGTCTTGACATCCATATGATGTATCTTCCATTTCATTACTATAGCCAGAGCAAGTACTGATCTAATGCAAGTGTATCTGGCTACTTGTGCAAAAGTTTCTTCATAATCTATTCCTTCTTTCTGGGAGAAACCACGAGCCACAAATCTTGCTTTATATTTCTCTATGCTACCATCTACAGCATGCTTGATTTTGTAGATCCATTTGGAAGTTACAATGGAATTGCCTTTTGGTCTTGGGACAACATCCCAAACATCATTCTTCATGATTGATTGATACTCTTCAATCATAGCCTCCTTCCATTCTTTCCTTTCTGCCGCTTCTTCATAGTTGGAAGGTTCTTTATCAATAATGTCATGTAGCAAGGCTACATAACTGGAGCAGGACCTAGTTCTCTTTCTTCCTCTGTGTGTTTCTTATGAAGCTCCATATCTTTCTGCACCTTGGATAATTTCATGTACCCAAGCAGGTTTCCTCTTATGAGGATTCTTCTCCCGAGGTGGATCTACAGGCTCTTGAGGTTCTTCTAATTCTCGATCTTCTTCTTGAATTTCTTCGTTCATGGTTGTATCATGAATTCTAGGTGCTCTTGTTTCTTCAGGTTCTTCATCCGGTCTCTTCCTGGATTTGATGTAGGCTGAATCTTCATCAAATGTTACATCTCTGCTAATGTCAATCTTCTTGAACCCCGAGAAGTATATTCTGTAGGCCTTCGAGCTTTCATAGTATCCCACAAATATACCCTTCTTTCTTGAAGGATCTAACTTCGTCCTCTTTTCTTTCGGAATGTGTATGTATACAGGACAACCAAATATTCTAAGATGGCGGACTTCTAGTTTCTTGTCAGAGAAGACTTCTTCAGGAGTCTTGTTTTCGAGTACTCTGTGTGGAGTATGGTTTTGTACATACACTGTTGTTCTGGCAGCTTCTGCCCATAGATGCATGGGAAGATCTTGGTCATGAAGCATGGCCCTTGCTGCTTCCATGATTGTTCTATTCTTTCTTTCTGCAATCCCATTCTGTTGTGGATTATATGGAGTGGATAACTCCCTCTTAATCCCTGAGTATTTGCATAGCTCTTTGAATTCATTTGATGTGAAGTCTCCGCCATTATCTGATCGAAAGGTCTTGATCTACTTTTCTGTGTGATTCTCAATCAAGGCTTTGAATTCCTTGAACTTGCTGAATACTTCATTTTTGTTCTTCGTAAAGTATATCCATGCCTTTCTAGAAAAATCATCAATAAAAGAAACATAGTATACATACCCGCCTAGTGAACTGGATGAGATTGGACTGCATACATCGGAGTGGATGATTTACAAGATTCCTTTTTCCTTGCTCTCGCTACTTGGAAATGTCTTCTTTGTATTCTTCCCTTTCGCACATCCTTTGCATACACCTTCATGTTTTGTCTGTATTTCTGGGAGACCTTCAACAGCTTTGCCTGCAAGTGGTAGTGCTCTGTAATGCACATGTGCAAGCCTTCTATGCCAAAGCTCATTTGGTTCTACCGAGTCATGAACCAAAGCTTGTTCTGGTTGGCCCTTCAATTTGTATAGTCCTCCTTCTTGTTCCCCAATCACTACTGCATCATCGAAAGACTTTCCCTTTGGCCACATGAGGACTTGGACATCTACAAATGCAACCCTCATTCCTTTTGCATCTAATGCAGATATGGAGAGGAGGTTCTTCTTTAGTCCAGGTACAAACAATACATCTTTCAACTTGATAGACTTTCCAGATTTTAGCTTGTATGAGGATTCACCACTACCTTTTATTGGATACTGGTAGTCATCTCCGAGTTTCACCTTGTGAGGTGATTCATGTTCAGATAATTTCACAAAGGATTCCTTAAATCCTATCATATGTTTAGAAGCACCACTGTCTATAAGACAATCATTGTTGCCATGTGTGATAGTTCCCATGAGAGCGGAAATCATAACATATTCTTCATCACTTGAAGAATCATCATTGTCTTGTCTGTTTCTCTTTGTGGAAGGTTCATCATCCTCTACAGCATGAGCATGATGTCTTCTCTTGTTTCCCTTATTCTTGTGAGTGCTACTTTTCTTTCTAGGACAATCTCTAGAAAAGTGTCCTCTTTCATCACATGTATAACAAATGAACTTAGACTTATATCTAGGCTTTCTAAAGTTATTCCTTTGATGAGAGTACTTACCTCTGTGGTGGCTAGATCTGGTTTTCTTGGATCGTACTATGAGAGTTTGATCTTTACTTCTCATCTTTTCTTCTCGAGCTGCTATCCGAGCTTCTTCTTGAGAGCATTCTTCCCATAGCCTACTAAACTTGACTAACTTCTTTCTGGCACAAATCCCTTGAATGAAAGAGTCCCATGTCCAAGGGAGACCATTCAAGGTGGTCATTACAATCTCTGCATTCTCCACTTCTTCATCTATTGCTTCAAGTTGTTCTTTGATCTGGGATACCCTTGTGAAGTATGGCTGTATGGTCTCCTCATTCTAGATCTTCACATTCTTCAATTGGTTCCTCAAGGTCATCTTCTGGTTTATGTTCTTTCCTTCAAACAATTTGGTTAGGGCATCAAACATAGCTTTAGGTGTCTTTAGGGAGGACACCTATGGTATGAGGTGATCTTTGATTGAATCATCAATAATCCTCTTAGCCATAACCAACTTCTTCTTTTGTAAGGCCTTAGCCTCATCTCCCTCTGGAACTGGAATCTCCTCATTGATGTAGGAGTCCAACTCATTCTCTTCCAGGACCAGGGAGATCCTATACTTCCAGGCTCAGAAGTTATGAGCTCCCTCAAGCTTTTCATCAAGCTTGGTATGATGAGACATCTTAACTGAGAACCTCAAATGGAAATACAAAAGATTTAGATCTTACCAGTTCAATATGTCGGATCTGGATTTGGAGCTGAATTTCTGCAGTGCTAGTTCAGGAGCATATTAGGGTTTGGATTTTCTGGAGTTCTGTCCAACCAAATGCTTTGATCTTGATATTTAAACTTCGATTTTGAGGAGGAGATCAATCTAGGCCTGGGCTCACTCAAAAATTCCACTTCTATGGAAAGCCCTAATTTTTGGCTCCAGTGTCGGGTCAAAAACTGAAAATGCTCAAAATCAGATTCTGCTTCGACAGAAAGATGCACCCTGGGGAGGAGAGTTAGTCCAACATTCTTTTGCTGAAAATCTGTGGAGAGAGATCCAAAAAGTAGGAAGCCCTAGTTCCCGCAGCTGCACAGTGTCTTCTTCTCAGGTTAGCTCTAATGCCATGTTAGAGTTTTATCATTTAAGCTAGCATTAACTTAGGATCTTAACTGAGAGAATAACAAGCACAATAATCAAACACATAAGACAAAGAACACAAAGATTTTCCTCGGGGAAACCATAAAGGAGAAAACCCCACAACTTCCTTAGAGATAGAATTAGCACCAAATATCAAAGCCCCAAAAACAGTAAGATGATATCCTGACATCAGTAGCATCTTTCTTTCTAGCCCCAACAACTTCTTCTTCCTCAACTATGCGTTACAACTTAATGTGAGTGAGTGTGTTATAAATAGAGAGGCTCACTCTCTATTTATACTAATTCCCGACTTGACAATGACTCAGTAGGGCCAACTTCTCTAGGAGAGTCTAATAACCCTAGTGCCCTAGAACTGTGGAGAATTTAACCCTTGAACAATAGGACGGTTACCCACAATGACTTGACATGACTTGTTTACATTATAGAACCTCCGGATAGGAACATCGGGGCGTGACATAACTCAAATACATTATAGACACTTCCTGGAATAAACATTGGAGTACAAGACATAAGATATACAAGTGAATACATTCCGAAGTTACAAATACATTAACAATAAAGACCAAAAAGTTTCAGCAAGGAGATTTGGTGTTGTTATACAACAGCAAATTCTTGAAGCATCCAAGTAAGCTACAAATGCACCAGCTTGGACCATATCTTGTCAATTCGATTGCTCTCGTAGGTGCAGTTCAATTACAACAGTTAGATGGCATGGTACTTCCAAATCTTGTGAATGGCAGCTGCTTGAATCCCTATCAGATGGGGGAGGGACCACACAATGCTTGAAGCACTGTGCACTAAAATGAGAGAGAGAGAGTATAGATGGAAAAAGGAAGAGTGTGCCCGAAAGTTGAGGTCGTGCACGATTAGGGGGTAGTTGATTCAACAATCAGTAGCTAATTAGCCAGGAAGAGGTTGCGCGCTAGGATAAGGCTGTGCCAAAATACAGAGGATGCGGATGAGAAGTGTTATCACTAAAAGATGCTCCTTGACCGTTGAAAGAACATGGCTAGTGAATCTTTAAATTTATTGAAAGGATGATAAGATTTGTAAGTTGAAAAGTGGATAAATATAACAAGGATCAGGCTAATAGATGAGAATATTGATTAGTGAATGTATAAACATAAACAGGGCAGAAAGATCATGAGAATGAACTCATATAAAGAGAAGACAAGCTCTGTCTAGATCAGTGATAAACATATAAACCATCCACAAGAAACCAAATATTGGAAAGAATCATGGACACCAAATAATATTTATCAGTTCAAAATGAAAACAGATCAGGCCAATCTCGAATATGATCACTTCAAAGTCCTTTTTGAAAATTCAAAAATCCAATACATGCTTGTAAAATAATAAAAAATATCAGTCTGATCTCTGATTACATTCTCAGCCTTCTCGGCTAGTACCTTTTTCTCCCCTTTCACGTTACAAATGACAGAATTTATAATAGATCCCAAAGTCATGAATCACTAAAAACAAAATCATAATATGCTGCAAGAAATTTGGAATTGATTTGATCAACTCTTGATCCACTAGAGAAGTTTTGTTGATCTTTGCCTAAAAATCTGGAATGTGTAGACAACTGTCCCTTGCTTTTTTCATGAACTGAAACTCTGCATTAAAATTTGAGTTTGCTTCGTTGAATTCTGCTGACTGTATCCTCAAATCCGGCTTTGATTCATTGTCAACTGCTCAATTCATGCCTTAAAGACTGGTTTTACATGGAAATATAGATCTCCAAGCTTATTTGCTGCCAAATGTATGTTGCCTTCTCCTTCGATGTGCTTTGAATCTGAAAAGGAGGGATTCTCTGTCCATTGATCTCGTTATTCCTTGGATCCTTTTGTTGAACATTCGCATGGCATTAATATGAGACCAAATGTAATTTAAAACCATAAGCATAAGCTTTCACTTATGTTAAATGCTTATATTAATCAATGTTTATATGCATCATCAAAGCGTAATGGATAGCTTGCTTGACTCGTGGATTTCTCTTGGATGTGCTTTGGCACTTGTATAAGCATGAAGGATGGGCTTTAAGCTTCACGTGGATATGGTTCTTCAAAAGCAGCTCATTTTGTAAAGAACCACTTTATCTCCTTTTTTTTTATAACTAAAACCATATAAATATAAAATATTATTTTAAACTATAAAAAATAATTTCAAAATAACATTATTTTATATTTATTTTTAACCTTTTTTATATATATAGATTTATGTAATAAAAATAAAAGCCACTAGGTAATGTTGAGAACATAGGTAAATGTTTACTAATTCAAGATTTAAGATTTCATTTTGAAATATTTGAGATATGGAGAGATGGACCAAGATGACTAAAACTCAAGGCTTTGACAAAGATAGGCATTCTGGCATCGAGGAGTGAAGTATGTCTTTACATGTGTGCTGCTAGAATCACTAAATTTTGTAAAACAAATTTAGCAACAACATCTGCCTTCGTCTGGGGATGGCATGCTCTTTGCAAGCTGCCAAGAACAAGAAGACCAAGTGCCTTTCCATTTCATTTGGTTAGAGTCTTCATCCCAAATCTCTGCTACTTATTGAAAAACTTGAAAACACACTGTTGAATGAATGCTACACTTTAAACTACTCTGCAAACTGAAATATTCCTCACACAACCATATGATCACACTGTACCAACTAAAGAAAATGCTCAAGGATGAGCTTATTTACTTACAACTCTTATTCCTATGTTGCAGGCATTAAGCTGATCATGTGTAATCATATTTCCATAGGATCCAAGAAAACATTTGACTGGCAATGATAGCTCGATACATGTCATTGTTTGAGAAGACCCACAAAAGATACAATAAATGCAATAGAGAGTCTATAGGCAGTTGATACTTACAGCTGGAAATAGGAAGTATACAAAATCTAAAGCATTTGAAACTTTTGAAAAATACAACTCCATCCAAGTAGCTACAAGATCATGAAATTGATGAAAAATTATTCCTTCATACTCGAAATTGATAGCTATATCTTAATCTAAAATATGTAACTGCTGCTCAAGAATTTCCATTGAGTATTGTTCTACTCTTTCCTGCTCATGAGTGTCACATATAATGTCATAGCTGAAGAGTTCTATAGATGGTGATTGAGAAAACTGCTCTTCTTTATCAGAATATTCATCATACTTAGGCTGATCCTTATGAATTTATGAATTTTGAAAATCAAAGATATTCATTGCATAATTCTCTTTTATCTTTTTTCCATTTCCTTCATTGCTAGCAAACACAAACTAGCTGCCACTGAAGAATTTTATACACGCTGAATCAAAAGGATTTTTTTCCAATTCATCTGAGTATTCATCATAATAGGCTCACTGCTTAAAATTTCCATAGGTGCTGAAATATAAATATTTTCCTCTCCATTGTTTCTTTTTTTAAACTTTGGCTCAAGAATAGAAACTAAGGGCTCTTCAAACTGCTTCTCGATCTTTGATGCAGGAGAAAATATAGTGGATAGATCTGATAGCCTTTCATTGTTTCCCTTAATGCATGGGTCAGATTCATATTCATGATAGAAAGGCTGATTTGAAAAAACATTAGCATGATCTTCCTCATTATTATCATATTTTTCATCTAAATTTGAAGTAATGGGTACATAAGGGGAAAGAAAGTCCTCTTGTTGTAAAACAGAGTTATGAAAAAATACAGCAGACAATAAATCATCTTTTTTCTCCCCAACCTTATCATCCTGCTCATCTAAATTTGAAGTAGTAGGTATACCTAGACCATTCTCTATTACACAATCATGGATTTTACCATCAACTATGAATTGTGAATCTTCCTTGGAAGAAGAAATAGAAAAGATTTCATCCTCATCATGTAATTCATATTCCTCACAACAATTTTCAAATAAAAACTCATTTGAAAAGTACCTTTTACAGTGCTCATGGAATACTATGTGGAAATCCTTCAAGGATGAGATGCTAGAAGGAGGAAATGAGAAATACCATTCACGTGCATCACCATCCAATGAATACATGAACATTTTCATGTGAACATCTTCGTGCTCCAGATCTAGCAAATCCATGCACTCTTGAAACTTAATAAGGTGATGTGCAGGAATGTTTTCTTTCTTTTCTCGGAAGATAGGCAAAAAATCTCCCCACTCTGACATATTTAGTACTGGATGTGGGAAACCAGGAACTACAAAAAAGTCAAGAGGTGCAAACCTCCGAGCCACAATGGCCTTCATTCGATCCTGTGATGTCATTTTGGATCTTCAACCAGTGGAGTCACCTTTGGATTCTTTGGAGTCGCCTGGTGAAGAAATTTGCAGTCATAAAAGTATCCACTTCTTATTCACCGTCAAGAAAATGATCTAATCAATATCAAACTCCGGGGTAAATAATTTCGTTTCTTTGTCCTTGGCAACGACGCTAGAAGATGTTATCACCAAAAGATGTTCATTGACTGCTGAAAGAACATGGCTAGTGAATCTTTAAATTTATTGAAAGGATGATGAGATTTGTAAGTTGAAAAGCGGATAAATATAACAAGGCTCAAGCTAATATATGGGAATATTGATCAATGAATGTATAAACATAAACATGACATAAAGATCAAGAGAATAAACTCATATAAAGAGAAGACAAGCTCTGCCCAGATCAGTGATAAACATATAAACCATCCACAAGAAACCAAATATTGGAAAGAATCGTGGACACAATATAATATTTATCAGTTCAAAATGAAAACAGAACATGCCAGTATCGAATATGAGCACTTCAAAGTCCTCTTTGAAAACCCAAAAATCTAATACATGCCTGTAAAATAATAAAAAAATATCAGTCTGATCTCTGATTACATTCTCAGCCTTCTCGGCTGGTACCTTTTTCTCCCCTTTCACGTTACAAATGACAAAATTTATAATAGATCCCAAAGTCTTGAATCACTAAAAACAAAATCCTAATCTGCTGCAAGATTTTGGAATTGATTTGGTCGACTCTTGATCCACTAGAGAAGTTTTGTTGTTCTTTGCTTGAAAATATGGAATGTGTAGAGAACCATCACTTGCTCTTTTCATGAACTAAAAATCTGCATTAAATTATGAGTTTGCTTCTTTTAATTCTGCTGACTGTATCCTCAAATATGACTTTGATTCATCATTAACTGCTCAATTCATGCCTTGAAGACTGATTTTACATGAAAATATGGATCTCCAAGCTTATTTGTTGCCAGATGTATGTTTCCTTCTCCTTCGATTTGCTTTGAAACTGAAAAGGAGGGATTCTCTGTCTATTGATCTCATTATTCCTCGGATCCTCTTGCTGAACATTCGCATGGCATTAATATGAGACCAAATGTCATTTAAAACCATAAGCATAAGCATTCACTTATGTTAAATGTGTATATTAATCAACGTTTATATGCATCATCAAAGCGTAATGCATAGCCTGCTTGACTCATGGATTTCTCTTGGATGTACTTTGGCACTTGTATAAGCATGAAGGATGGGCTTTAAGCTTCACGTGGATATGGTTCTTCAAAAGAACTGCATTTTTGTAAAGAACCACTTTATCTCTTTTTTTTATAACTAAAGCCATATAAATATAAAATATTATTTTAAAACTATAAAAAATAATTTCAAAATAACATTATTTTATATTTTTTTTGAATTTTTTTTTTAATATTTAGCTTTATGTAAAAAAAATGAAGGCCACTAGGTAATGCTGAGAACATAGGTAAATGTTTACTAATTCAAGATTTAAGACTTCATTTTGAAAGATTTGAGATATGGAGAGATGGACCAAGATGACTAAAACTCAAGGCTTTGACAAAGATGGGCATTTTGGCATCGAGGATTGAAGTCTGTCTTTACAGATGTGCTGCTAGAATCAACAAATTTTGTAAAACAAATTTGGTAACAACAAGAAGGCACAAAGGATGCGAATGAGAAGGAAGAGGTTGCACGCCAGGATAGGGATGAACCAAGAGAAAGGGGCTACGCTTGAGAACAGCAAGGGATTGCGCGACAGAAGGTCGTTGGGTAAAAGTGAGTGGCTCGCATTGTACGGAAGATAACGTGACGGTGACCAGAAATCACATCAATACTTAATAACGGTTGTCAAAGAGGGAAACGACGACACGGTTGACGTCATGTCTCATGATAGCAGATACAAGAGGTGGGGTGGCAGAATCAGCGACGTATTTGGAACATAAACGAATGATTTAGTTATAATGATGCACCTGAGTGATTCAAGATGCAATTTGAGGTGAACATGGTGTTATAAGTCGAGGACTGCCAACCGAGCGAGCACCATTAGGCAGTGTCGCACTGAGCAAAGTTGTAGGAGGGTTGGGCTGGGTGATTGAATGAAGCTCCGCTGCATAAGGCAACGACCATCTAAGGGCAATGTAGGCTACCCTTGATACTGGGAAGACTGTGAGTGCAAATGTTGTCTCAGTTGAGATTGATGAAGTAGTTGCAAGTATGTAGGTTATTTTGCCTGAGACAAAAGTATTTGGCAAAGTCGTCCTTAGCTATATTTCTCCCAGTTGGTTTGAGATGTAGACTAAGATACCCATGAGGAATCAGGTTGGGGTCAAAGTTCTTTCCCCACTTGACTAAATCTACAGGAACAGGCAACCGACCCAACCTCAGGCAATTTGGGTTGAGCCTGAATGCAAGGAAGGACAAGGGTGCGGAAGCAGGACTGGCTCCAGAATTTGCAGCTGCAGACAATGGCTAGCCAACAGGACATCTCCCGAAGAGCAACGACAAATGGAGAATGATGTAGTATTCATAGATGCCAGAGCACGATGACATTGCAGAACGGAGGTATGCCAAGGTCCACCTTGGAGGAGGCGGTTGTAGCCAACTGCCCAATTTGGCAAGTTCATAAAAGTTTCCCACTATTGCCTATGAAATTTTTTCTGAACCTCAGGCTACTGAGTACACCATGCCTAGCTGACGTGGCTCGAGGACGAGCCACAAGACTGTGTTGGGGGCCTGTTGGCAAGGGGTTGGAGGTAAGTGAGTTGCGCACCATCTAAGATGTCGTGCATACTCACGAGGCACCACGTAAAGAAAGATAGCATGAGAGGCTAAAAATAGTCCACTTTTTATATTTTCATGTCACTTTTTGTACTCATTAACAATTTCTTCGGAATATTGGTCCTCAGTGGTTAAATTAGTTAGAAGTTTGTTAGAAGTTAGTTAGAAGTGGACATTGAATGTAAAGGCACAAGCCTATAAATAAAAGAATTATGCATGTAGAGATGGGGGGAGAGATAGAGAGAAGAACAGAGAGAGAAAGATAGAGAGAAGGGAATACTGGATGTAATACTAGACACAATGATACTGGATCAGTGTCTGTTTTGATCTGCAATTTGTTCTGTGGACTTAATATAATGAGATGTGGATTGATCTGAGCTTCTATTGCCTTTGTTCTTTTAATGTTTTTCCACTGCTTCGATTCTGATGCTAAATGATCTGCATATGAATGAATAATGCGATGCTTTTGAATACTGTCATCCTTTAGATCTGTTTTTCCGCACTAGTAGATCTACTGAAATGATGAATGACTAAATACAACATGATGAATGGTTCTGTTTCTGAGCAAGTAGGAAAAGTAGATCTAGAAATTACAATGATGAATGTCGGATGCCCCAACCCTCCTCTATACTACAGAAATTTGGTTCCGATAGCTCTCCCTTGGACATCTCGGGTGAGACTTCATCTGCTCTGTGGGTGTTGCTAGATGGAGTAAAAACTGTCCAGGCCGATGCTTAGGGAGAGCGCGGCGTGTTGAGCGTTGACAGAGTGGAACCCTTGTCAACTGGGTTTTGTTGGTCAAGATCGTGCCAACAAAACACGATGAAAGTCTCACGTAAAGTTATAGCCCTTGCAAGCCCTCATATGACTATAGTCCTTGTGGATGTTATGAGGTGTTAACCCATGTGGTCATCATGAGGTTGTATCCCATGATGTGGTGATAAACCACTAGTGGTGATAGTTTTAGTGAGCTATTTGGGATATGCTGAAGCGCATTGAGTACATGAATGTTCCCCGACAAACTAGGTTGAGATGAAGCATGTTTATTTGGTGCATGTTCTCTGACGAATTGGGTTGAGTTGATGCACATATGACTTCCCGATGTACTGGGAAAATTTGTGGAGCTAGTGCATGTTCTCTGATGAACTAGATTGAGTTGATGCATGAAAATTGATTTGTATACACTTCTTGATGAACTAAGATTGTGTCAGAATACCTTCCTTATGATATAGAGAATATTGAGATAACTATCTAGATGTGTCTTGGTATGATAATACTGATGATTCCTCCCTAGTTAAGAGGGAGTGTTGATGTAGTAGGTGTGTGAGGCATCACTTCATAGGTCGGGCCAAGAAAGAATAAAATTAAAATACATTTTAATTTTATTGTTGCACAAATAACAAGTTAGCCCCAAATTAAAATTAGAATTTCTAGCATCATAATGTATAAATAGAAGGGTGCCTTCCTCATTTCAACACATAACAACAAGCAAGTTTTCTCTAGCCAAGGAAGAGTTCACTACTGAAACTAGGAGACTAATTTTTGGGGTTCTCCACCATTGTAAACGTTTCTCAGCCTCAACCTCCTACATGGTACGAGGGCAATGGATAAATCCTTAGCCTCCTACATGATACGAGGGCAGTGTCTAAAGCCTCAACCTCAATGATCATCCATGGTCCGAGTACTCCAAGTGTTGGAAACCATATTGGCACCGAGGAGCGGTGAAATGCAATTACAACCAAGGAGAAGGAGAAACCCATTGTACCTATTCTTCGAAGAAACCCTCCTATGTCGACGTTGATGCAAAGAAGGCAAGCTTGGAATGACGATTACCAAGTCAAAAATGGATGGAGGTGATTTCCTCTGGCTCTTAACTACTTAGATGTGATTTTTTGACAACCATTGTAGTTGGATGATCATGGAGTTGTCTCCCTTGCTCACCCATTAATGTTTCATTGTCCTTCGTCGGTGTGTTTTGGAGTAGGGACATCAAACTAAGGTGTGGGAGGTGAGGGATCGAGCTCAAGCACATTGCTAGTGCCATTTGAAATTGCCCAAATGCATTTGAAGGAGTCTGGATCAACAATCGAATGTCTTGGGAGAGCATTGGTTGTCACATCCTCATGATTAGATCAGAAAAGCACGAGAGGGGCGCCTCCACTTCCCAGGATTAGGGCCCTCTCATGTCCCTTTCAATTTTCACCTAAGTCGAGGTCTTTACTTACAACTTTTAAAAAGTACCAATATATTTATCTTTCATTCATAAACATTTTTTATCAAACATTGGCAAGCAATTCCTTTCAATACAATATATTATAGTGATGCAAATATGTCTCACAACTCATGAAAGTTATCCATCTGCTAAGACTAAGATTAGGGATATTTATTCTAATAAATTTTCCTAGGACTTACAACCAACCCTAACCACATGAAACGACCTTCATATACTAGCATGACAACCCATGAAAGACAAACACTTCTTGAGGGGATTTGAGCCTTGGAGGAAAAAAACAACATCCAACCAACCAAGCTATTGTTTACAACACCAAATTATTTTCATCTATGATAGATAATGAATTGATTATGATGTATTATAATTTACTACAATTTAACATTACCACACAAAAGGGGTGTACACCAAGCAATGTATATCATTTTTTTCCATGGAAAACACATTGTATCAATATTTTATCATTATTTTCTTAAGAAAATAATATTGTATGAATATTTTAGAAAACAAAATGAAATATACATTGATAGCTCAAAAAGAAATTTAGGAAAAAGACACTGGTTGTAATTTCAAAAATAATTGGTCTTCGTTTTTTGTGATATTGTGTCATCAATTTTTCATCATTCAAAAATTTAAAAGTAGTTTGACAAAAAAAGTAATAACTTGATAAAGGCATTCATAATATCTAAATGAAGGTAAGAATAAGGTTAAATAATAAGTCCATTCACACCAAAGCCAATCAATCATTATGTTAGTTGAAGGTATCACTCTTTTTTATTACCTCCATCAACATAAAAGTTATGGTATATTGAAGTTTACATATTGTTGTGTGTTAAGCACTAATCTTTATTTTGAGGATGGCACCAAAGGAAAACCAAATTTTTAGGATTAAAGACCAATGCTCAACATGTCACTTATAACAATTGAACTTGGGTGCAGAGGGTAACAATCATTCATCGCAACAACTCTAGCTAAATTAAATGGACAAAATACTTATAACTATTAGAAACAAAATCCAGAGGTTTCTTTGGAATTAAATCCATACTTTGTCAACATTTGGAGTCCACTACTATAACTCTTCATTAAGACAAAGACATTTGTCGACATAATAGTTGGAACTATTTCAATTAACATAAAAATAATAAAATAACCATTATATTAATAAAATGCACCACTTGTAACTATTTCTAATAACATAAAAATAAAAATAATTTGAAAACATTGTATAACTATTTCAATTAACATAAAAATAATAAAATAACCATTATATTAATGAAACGCACCACTTATAACTATTTCTAATAACATAAAAATAAAAATAATTGGAAAACATAGAACACATCCTAATTGTTACTAAATGTCATATGGAAAAATATTAATCATTATATTTTTTTTCTTAATAGCGATCAATGCTTCACAAAGGCCACCTCTCTATTTGATGATTGGAGTGAAAAAAAACGAGCTAAACCAACTTTAGTATTGTCCTATGGTATCATGCTTAGTGAAGTGGAGGCAGCCCCCATTGAAGCAATTGCTATGGTGCGGCTCATAAGATATCTAAAAAAGATTTAGCAAATGGAAGACGACAAATGGCCTAAGATGGTCTTCAATGACATATTATGCAAAGAAAGAAGACTTGGATGCGACAAAACAACAAATGGCTTAGTAAATGAGATATTTACATGAACACATGTCCTACAAACAATAAAGAGATAAAGGCCTTTGTTATCGACAAGTTCCACAAACAAACTTGGAGCAAAGGGATAGGGAGAGAGAAAAAGTAATATATTGAAGAGTTTAATCCCACTTACAACCATCATCAAAATTATTATATAAGGGCTAATATATCATGGAGGGCCAAAATGCTTATTGCTCAACTAAGAACCAATTCCCACCAATTGCGTTGTGAAACTGGACGCTGGAAAAGACCAAAGGAAGCTTGGGAAGAAAGAGTGTGTACTTTTTGCACCTTCGGAAAGGTGGAAACAAAAAAAAAAATTCATTTTAGAGTGCGAGGCCTTCAAGGACAACATGGACAGTTATGTGAATATCTTGACAACTAGTTATTGGGTTAATTTATTCAAAGAAGGGACCGTGGTGAAACTGGGAGAGCTCATTGGTGGAAATGCAAAAATCAACGGGCAAGATAGTCTGTCCCATAAACTATTTTTAGCCCCACGGACGTTGAAAATACATTCTTTCTTTCTATTTTTCTATAAAATTATTTTCTCCAACTAAAACCTTAAAACCCCTACAGATACCTTTCAAAAAAAACCTTAAAATCCCTCTAAATCCCACTAGATACATAGGTCCCCATCGAGTAAACCAATAAATCCCACCACAACTGGCTTCCACGTCACACCAATTATCCATTAATCTATCCCTTTTAAAGGACCTTAAAATCCCCCTAAATACATAAGTCCCCATCGAGCAAACCAATAAACCCCGACCCAACTGCTGCTGGCTTCCACGCCAAACCAATTAACCATTAATCTATTCCATTAACCATTTATCTAAATGATTAATCTCATTGAAGCGTTTAGTCGGCGTAACTAGCAGAGTGAAAATCCTTCGGAGGTCTACATCATCTCGGGTTTACTGATATATAAATGAAAAGAAGAGATGTGGCATAACTTAGACTTGAAGATTGATTCTTGGCCAAAAGAAAGTTAAACTTTGAATCTGATTTCTTTGATTCCTGTCAGATCGCGCTGGTTTTGGCTCACGATTGGCTCACGATACCATATTTCATCAGTACATGGATGAGTAAATTCATTACACCAACCCCAATTATTATTCTTACTGGCCTTCTCAAATAATTCTGTGAGCAGAACAATAAAAATTGCAGTGGACCCCTGAGGGCAATTTTGGGCGTCTGATCAGAACGGTCGTGAGCTCCGATCATGGCGGTACGCTCCAATATTGGTGACACTAAGCTCTGTTCTCACTGGTAAGTTCGTTCAAATACATAAAAATTTCTTATATTCTGTATCATCGATTGTAGTGGCAGTTCTCAAAAGGGTTTCAGCAATTCAATATTTCGGTCTTAGGGCGAATTTAAAATTGACACTGTAATTGGGAATTATCAATTTGTAATGTCTGGCAGAGCATAGTATTTATATTCCGTTTCTTTTGACAGTAAAACATTTAACTTCTCTAGGGTACAGTATTCAATAATGTAGATTTGCAATGGGAGGGTTAGCAATAGACAGTGATGAACAAGAACTCATAAGTGGCGATGCTGGTGGGGATACCCAAAGCAAGCGACAATTAGAACGTTGGTGCGTAATGAGCATTTAGTTCATTGCCCTGACCTTTGCCAACTCAATCTGTGTATGCACATAAGAAGAAATCAAAAGAGCAGAATCTAAGTCAATGGGCAATTTATAACTCGTGACCAATTATTAGATCAAGACAGTGAGTACCGAAGGCTCATTACCAAGTCCACCAACGAGTCACTTCAAAGCATGATTTTCTTTGCTGGTGGCAGGCTAAGTTCATCCACACTACCAACTCCACCAACGAATCACTTCAAAAAGGGATTTTTTGATGACAGGGTAAGTCCATCCGCACTATAGTGACACACACCCAGCTAGCTGGCTCATGGTGAAGCCAGCGCCCAAGCTGTTAGGGAGACAATCAAACCATAATCTCACTGAGGCTGGCATAGGGTGAAATCCAGTAGGTTGAAAGTTGAAACAAGTGCGCTCTTGAGAACTTTTCGATTTAAACTTCCATAAATTTCGTCAACATTTGATTTTCTGGCCTGGTTGTATGTTTAGATAATAGTTTAGGTCAGCATCGCGACCAGACTCTCCTGACGCTGAGTTGACTCTACTCTTTCAAGAAATCGAGTCAGAGTTAGCCAAACTTGGTTCTGAGGCGTACCCATGAGTCGAAACTTTCCAGTATTATCCAGACTTGAAAGTCAAACATGAGTCACATTAACTCTTTTTTTTATGTTTACACTGTAGATAATACAAAATTAACACCTTTGGATGTCCAAAATTTTACAGCTATGTACATTACATGTCAAAACGCCATAGACCATGGCGTGAAGCAAATTAAAGAAACTGATAATTCATACGACATATATCAGGATTGAGGGCCAGCTGGAGGTCTTTCCCCTGCCTCTGATCTGAAAATGAGCTGTTTTAGCTCAGAAACTCTGCAAAAAAATCTACCCCAGCTATGAATAATTCAGCTATAAATATGAGCTTTTTCGCCCTAGTTGTCTTAGCTGTGTGAAAATATCAGCATTGAAAATGAGCTCTGAAAATTGTTCCCTAGTTTATTGTTTATGAGTATTGCTGAGGGTATACATATGTTTACTTATTGGACCAATGCTATCTTATATTCCTCAGAGCCCAATTTGTCTAGCCAGCACCGCAAGCAGGCTTTGAACCTGGGTTTGGAGGATAACTGTTTTATCACCCAACCTTCCAAACTAGATCCAATTGACAATTGACCACTTGTCCAGCCAACTACTGCTAACATACATTTTGTACATATAGTCTTATGTCCTACCTTTTGGCTATTATAATCCAATATCTCTATGTAACTGTGCTGCTAAAAGATGTTCATAGTTTTATTCTGCTGGTAAAGAAATCTTTAAGTGCTAGAGGTGCTTGATTTCAATGACCAAATCGACTTATTTTCTAATCCCTGAAGTCCATTATGCTCCTTGAAAGTTTTAGGCTTTAGCCTTTCACCCTTGCCTCCATAATAAATTTTATGAAAAGTAATGCTGCTATATAATTATGCTGTAATTATGCTCTAAGGCAAGTCTTGCTGCTGCATTAATTTATCTGAAATTGGAGAATTTATTTTTCCTGACACAAATAATGTAATAAATTGCTTAGTTCAATACAACAAGTCTTCAAAGGGTACAGATTTGTGGTTATTGATCAAAGGGTATTCACCTATAATAATAACTTAATAAGATATTTAACCAAATAATGCTTTTGAATTGCTTATATGTAGACGATCCTGTTACTATGCAATTTTCTCATCTGTTGATTGAATTTGTAAACCTGATGCAGTGAGAGAGAGGTGCCAGCTTCAAACTTTGATTTACACCATGCTCACTGTGTACGAAACTTAGAGCGCTGCACTGTTTGTGGAGATATGATTCCAAAAAGTCGTGCTACAGAACACCTCCAGGATACCCATGCTCCTGTACGTTCCTTTATTTTCTTGAAAAGTAGATATGCAGCATTTATTAATTATTTCAATGCAGGTTATCGTTCAATTTTTTTTAATATAGATTTCATCATTAAATTTTTAATGTTTGAAAGCCACCTTGATATACTCTGGATTATTGGACAAACATGTATGTTTTGTCTGATCTCTCTTAGATGTTCTCTAGCCAGTTTTAGTTTCCTTACAAGATATGTATTCTTTATAAATTTGTGCTATATGATTTCTTTTAAACCCCTTTCCGGAGTGGAAAGAGGAGCCAGTTTTAGTTTCCTTACAAGATATGTATTCTTTATAAATTTGTGCTATATGATTTCTTTCAATCCCCTTTCCGGAGTGGAAAGAGGAGGTACAAAGCTTAAGGTGATGTCACTGACATTTGTCATAACTTACTGGGAAAGAGGAGGTACAAAGCTTAAGATGATGTCACTAACATTTGTACACCCCCTATTTCTCTATGGTCTTCCTCTCAAAGGATCTAATAAGTTCCTTGGACCTAGTTTGGTCTTTAGTGGACATTAATATAAATTTCAATTTCAATTTATCACTTTTAATCTGCTTCACCTTTACAGGAATCGTGTTCACAGTGTGGTGTATCTATAGAACGTGAATTACTAGTCATCCATGAACGTGACAAGTGTCTTCATCGAATTGTTACATGTGGTTATTGCGAGTTTCCACTGCCAGCTGTAGATCTTGATAAACATCTGGTAAGGCTTATTTCATCAAAATTTCAACATATTTCATCAAGGTAGATTCAATATCAAATTGGCTTTCTAAAAGAACTATTTGGAGAGGTATACAGGAGTGACAGGCTTACTATTTTCAATTTTGTGTACATCTTTATAACAGGATATCTGTGGGAATAGAACAGAGTATTGTAATCCCTGTGGCAAGTATGTGAGATTGTGTGAAAAGCTAGCTCATGATTTACAGTTTCATGAAGGAAGTTCTGATGGCACTGGGGATTCCTCAAGGTAAATATGTTTTAAACTTTTGAAGTTTTATGAGGCATTGATTAGGGCACAACTAGTTTTTTCTTCTTACAGTCTGTACTTTGGCAACAAGAAAAATACTTCAGAAAATTACTAACACCAACTTGTTTGCTGTGAGGCTCCCAATTATTTTATATATTTTGCCCAGTCCTGAATGATGATTTCTGTGGGACTCGTCCTACCTGCTAGGTTATGTTTATATAGTCTATCTACAGCTAGAGTATAAACATTCTCAGAAACACAGATATCAAGGTTACTCTCAAAAGATGGAAGGTCAAATTAGATTCTGAAACAATACATTGAGTTAAATGTCTCTGGCAAACTTACAAACTCATTTGGGTGCCATAATCTCCTCACTGCCTGCAATTATGATTTGAAGTTTATCCATTAAGGATATTTTAATACTTCTGCTATCAGCTGAAGTAAGCATGCGGAAGGCTGAAATTAAGAAGGTTTTAAGAGAATCCCTAGAGGCCAACGTATCCAAGGATTCTTACTTATGTAGGTTATGCTTTGTACATGCATTCATCAGTGTGGAATTTCATATTTATTACATCTGCCCTAGTATATGACTTTGTATGCTTTGTACATGCATTCATCAATGTGGTATTTCATATTCATTACATCTCCCCTTGTATACACGACTTTTAAAAAAAGTGCTTTAGGAAACATTATCCATAGGGGATGCACTGCAAAGAGTGGACTTGTGGTATTTCATATTCATTACATCTCCCCTTGTATACACGACTTTTTCAAAAAGTGCTTTAGGAAACATTACCCATAGGGGATCCACTGCAAAGAGTGGACTTCGAGTGGACTTCCTTTGGGTTAGGTGCCAGGTCTAAGGGGTATCCAGACTGCCTAAATTGCACAAGACTTTCAGTTGGTCTCCATCCCATTGAGGTTCATGCCATATGGGTGGGGCAGAACATAGCGAAAGTGGAACCTTGGTGGACAGCTTAATACTCCATTGACCTCCGTGAGAACTAACGCCCGGTTGGCAACGTATAAAAGTAAATATTAATTGAACTGGATGTTAGAAAAGTCTATGGCACAGTTGTTAAGTATAACCTAGAAAATTGTAACTCCATCCAGGATATCTGGTACTGCCCTTATCAGAGAAATAAGCCCACCAAAGGCTAAAAATAGAAGAGGCTTAAATAGAATCCCGAGTAGCCAATGTATCTGAGGCCTTTAACATATATAAATTTTAGACTCTCCTTGCCACATGCGATTATCAATGTGAATTTTCATAGTCCATGCAGTTTGATTCCATCCTCTGCAGTAAATATATTTTTTTATTCCAACTGTTTCTTCAACTTTAAAATAGAAAGAATTAACAATGGCTTGCTTCCCCTGGCTCAAATGCAAAGATCAATTTCCCAGAAAGGGTTGTACTTGCACTTGGCTCAGAGTCCACAGCAGTATGAAACTCTTAATGATATTAGATCAACGAATGAGAAAAATCTATGAAAATTAGCCATGTATGGCTTAAATGCTACATGTCGAATCTATTGTGTAAGTTTTTTCAATATATATGTATATCGAATCGCATGTACATATACACATTCATACACTTAATTTCTATATAAATGCGATATATTATGACATCGCCTTGTGAACCACTTTAAACATTTGATAACCATTTTCTTATCTGTTTCATATGTCATTTTACAACATATAAATGACATATGAAACAGATAAGAAGATTGATTGGGAAGTGTTTATTCACTAGCATCTTGGAATTCAATTGAAAACTGACCGTTCAAGTTATGCTTTGTGGCATTCCTAGCATTTCCCTTGCTTGTGTAGAATATATTATTGTTCAAACTTTGCCTGCCTTGTCTTTGCTCGGAATCTATTTGGAACCAAGTTTTGTCTATTTTGCAGTATTATGTACCTCCTTCAAAGGAAAAATATATTTTGTCAGTATTGTAAATTGCAGGTTGCAGGTGGTTAAGTTTTAAGTCAATTTTCTTGTCAGCTCTGCTGCTTTGTTTTATTTGTTGCTTTTATTCGAAATATAATTAGAATGGTTTGAAACTAATTTACGTATATTTAATTTCAGCAGTCTGATTCAGTAGATTATTTTCTTCCACAATAAATAGTGCAACAATGTGGCATTTTCTAAGACTTTTGTTCAATGTTTAATGGTTTTGAGGAGGGTGTTTTTTATTTGATTTTTGTGTGAGAAATGCCTCTTTTTGTGAAGTCCTATAGAATTTTGATGTTCTATTATTTATTTGTGGCATCAGAGAACAGCACAGGGAAAGTAATCACAGCTCGCCACCACCAGAATTCTCTCGGAGGGTTCCCAGGGAACGGCCACGACATACCTCACAGCGTCGTTGGCTTGTCACACTGGCAATCACAGGAATTGCCATACTTATAGGATCATTTGTACTTCAAAGACGCAATCCGAGTCAGCAATAGTAACATGTATTTTTATTATTGTATATGCTTATTTGGTCTTCCTGTGATTGTTTGCTGCAAGGAAGGCCATGAGGTAGCTCGCAGGAATATCTAATCTATTGGATGGCATATCTAGAATATTTTCGATTATTATAGGGTCAAACACAACCTAAACAAGGGTGTAAAATTTAACCTAGACATCCTTGTACTATTGTGGCGTGAAAAGGCTTATAGGAATTAAATAATCATTCGCTCTGGAGTGAGTCCAAGCGCTATGGAGTTTCAAGCTCTCAAGTAGCTCCTTGGGTTATCCGCACAATTGTCCCAAGAATGTTCCACCATGTTGTGTGTTCTAAAAAATGGAGTTTCAAGCTCTCAAGTAGTTCCTTGGTTTATCTGCACAATTGTTCCAAGAATGTAACACAAGAATGTTCCACCATGTGTGTTCTAAAAAATGTTTACAAACCTAATTAAATCATTCTATGAATGATTGTACAATTTGATTAAATTTTAAAACAAGTTATTATATTATATGAATGATTGTACAATTTGATTAAATTTTTAAAACAAGTTATTCTATTAAATGATATTTTATAAATTTCTTTGTAAATAGTTTTACTTATTTTTTATTAATTTTTAAATAAATTATTCTATTATTAAATGATATTTTTGTAAATAATTTTACTTATTTTTTATTATTATTCATAAAATTAAATGTTATGATAGTTAAATATATTATTATTGATAAAATTAAATCTTATGATAGATAAATATAAGAAAAAAATATTTCTTCAATTTTATATAATCATAACATCTTCGATTCTCTTATGATCTATAAATAAAGTTAGAATATATGGCCATATTTGTTATGCATTCATTGATATCATCTTATTAACATTAAAGCATAATAATTATAAATTCTTTTATAAAATATTAAAACATATTAAAAAAACATTAATCCAAAGTGATATTAATGCCAGTGTCAACGATTCTCTTATGATCTATAAATAAAGTTAGAATATATGGCCATATTTGTTATGCATTCATTGATATCATTTTATTAACATTAAAGCATAATAATCATGGGCATGGTATCCTATTGAGCACTGTAATTTCAATATATTAATATTAATATTATTTCTGAATCTTTATCACTTGTCATTGGAAATCCATGTAGTGAATATAAAATTTTTCAAATAAGTATCTACTTATTTATTTTATTTTTTCAAATAAGTATCTAATTTATTTTATTTTATCAAATAAGTATTTTATTTATTTTATTTTTTCAAATAATAACAAATTTAAGGTTTGATTTTTTAAGAGAATTATTTTTTAAATTAAAATTTACTTTAGCTTTAGGGTTGGCAGGTGCAAGGGCTTGACCCCGAAGGAAATTTTGAGAATACATATGCTTGGGGTTTGGGAGCATTAACAAATAATCAAGTTGAAGCTAATGGGAGTTACAAAACCAAGTGTAACCTCCACAAAGGAGTTACAAAACCACCAAAGGGGCTCAATCAACAAGTGGCACCCACAAAAAAACCAAGAGGCCCACTAAATCATGAATTAGGTTCAATAATACCAACATAGACTAAAATAATCAAAAGTTGGGTCTGTTTTACAATGTTTGGTTGATCATCAACTAATAAATCCACCAAGGCATAAATATAGACCAAGATCAACCAAACAAGTTCTAAAGTGCTAGGAGTGTCCCCATTCCCACTCACATTGTGTATCTAGGCCTCCCATACTCTTTTAGTGGTTCCTGATGTGCTAGTTGTTTTCATTAATTAATTATTTGCAAAATAGTAATAATGTCTCTAGATCCTTAAAGACCTTTGTTTTGGAACCTTGTGCCACAATAATAAACAATTACAATTTGTTGATGTATTTGTAACTTCGGAATGTATTAATCTATGTATCTTATGTATTGTAACCTGATGTTTATTTCGGGATGTATCTATTATGTAATTGAGTCATGTTGTCATGCCTCGATGTTTCGATCGAGAGAATCAATAATGTAAGCAAGTCATGTTAAGTCATAGTGAGTAACCCTCCGATTGTCTAAGGGTTAAAGTCTCCACAGTTCTGTGGCACTAGGGTTATTAGACTCTCCTAGTAGAGGTCAGGCCTAGTAGGGTTTTAGTCATGTCGGGATTAGTATAAATAGAGAGCTGGGGTCTCTATTTAGTACACATCACTCATGCACTCAAGTATAGCGCATAGTTGAGGAAGGAGAAGACACTGGGGCTTGACAAGAAGAAGATTACTGCTGTCGGGAGTGCATCTTACTGTTTTGGGGTTTTACGTTTTGTGCTGATTCTATCTCTGAGGAAGTTGCGGGGTTTTCTCCATTTATGGTTTCCCTGATGAAAAACAGTGTTCATTGTCTCTTGTGTTTGATTGCTGCACTTGTTATTCTCTCAGTAAAGATCCTACCATAATGCTAGCTTAATATTGAAAAACTAACATGGTATCAGAGCTAACCTGAGAAGAAGACACTGTGCAGTTGCAGAAACTAGGGCTTCCTAGTTTGTGGATCTTCCTCCACAGATTTTCAGCAAAAGTAAGGTGGAATAACTCTCCTCCTTAGGGCGCATCTTTCTGTCGAAGCAGAATCCAATTCTAAGGTTTTTCAGTTTTGGACAAATTTCAAGGCATTTGGGTGGACAAAACTTCGGAAAAGCAAAACCCTAATTTGCTCCTGAACCAGCTCTGCAGGATTTCAACTTAAGTTTCAGATCCGACATCTTGAACCTGGTAAGATCTAAAATCTTTTGTATTTCCATTTGAGGTTCTCAATTAAGATGTCTCATCATACCAAGCTTGATGAAAAACTTGAGGGAGCTGATAACTTTTGAGCCTAGAAGTATAGGATCTCCTTGGTCTTGGAAGAAAATGAGTTAGACTCCTACATCCATGAGGAGGTTCTAGTTCCAGAGGGAGATGAGACAAAGACCTTACATAAGAAGAAGATGGTTATGGAAAAGAGGATCATTGCTGATTCTATCAAGTATCACCTTATCCCACAGGTGTCCTCTCTCAAGACACCTAAAGCTATGTTTGATGCCCTAACCAAATTGTTTGAAGGGAAGAACATAAACCGAAAGATGACCCTGAGAAACCAACTGAAGAATGTGAAGATTCAGAATGCAGAAACAATCCAGTCTTACTTCACAAGAGTTTCTCGAATCAAAGAGCAACTAGAAGCAATTGATGAAGAAGTGGAAAATGCAAAGATTGTAATGACTACGTTGAATGGCCTTCCTAGGTCATGGGCTTCTTTCATCCAAGGAATTTGTGCTAGAAAGAAGTTAGTCAAGTTTAGCAGACTATGGGAAGAGTGCTCTCAAGAAGAAGCTTGGATAGCAGCTCGAGAAGAGAAGATGGGAAGTGAAGACCAAGCTCTCATGGTACACTCCAAGTCTCACTCCAAGTCAAACAAAAGAAGACCTCATAGCTCCAGAGGTAAGCACTCTCACAAAGATAACACTAGAAAAGATGTATTAGGATCATATGCTATACATGTGATGAAGCAGGACACTATGCAAGGAATTGTCCTAACAAACAGAAAATAATGAATAAGAGCAACTAAAGAAGACATCATGCTCATGCTGCAGAGGATGATGAACCATCCAAGAAGAGATCCAGATATGAAGTGAAGATTCTTCAAGCGAGGATGAATATTTTTCTGATATCCGCTCTCATAGGGAACATTACTCATGGGAGTGATGATTGGCTTATAGACAGTGGGGCTTCCAAACATATGACTGGATTAAAGGAATCCTTTGTGAGACTGTCAGAACATGAATCACCTCACAAGGTAAAACTAGGAGATGACTACCAATATCCAATAAAAGGTAGTAGAGAATCTTCCTTTAAATTAGACTCTGGAAAATCTTTAACTATGAAAGAAGTATTGTTTGTGCAAGGACTCAAGAAGAACCTTCTCTCCATATCCGCATTAGATGCAAAAGGAATGCGGGTTGCATTCATGGATGGTCAAGTCATCATGTGGCCAAAAGGAAAGACTCTCGATGATGCGATAGTGATTGGAGAACAAGAAGGAGGATTGCACAAATTAAAGGGCCATCCAGAACAAGCCTTGGTCCATGACACAGTAGAGCCAAGTGAACTTTGGCATAGAAGGCTTGCACATGTGCATTATAGAGCACTACCTATTGCAAGTAAAGCTATCGAAGGTCTTCCAGAAATCCAAGCAAAACATGATGGGGTCTGCAAAGGATGTGCGAAAGGAAAGAATACAAAGAAGATGTTTCCAAGCAGGGAAAGCAAAGCAAAAGGAATCTTGGAAATCATCCACTCCGATGTATGCAGTCCTATGTCATCAAACTCTCTAAGCGGGTATGCATATTATGTTTCTTTTATTGATGACTTTTCTAGGAAGACATGGGTTTACTTCATGAAGAACAAAGATGAAGTATTCAGTAAGTTCAAGGCATTCAAAGCCTTGATCGAGAACCATACTCAAAAGAAGATCAAGACCATTCGATAAGATAATGGCAGAGAATTCACTTCAAATGAATTCAAAGAGCTATGTAAAGAATCAGGGATTAAGAGGGAGTTGTCCACTCCTTATAATCCACAACAGAATGGGATAGCGGAACGAAAGAACATAACTATCATGGAAGCTACAAAGGCAATGCTTCATGATCAATACCTTCCTATGCATCTTTGAGCGGAAGCTGCCAGAACAGCGGTGTATGTACAGAACCGTACTCCATATAGAGTACTCGAGAACAAGACTCCTGAAGAAGTCTTCTTCGGCAAGAAACCAGAAGTCAGCCATCTCAGAATATTCAGCTGCTCTGTATACATACACATTCCAAAAGAGAAGAGGACTAAATTAGATCCTTCAGGAAAGAAGGGTGTATTTGTGGGATACTCTGAGAGCTCGAAGGCTTACAGAATATATTTCCCAGGATACAAGAAGATTGACATCAGCAGGGATGTGACATTTGATGAAGACACAGCTTACAACAAATCCAGAAAGAGACCTACTGAAGAACCTGAAGAAGTAGAAGCACCCAGAATTTATGATACAACCATGAATGAATAAATTCGAGAAGAAGATCGAGAATTCGAAGAGCCACAAAGACCTGTAGATCCACCTCTGGAGAAGAATCCTCATAAGAGGAAACCTGCTTGGGTACAAGAACTTATCCAAGGTGCGGAAAGATATGGGGCTCCAGAAGAGAATCACAGAGAAAGAAAAAGGACCAGATCTTATTCCGGGTATGTAGCTTTACTATGTGATTTCATTGATAAAGAACCTTCCAGTTATGAAGAAGCGGCAGAACGAAAAGAATGGAAGGATGCTATGATCGAAGAGTACCAATTGATCATGAAGAATGATGTTTGGGATGTTGTCCCAAGACCAAACGGGAAGTCGGTTGTAACTTCCAAATGGATCTACAAGATCAAACATGTTGCAGACGGTAGCATTGAAAAATATAAGGAAAGATTTGTAGCTCGGGGTTTCTCTCAGAAAGAGGGAGTAGACTATGAAGAAACCTTTGCACCTGTAGCCAGATACACTTCCATCAGATCAGTACTTTCTCTAGCCGCAGTGATGAAATGGAAGATACACCAGATGGATGTCAAGACTGCCTTCTTGAATGGTGTAGTGGAAGAGGAAGTGTATGTAGAACAACCACTCAGTTTTGAGACACATGATAGGGAGTCTCATGTATGCAGATTGAAGAAAGCCCTGTACGGTTTGAAACAGGCACCCAAGACATGGTACGGCAGAATTGATAGCTTTCTATCCAGTTTGGGATTTACCAAGAGTAAAGCAGATTCCAACCTTTACTACAAGGTTGAAGATGGAAACCCAGTGATGCTTCTACTATATGTAGATGATCTGTTTGTGACAGGTATGGATGGGTTGATTACTGATACGAAGAGAAATCTTGCTGCCGAGTTCGAGATGAAGGACTTTGGTATGATGCATTACTTTCTAGGTATGGAGGTGTGGCAGAGTATAGATGGAATCTTCCTTGGACAAGGGAAGTATGCTCTAGAGATCCTGAAGAGGTTTGGGATGATGGACTGCAAGACTATGGCCACACCTATGGCATCGAACCTGAAGCTATTAAGTGATGCTTCATCAGAGTCGGTTGATGCTATGATGTATCGTCAGATGATTGGATCATTGATGTACCTGACGAACACGAGACCAGACATTTGCTTTGCTGTGAACACCTTGAGCTAGTTCTTGACAGATCTGAGAAATGTTCACTTGATTGCTGCAAAGCATATTTTGAGGTACCTGATGGGTACAGTTGATTATGGGCTCAAGTACGATGCGAATCAGAAGATTAACCTGGAGGTTTATGTTGATTCAAATTGGGCAGGCAGTGCCATCGATAGGAAGAGCACCTTAGGGTGTTGCTTCAATATGGGATTAGGTGTGATCTCTTGGTTTAGCAGGAAGAAATCTTGTGTGGCACTGAGTACAGCTGAAGCAGAGTATGTCACAGCTTGTTCAGCTAGTTGTGAGGCAGTATGGCTGCGGAAGCTACTGTCTGATTTATTTGATCTCCAAATGGATGCTACTTGTATACATGGTGACAACCAGAGTTGCGTGAAGTTGTCAGAGAATCTAGTGTTCCATGACAAGTCGAAGCACATCGAGATCAAGTATCACTATATCATGGATATGGTGCAGAGAGGAGTAGTGAAGTTCCAGTATGTTGCGATGGAGGAACAAATAGCTGATATGTTGACGAAGCCATTGGCCAAAGTGAAGTTCGAGTACTTTAGGGAGAAGCTTGGTGTTCTCTAGATCGAGGTTTCCTCCAAGGGAAAGTGATGAGTCCCAAAGCCATTCTGATGAGCAAGTCAGATGTAAGGGCTGAGCCATTCTGTCATGGTGAGAGGATTCAGTTCCTTCCATGTCAGATATGAGTGCTAAAATCCAAAGCCATTATGACAAGCAGGTCAAATGTAAGGGCTGAACCATTCTGTTATGGTGAGAGGATTCATTTCCTTCCATGTCAGATATGAGTGCTGGCCATTCTTTCGAGTAGGACAGATGTAAGGGCAACTGCCACTCTCTGGGAGAGTGGAGGCACCTAGTCCGTTACTAGGTAGCTCAGTCTGGGACTAGGGGCCATTCTGCCATGGTGACAGGATTCAGTTCCTTCCATGTCAGATGTTAGTGCAGGCCATTATGTCATGGTGAGAGGATTTAGTTCTTTCCATGTCAGATGTGAGTGCAGGCCATTCTGTCTTGGTGAGAGGATTCAGTTCCTTCTAGGTTAGATGTGAGTGCAAGCCTTTCTGGCGATGGTGAGAGGATTCAGTTCCTTCTAGGTTAGATATAAGTGCTGAAGCCTTTTCATAGATGTTAGTGATGTGATGTCCTATCATGCTGCTGAATGTGAGTCCTGGGCCTTTCTAATGTGATTGTAGGTTACTACATGATCAGATGTTAGTGTTGGGCATGCCTTTCTGACGAGTAGGTCAGATGTAAGTGCTGGGCGAAGACCTACCTGATGGCTAGGCCTACAACCAACATGAAAGAAGGATGGCTCTGTAGAACTTCCTATGAGGAGATAGCACACATGATGATAACCACATGAGATCCAGATCGAGCTATGATCCAGATCCAGTTATGATGACTTCGAGAGATCCAGATCAAGTGATGATCAAGATCCAACAGTGATGATCCAGATCGAGTGATGATCCAAATCCAGTGTAGTGATGATCCAGATCCAGTCCAGTGATGATGATCCAGATCGAGTGATGATCTAGATCTAGTGATGTTGATCTAGATCGAGAGATGATCCAGATCCAGTGATGATGTCCCATGATGATCCAAATCGAGAGATGATCTAGATTCGAAGAATGAAGAGGACTTGAAGACTCATAAGACTCGAGATGCAGATGACGAGATGATCCAGTTGATACAGAGAAGAAGACCAGTGCTGAAAATTGTGTCGAAAGAATACCTTCCTAGTTAAGAGGGAGTGTTGATGTATTTGTAACTTCGAAATGTATTCATCTATGTATCTTATGTATTGTAACCCGATGTTTATTCCGGGATGTATCTATTATGTAATTAAGTCATGTTGTCATGCCCCGATGTTCCAATCAAGAGAATCAATAATGTAAAGAAGTCATGTCAAGTCATAGTGAGTAACCCTCCTATTGTCTAAGGGTTAAAGTCCCCGCAGTTTCGGGGCACTAGGGTTATTAGACTCTCCTAGTAGAGGTCGGCCCTAGTAGGGTTTTAGTCATGTCGGGATTAGTATAAATAGAGAGCTGGGGTCTCTATTTAGTACACATCACTCACACACTCAAGTGTAGCGCATAGTTCAGGAAGGAGAAGACACTGGGGCTAGACAAGAAGAAGATTACTGCTGTCGGGAGTGCATCTTACTGTTTTGGGGTTTTACATCTTGTGTTGATTCTATCTCTGAGGAAGTTGCAGGGTTTTCTCCATTTATGGTTTCCTCGATGAAAAACACTTGTTCATTGTCTCTTGTGTTTGATTGTTGTACTTGTTGTTCTCTCAGTAAAGATCCTAACATAATGTTAGCTTAATGTTGAAAAACTAACACAAATTACATATGTCTAGGGCTTAACACACAGTATATTACATAAGTCACGATATATCATGTGTTGCGTGCACTAAATAAAAACACAGACCAATAAGCCAATATAGCTTGCAATCTCTCCTAAGGAACTATTTTGTTAAATGAGGAGGTATTACTCCATTCCATCATCCTCTAGAAATGATCTTCAAGTGGATATCATATTGGAAATATGTTATTCACTTGAGAAGTGTCCTTTTGGAGATTTGTGTTAATGACAAGTGGAAGGATAAATATCAATATAGATTTTCCTTCAAGTTTGTTATCAATGGTTTGAGGGAAAAATTAATGGTGATATTACAGGTTGTACACACAACATGTAGGAGTGATAAGGACATTATGGGGCTATCATTGCGCTTACCTCACCTTCCCACTTTGGGCATGAATGGAGTTATGTCTTTACACTCGGTCATTGCATTGTTGCAAGGGGTATTTCCCTCTCCATGGGGGGTTTGGCATTTTTCTGTCATTTTGAATTGAAGACTCTGTTAGTGCAGTGGAGAGGAAGCATGGTGTCTCTACGGGTGTTCCTAGCGGAATTTGAGTCCCTTTTTTCAGTAAGGAGTTCAAGTAGAAACAATTGTTATGAGCTGGTTTCTGGTGGGAGGTGTCGATTAGTGCAATACAAAATCACTGATGTGGTTGTGTTTAGAGTTACGGGTGTTCGATTATATAGCCTTGAATTTAATTTTGAAACATATTTTAACACAAACAATAAGAGAACGACTAACTATAATTGTTTTTGCTTGGTTTTAAGGTAGGATGAATTCATCCCAACTTGGTAGTTTATGGTTTGCAAAAGTTTTGTTCCAACGGTCTAGTATACAAAAGACTTTCGTAATAATTTTATGGTAGAATTTTTGCTTCAACTTACAATATTTAGTTCAACGCACCGATTCTTATGGAGGGAAATAGTTTTCAAGGGTGATCTGGGTAATTGGCCTGACCTTGGTGAAGCGTATTTCATCCTTAGAGAGCATAAGTCCTCAAGCTCTGCTATTTTTCTAGGGATATTTTATTTTCAAGTGTTTTGTGGTAATTTTCAAGATTACAAAGAAGTTGGAAATTTTTTCCTAGTAGAGGTGCTCATTCATCTTACATTAGTTTCAGTGCATAAAGCCATGTGGAGGGGGGAAAATGTGAGATATTAGTTCATTCCCTCTCTGTAGATCATTTCTCTAATAACAACAATTACATTTTCTATAGAATGTAAATTTCTTCGGAGACCAGAGATCAATCTGTTCAAAAGGTCAAAATGGTTGAAACAAGAATCTCAAACTCTAGTGGACTAGGATTAAAATGACAGGTTTTTTTTATCTGGTGTTTTTCCATTCTCTTATTCCCTATAAACTATGCTATTTTATCTCCTAACCAGTAGAAGTAAAAATCCAAAGAACACATTTTTATTGACAAATCAAATATGGGGTTCCATGGGTGCTATTGGAAACCAAAAGTAAGTCTTAAGGAGTTGTTGGTTAATATGAAATCACCCTATAACTGCGGAAGGACAAGCAAGACATTTACTATTAATTGGTTTTTCACTGCTCCGTGCACTTCAACAAGTGGAAACTTGGAGGAAAAAATGGGAAGCTAATTATTCTACATATATATATATTTTTATCTAGAACTCAATACAAACTCCTTAAGGTGCATGTGAATCAACTGAAGTACAAATTGGTTATGAAAGACAAATAAACTGAATGTTTGAAGGATAAAACATAGGATAAGACAAAACAAATTCGTGTTTTATAAGATAAAGTTAAGTTAAGTTGGTTATGCAACCAAGTCCTAGAAATAACATAAAAGGATTAGAAATAGACAAGAAGAGAGTAATACACTCCTTAATAATGAAGAACATCGATAAATAGCAATCCTCTTCGAGGGAGGAACCTCCTTACACAATGTCCATAGTAAGACAAGACAAGATACAATGATCACTAAAATGAGAATATCTCCTTCCTATATATAGGATACAAATGTGTACCATAAAAAATAACAGACCCACTAATGGACCCAAGACGACATGAATAATATGTAATACACCACAACATAGGGGGTAATATGCCACACTATAAGGGGAAATGTGCCCTACATTTAGGGCTTAACAATTACATATTCTATAGAATTGAAATTTCTTCGGAGACTAGATATCAATCTATTCAAAAGGTCAAAATGATTGAAAGAAAAATCTCAAACTCTAGTGGCCAATGTGCTTCAACATATGGAAACCTGGAGGAAAAAATGGGAAGCTTGAATTATTGTATAAACCTTGTTTTATCTAGAACCCAATACAAAGTCCTTAATGTGCATGTGAATCAATTGAAGAATAAGTTGGTTATGGAAGACAAATAAACTGAATGTTTGAAGGATAAAACATAGGATAAAGCAAAAAAAATCCATGTTTTACAGGATAAAGTTAAGTCTATAGAGCAGGAGCAGTGTCCACGATTTCTAATAACAATAAGCTTCCAACTCCCTAGGGCTCCGTCAAATCCTATGGTTATGAGAAAATAGTGGAAGGGGACAACAACACTGTGGAATAAGCTTAGTTGGAAATACAATGAACACAAACTTCCCATTTCTCTTCCATAGAAGAACAAATGAAGGATTCTCTTGAGCGACCAGGCACCAAACATGTTTAAATTTTTGCTATGCAGTATAAATGTATTTTGTATTTAGCCAATATAATATAATTTACACATGTAGAATAGATAGTATAAACAATAAATTAGTAAAATATGCCATTTTTTAACTCGACATCCTAAGTTTGTAATTTTTGTAATTATTGTTTTCATTAGTTATCTTAGAAATCAACATAATGTATCCTCACATTGTTCGATTTGGTTGCAGCCTATTTTTTATTAATACAAAAAAGTACCCATTTTTGTGACAAAAAAGAAAAAAAGATGTCATTAACTTTGTGATTTATATATCAATTAATGTTAGTATTTCAAAAGTTAACACAAATACATATTAATATAATACACCATAAATGTGTTGTAATAAACAATAAATATGACAATAAAAGCATATCAAAACCACATTTTCTGCTTACACTATTTAATGAATTTTAAATATGATTATATTAAATGGTTGTTAGCTTTTCGTATCCAACATTATAAAATGAAGACAAAAAACATAAGTGGCCAATTATAGATACCCATAGTAAAATGAGACATCTACAACATAAATGTCAAAATAAAATATTTACATATCACTCTTCGTTGTCATTACCCTATATCTTCCTCACTTAGAATTATAACGTTGTTGTTCTCATAACATGTTTTGGTCTTGGATCATGTCTCAGTACAAACCACCAATCCTCATCCAACACATTCGGGTAAAGTAACACTTGGTTACAGTCTTTTGGGAAAACATAAGGTTCAGTAGTCTCAACCCACATTCTTTTGGGATTAATACATATTAGACCACTATCACGTTCTTCCTTTACTCAACTTCGATAGAAGGTATCCCACCACTTGTACCTAAAAATAACACATTGAAAACATGAGAAGTCCACTTGCATGATCTTTTGTATCTTTCCAATGTAACCTAACTTCCCTCGTATTTTGTTTTGATCATAGCGACTAGTACAACTATATTGGTTGAACTTGACCTCCACTCCACAATCTTGTGTGATATGCCCATCATCAACATCCTCAATGTGAAAATTATGTCCATATGCCCACATAGATGGGAACATATGCACCTATAAAAATGTGAAAAAAGGACGATGTCATATGTCTAATAATTTGAGCATTAATAAAAACATAATACATGTTACAATTCAAATGTACATTATAAATTGAATGAGGTACGTAGAGGTATTATTATTGAGTTGTTGCACATGATTCCTATGTTTAATGAATCCTTGTCTCAACATGGGTAACTACCAGATGCACCATATTTCTCTATGATATATTCATCCACCCCACTATTAGGATAAACATTTGGAATATTTTATTTTAAATGATCAAGATAAGACATGCTTGTACCATTCAACTGTCTAATATTTATTTATTATTATTATTTAAATTTTTTTTTTTAAAAACTTGGCATTGTCTCATTTCCTTCTTTTCTCTTCAGACAATGTGATCCATGGTTATGTTTCCTACATGTTGTAAAGAATACATTTATTTAATGCGTCAATTTCTGAATTTGTTGATGTATACAATAATTCAAAACAAATCATATGAGATCAAATATATATTATCAAATTCAATGTAAGCAATTTATCTATATAAAATTGACAAAATATAAGTGACTTACTCTTTCCCTTCCCTTTTATCCACATGCTTTTGGTCATCCCAAACAACTACCCTTGGTATGTCATCAATTTTCTTAATGCATGGACTGAAATAATATAAGAACGACTTGTATATGATGTACCCCTCCGCCATAGACCCCTTTAGTTTTTCCCTTTGTCAAATAAACCTCTTCAACTTTTTCATGTACCTCTCTAAGAAGAACATCCAACAATATGAGAGCACCCCAACTAATTCAACCTCATTAGGTAGGTGAATTAGAATATGGATCTTCTAGTTCATAAAAATCATGGGTAGTTCCTTCTCAAACATACAAACAATCTCAACTATCTCTTGACGCCACCATGGAATGCTAGGAATATGAATATCCTTTGATTTGATCCATTGTACAAATGCGTCTAAGTTTGATATCACATGCCATAGTTCTTTGGGGAATTCATGGTTCATAGTACCATGCATGAACAAAGGATAATTACACTACAAAATAGACACACACACAATCAATTTCCATAAAACTAAGAGTGCATAGTACATTTTAATCTACAATACAAGAAAACAAATAATGTATTCGACATATATACCCTTATAAGGTTAATATGGTCATGTGATTTTAACCCCGACAAATGTCTTTCTATGGTGAAGATGTTAGAGTTGACCCATTTAAAAAAGGTGCCTTCACACCTAATATAACATCCTTCTCCATAAAAATATGATATTTTTTAAAAATCCATGGGACATCACCTTCTTTAAAAGAGAAAGAGGGACTAACCTCTCCTTTGATTGTTTTCTTGGCCAATATCTCCTTTTTGTATTCGAAGAAATAAGATATCTTCTAACAACCAATGTGTCTCTTATTTTTATGATATATGCCTCTGCAAAGAAGATGAAACATTTTTTAAATATGCATGGGATCTAGTAAGTGGGAAATCTTAAGATGTTCCCAATATGGAAGCTCCTAAAATATAGACTTTCATTTCATCATAATGGGAATTTTCTCAACATGGTTGTCAAAACATTTAGCATCATCAAACATAGGTTTCCCATTTGAATGAAACAATTCTACAACGTCCTTCTTATTATCTATGTTATATTCCATTATCCAATATGTTGTTGTGATTATTTCAGGTATTATATTCTCTCTAGTTTACCATTTAAAGCATATGTAACTCTTCTATAAGGGTGGTCTTCTGGGAGGAATACTCTCAAGCAATCATACATTGGTTTCCATAGGTGCTTGGACCAACTACACTTTATAGAAGGTCCACAACGTTTACATCCACGATACCCTTTTGTTATAAGACCTGTATTGTTATTGTCACGTTAATACATGATCCAAATATAGTAAATGTGCCAAACAAAGTTACATATATAAACAAATCAATTAACATGATTACCAAAGAAAACTCCTAGTTTTGGATAATCGTTTGTGGTGTACACACATATGCCATACAACATAAAATACCTCTTCATTGGAATGGGTTTTGACATATCATATACATGTATTACTTCCCATAATTGCTTAAATTAATCAATCAATGTTGTAGGTAGAAATCCATTATGTTCACTTGTCTCCTACCCTAGATTATAAGAGCCAACATAAGATGTTTATTCTTCACGAACAACCATGGGGGTATATTGTTATTGATCACTACCATTGAAAAAACATAATAGTTGGTGTTTTGGAGGGAATACAAGTTAACTTCATCGATGGATATTCTCAATATAAGGCTATGTACTTCATCCTTAAATTTATCAATCCAAGTATCCTATATATGCTTCATGGCTATTGAATATGTTGGGATTCACATAACTCCAAACTCACTTCTATGTGAGGCATGTCAGCCCTGCAACAAAACTAATTGGTTGCAATAAAATAGCCTTTGAATCCTTGGAATTAGAGGCATTTGTCTCAATATATTACGAGGAATACCAAGTGCCTTACCTTGTTTCTTAATTTTCGGTAAATATCATGCCCACATTTTGGACAATATGTCTTTGTCTGCATATCCATCTATGTATAAAATATTTTCAATCATTAAGTTATGCATGGTATGGTATGTACTCAACACACAACCTTTTCAACATTTCTTTGTCTTTATGCAACTATCGAGAAACAAATTATCATTTGGAAGTGACTTATCTTTGAGTAACCTACAATTACTAGGAAATAGAAATGTACACTATCATCAAGCATGCATACGATCAACCATTTTCAATGTTTATTGTGAGACAAGATTCCTTAAAAAAATATGGGATTGATTGGTTATTTACCTCAAAAGTGACGAGGAACATGCATATGATATACCATACATTAATTTCAAGTTGTACAACAACATTACAGTCCTTAGTTGGGTATAACTTGATCCATGTCCAAAGAGAGGGGCGATGGAATCACATTTTAAGATTTTAAAGAGGATATTGACAATATAAGTGTCATTTCCTAGTTCACTTTCTTGGAATGCATGTAACAACATTCCCTCCATGACATGGGTATCTCATAAAAAATCATCCATACCAACCTCTATATCATTGCTTTCATCCCCAACATGTGAAGAAATAGTGTTTCTATAGCAGTTTTGAATTGGTGATTCAAGACGTAGGGGGAATTGAATAAGAGTTTGATTCAACCATTCTTGGTATTCTTCCTCTCTGAGTTGTGTTCGCTTAATAGAATTATCTTGATTTGAAATCATAGTGGGGTGCAATGTTAGATCATAGATAAGTCACTTGAGGCCATAATATTGTTTGTAAAATTATTCAACATTACATCAATAGTATTAGTAACACAATGCATTTAGTATGTTCAAACATTATAACAAACATTTATTAGAAGTGTGGTTTTTATCCCCAATAATAAACATGCAATCAACCACTTTATAAAACAAATTTCAAATTAAACAATACATTTCCATAAGTTCCATTTAAATTCCAAAAATATAATTACTCAATAATATTTTTCTAATGCCCCATGGGGACGTCTAAAGGTCGACCAATTGCATGCCAGTCTGACGAGCGGTTGCCGGTTTACAAAAGTTGTAATTTATTAACAATTGGTTAGAAAGAGATAAACTACATATTGCATGTACACAAAAATATGGATGCCTTCCTTTTCATAAAGAAATCTTTGTCATAAGAGAGTTCATGAAATGAACAATTCAAAAGAAGTAATGAGGACCTACAAATATTTATGAAACTTGCAATGCTCCCACGTGTTCATGAATAACCATCGATATATAACATGTCTTTTTCTGTTAAGTTTCCATAAGCATAATTGTCCATGCACATACTCTACATGGAAATGCTATGTTTGTATTTAACAATATTGAAGTGATAAAATCAACTATAAAGAAGACCACAAAATGGTAGAAGTGCTAGTGATTGTTTCGGAGGAATGGATACATGTGAAAGGATAAACAACCCAACATTTGCAACATCTATTTTAGACTTGGTAATCATATAACTATTACCACAAAAGATAAACAACAATAGAAGGCATGGAGTACGACCAAACACCATACAAAGCACAATTGTAGCAGGCTTGGTATTTACTTTGTATAAGGATAGAAAGAGATAATTCATTCATACCTTTCAACAATTGAACCGACCTTGGTGTGTACTTGGAAATTTTTGCTCTCAGCTCATACCAATTTTTGGATCTCCTAGTAGAGATGTTTTGCATTAAGTATTGATAGCATACTTTGACTCACTATAAATATCTGATGACTCAACAAAAGGAGACGGATTGGTTAGTTTAAGATGAAACTTAGTTGATATGGCTTCCAACATTACAAAAAAGAAGCATATGAAAGTGTTCCTCTGTGTCCTTTCTATATCACACATTCGATGCTTGACCACATTGGGATGTATTAGACATCAACTTTGGGTAGTTGATCATTAATATAATGGGGAAATGTGGCATGTCAAGGGTTCTCCTTCAACCATTTACATTTTGAACAACCACATATTACTAGTGTGTCATAAAAGAGATCTAATTCATGATGTAGTGCCGTTGACCCAAGTTGGTTGTTGGAAGATGGCATGCTACACTTGGTAGGGTAAAAAAGTTGTCTATTTTCATTAAATATCTACCTGTGATATATTTGTCCTAATAATAACTTGTGGTATGTTTTTGCATTGATGGAATATCTTGTGCATTTTAACTTGATCTTGAATCATGATCCTGCAAAATTGAATGTACAACTACTCAAATGCACATGCATAAATAACGTAAATTGAATTAGATAAATGAATCATAAATAAAATATGTACTTACGAAAAATAAAGGGGATAAATTGAAGAACTCGGAACAATACATGATGAGCCAAAATGTGAAGAATTATATATTTGATATTATAATTTTTTATTCCCTACATTTGAGCCAAAATTATAATCAATACAAGAATAAATTCTTAAAAGAAAGTTTGGAAAACATAGAAAAATCTAACTTCAAACCAAAATTTGAAGGGTCTATAGAAGTTATCAGTGTGTTGTATTCCGTTATGGAGAGAAATTCCTATGGCTTGGGGTACCACAACAGACAGCTTGACTCCAGAAATCAATCATTTCCTATATGCAATAGAAATTAAATATCTAACACTAAAGGATCAGACCTCGTACCTTATTCCGGACGGTTGAAGTAGATCCCCGTTGAGCTTTCCAACTTCAGATTGAATTGATAGATTACTTCCTCAACAACAAGTAAACAATACAAGCATACTATATATATTGGTGTTAGATCTATTCTAGCATATATAATCAGCAATGTATAAACATTTGAAAACATCCATGGATAAAATATTCATTCAAACATACATTATTGGACAGGAAAAGATATTTCTATTAATATAAAATCAGAGATTACAATGGATACAACCTCTGTCGGCCCATCTGCGAATCGGAGAAACTGAATCCCCCACTTAGGCCTCCACCACCTCAATCCTCCATCTCTCGATAGCAAGCTCACAAGCAAAAGGAAAGCTTGGGAAGAACAAAAAAGTGCTCCAAGGGACAAAGGGATGCAGACTCAAGCACAAGTTCCGGCAACAATGGACTATAGTTTCTTTGCTCTCAATTCTCTCATATGCCTTCAATGTACCAAAGAGTTCCTTATATAGCTTTTCAAAGGGGTAATGAAAGGTCGAATCTGAGCGATCTCAAGGCATATGGAAGGCCAAGAGTCAAGTGAGTCGGATCCATGTCAAGGAAAACTCCAAAAGGATTTGGATTATGCACACATCCTGATGTACGTGGTTTTAGGGGTCAAACCTGTGTATATACGCGATTAAGGGTTTAAAAGTCGTGTGCATTAATTTTCACATGCTTTAAGGGATGGTCAAGGAAACATCAAAGGACAAAAACTAGTCCAAGGGGTCTAAGGAGTCTGCAGAGGGACAGGGGAAGGGCATATAAGTGTGATTCACCTGGAGTGGTAAAATCAGCTATAACAGATGCTCCCTAATGTGTGAGGTCAGAGGGGTCATATGATGGCCGAAATACATTATAAGTCCATCCCAGAAGTGGAGTGATGAAGGATCCCAAATGGAAAACCATCCACCCGTACAATGATACAACTCTGCACATACTGCAAATACATATAGCAGCCTCGGATACATAAGAGTACAATGGCCATGAATAGGCATGATACAAGATATCACATAAGTGGTCATCGCCGCGTACAATATACATAAATTAGAATATCCATGATGAAGATATACAAAGGACCATGATCTCCATAATGGCTGAAGATATATAATGGATCAAGATCTCCATAATGGCTGGAAATGTTTGACATATACTGGAATCAAGTCACGAGAGCTGAAATCTCATGAACACTGGCACGATCAAGGAGGTAGCATATAAGAGATGCCACCAATCTAGAAGGTCTTCTACACAAACCGCTACAAGTACATGTCCGACTATGTGAATAGAGGTGTCGAGGTCGAACATAGTAGTCCATCGTCTGATTACCGGTCATTGATGTATACCGTTAACAGACGCGAGATCACCCGCCGATAATGAAAATGGGAATCAAGGTACTAGAGTGCAAAATAACAAGTGTGAATAAATTTGTTGAGGTTGAACACTTGAGGGGATCCATCGATCAGGGGACATTGATGTATTCCCAAAGACTGTTGATGGTGAGAGAACCTGCCACTAATGACTGCAAGTCTCAAGGCACTTAAAATGACTCTAGATTCCAATCCCAGAATAAATGAACTGAAGTCGATGGGATGAAATCCGCTGGAAGGAGGGCATTAAGGCATGCCCCATTATCCAACACGAGGTACTCAGCAAAGTTGTATAATGTGGAAGGACTTGATCATAAGGTGCGTGAACCAGTAACTGTACTGAGATTGGCCAACATGCAAAGTCAAGATAACTAAGGAATGGCCGACTCAGGTTTCAACTTCCTTCGAACAAGAGCATAACGATGAATGGTGACTGAATAAAGGCAACATAGAATCGATATACAAACTGGGACTGCTCTGTGACACAGGAGGCATCGACAGAGGCTCCATGGGGATTGGAAACTTAACCAGTCCGTGGAGATAAACTCAGATAAATGAGTACAACTCCTAAATTCAATTTATAAACCCAACCAATGGATGTGATATATATTGCTTTGTTCTAAGGCGACACGAATCGACAGTTGCCAAAGATAACATATTTCCTTGTCCGGATTTTTGGTTTTTTTGTTTTTTTGGAATTTTTCAAATATTTAAAAAGCTTGAAAAAGAATAAAACTGCTTTATAGTTACAGACTAGGAGGAGACGAGTGTCATAGGGGAAAGCAAACTAGTTCCAAGCAGTGGAACATACCTATGCTCAATGCAAGGACACATCTGTAGGATATCGACACTCGGGGGAAAATCCCCTCCCGGTAAAAAGGGAATCAATCTGCAAAGGATATATAAAATGGATCTGGATGGCTAGACATGAGACAAGCTTGGGCTATATGTCTGAAACGCAATGTGAGGGAAGTTGGAATAAAGCTCAATAAGGTAGGTAAATCTCATGATAATGCAATTACAACTTGACATACAGGAGTCCTGAGGGAAATAGGCCAACAAAAGATCAAGAGGAGTATGAGGCTCTTGCGAAATGTCATGGCAGTACTATACAACGGACTCCCACACCCTAAAGGACAAAACATCAGCATGGGCACCAAATGTAGATAAGGTGCTAACTAGGGTACCCATGTAAGGTCAAGCTCTACCACTCATACCATGCCACTTCTAAAACAACAAGAGGGTTCCGTGACATAATAGAGTGGGTTCGTATGTAAGGCTATGATGAAATGGTCATAAGGTCATGCAAAATGCAAATGGTGATGAAACCTAACCTATATGCCAGTTTAGCCATGATACCTGAGATCGACACGAATGAGTCAATCCAATGGCTAAAACAACACTCAAAAAGATCTGCTACACCATGAATTAGGTCAAAAACGGTCCAAAATGATTAGAAATGGTCCAAACTATAGGAAAGGGGGTAAAAATTTTTAAAAATTTGGAAAATTTCTATAAATAGTAGAAAATTCAAAACATTATAAAACATTTGAAATTTTTACCCAATTGAGCTTATATTTTCAACAGCAAATTCTAGGAGATCTAGCCGACGGAATCCACTACCGTTTCTTCCAGGTACTTACCCATCCTCTTCTCTTCCATTTTGATGAAAGTTTTATCAAATTCCATGGTCATTTGAGGTTTCTAGGCCAATTTAAAAAGGGCGTTGCGGCCGACGCGGAAATCGATGGGTTTTCCACGTATAGGGCTGGATATACGTGGAAAATGCCCTCACAGTCGCATACATACGCGGCTGTTTGGTAAACAGTCACGTATGTGGCCGCGCATGAGATTTTTTGAGTATTCTAATGGGAAAACTTGCAATTTTTTGTGCAGGATGGTCCTAGAATGGAGAGAGCGTGAACATGGTGATGTAGAGGAGGTAGTAAGGGCCGATCTAATGGCTCAACAAGTGCTACGTGCATGTGGGCTCTACAATTTTTGGTGTCTTGGTGGCTTGAGGGAAAAACCAAGACTATTGCAGATGCTGGTGGATTACTGGGATCCAGACTCTGAGTCCTTCTAGATAGATGGGATGTCCCTCACCATAGAGGTGGAGGACATATACTTTATTACTGGACTTTCCCGACTAGGGGAAGTAGTGAACCTTCGTTCTCACGGTGGGCCCGGAGGTGGCCTGACTATATATGAGTACATTGTGGTGTACTGCTATCCGGACACGGAGAAGGAGGGGAGTCAGATCCCAACCAACTCTATACAGGTGCTGGGCCTAAAGGCCATCCTACTGACATTGGGCAGGATAGCAGGTTTGGCTTCACTCCACTAGGACTCGCGGCCTCTGATGTTCTATGCAGTGGAGTGGATGAGACCCACGGTCTATGACTAGAGCACTACACTATTGAGCAACATGAAACATCAGCTCAGTGAGTGTAAGATGGTTAGAGTGCGGAACTTCAATTTCAGCATCATACTAAGCACGTTTTTCTTTGAGCGTGTTCCAGGATTGAGCCCCAGAGTTGACGTTCCTCTTCACGGGGTTTGAGATCTGGCCCAACGGCGTTGGGCGGATGCGATGCACAGACTAGGGGGAGGTAGGGTGTCCAACCCCTATCCAGATGAGTTCTTTCTGTGGTGGTGATGACAGATTGTTTCCATAGATGACTACCCCTATGCGAGGATTGATTTCCGGGGGGACCCGGACATGCCGCTACCACCAGGATCGACATATGGTGACATAGGTAACGAATCTTGACCCTCTCTTTAAATTTTTGAGTTATTTAATTTTTTTTGTGTTTTCTGATTATATGGAATCAAAAGACATATTTTTTGGGTGACAATACATAGTGACATCTACCATTTGCATGTAGATGTGGGACCACGACGACCTGAAGGCTTCCCTCGTCACATACGGAGGGGAAGAGGAGATGATATCACATATGTGGATGCGGAGCGGATGCTCCAGAGCATTCATACCAACTTTGTGAGGCTGACACACAGAGTTCCCATGGCATAAGTCAAGGACTTGCCTAAGGCTATGCAGTGCCAGGTGGTGGGTGTACCACGAGCATGGGTGCAATTATTCCGATGGCTAGCTAGAGCCGTAGTGACCTTCCATGATCACAACCCTCCTCCTCCTCCACAGGCTTATATGCTTGGGAGTTATACATTTTGTATTACCGTGTATTATATTTTGGTGGCTCAAGAGCCCTATTTTTGTATCATGACACTATGTATTACCACATTTTGGATGTTATATAAAATTTTTATGGTGATCGGTTTATTTATTTACATGTGTAAAAATTTGTGTTTGTGATGAATTTATTGTGTATGAAACAAATGCCAATCTAACACATAGTTAGCATATGAGTCGGCAACTTGATTATTAATTCTTGGAATATGTATGTATGTTATATTGTCAAATTGTCGTTCTAATAATCTCACACATAAGAATCTTCTTAATAATGTCAGATCTCTAACATGGTACAAACCATTAAGCTGTGACACTACTAACTTCGAATCAAGACGTACCTCAAGAGAGAGAACGCCATGTGAAATGGCATCCTGTAGAAGCTCAATAACGACACTATATTCAACAACATTGTTTGAAGATAGCCGCAAACATACGCCTCCTGAAGACAGTACCTGACCCATAGGAGTATAAATCACCGAAGCATCAGATGCTGAGTGTTGAGTGTGACGGCTCGCACCATCCGTGAATCCTATGTAGGCGGAAGATTCCATTGACATCTACCAAAAGAAATGAAAACTAATCACAAACCTGATCACTATAAGAAAAAGACCTAGCTATGCAAAACAGTACAATAATATATAATAACCAGCCTTGGCTGAAAATCATGCATAGTACTTCTTGAGATAGAGCCCATTTCTAGGCTCCACCAAGGCCGTTCCCTCATAATACACTAACTCATAAGCGCCCTTTTCTAACACACGTTTGACGACATAAGGACCATGCCACATGGGGTTAAACTTTCCTGTCCCCAAGGGTTCTTTCGGTTGATCCCACAAAAGGACCAAGTCTCCCTCACTAAACCTCCTTGGATGGACAGACTTATCGTACTGGACCTTTACGTGATGTTTATTTACTTCTAGAGCCACCAAGGCATCTCGACACTGCTCATCAAGTTGCTCAAGGTGGACCAAATGCTCCTCCAATGGTGAAGTGTCTGGTAAGAGTCACTACGGCTAGCTTCAAAGAAGGAATCTCGCATTCAACCTACAATATCGACTCCACTCCATGTACAAGTTGATATGGAGAAAAACCTGTGGCCATCTTAATAGCGGTTCTATACGCCCACAAAGCAAGATATAACATGATGTGCCAATTATTCTTGCTCTGTGCGATGGTTCGTTGGAGAATGGATTTGAGTGATTCATTGACTGCTTCTACCTGTCCATTCGCTTGAGGGTAGTAAGAGGAGGAATGCTCTTTTTTGTACCCTAACTTTTATGCCAACTCTTCCATCATACGATTATGAAAGTGCGAGCCATGGTCAGTGACAAGCTTTTTTGGAATTCTGAACCGAGTAACAATCTGGTTGAATACGAAGTGCACGATTGTCTCACTATCGGATTTAACTATAGGAATAGCCTCAACCCATTTCGTGAAGTAATCAACAGCCACTATGATATGATGATGCCCCCCAGCTGAAGTTGGGTTGCAATCCATAAAATCAAGCCCCCACTTAGTGAAGGGACCAGCGGTGATGACGGGATGTAACGGGGCAGGTTTCGAGCGCATATTATGTGCAAACACCTGGCAAGGGTGGCACCTCTTGACAACATCTATACAATCCTTAAAGATTGACGGCCAAAAATAACCCGCCCTTAAGATTTTTTGGGCTGTAGAAAGCCCAGATAAATGACCACCACACACCCCTCCGTGGCAATCATTCAACACTACCTTAGCCTCTTCATGAGTTAAACAACGTCATAAAATGGAATCTACCCTACGGTAGTACAAAGTTTTATCCACTATGAGGTAATTCTTAGACACGTGACGTAATCGTTGCCGTTCATCCCGTGAGAGGTGAGTAGGGACCTTCAATTTTTGTAAATATATAATGATATCCCCATACCATGGGTCTAAAGTTGAGATTAAGAAGATGTGTTCATCGACAAACGTATCTTCACAAACCAACTCCTCAGCCTCGCTTGGGAAATCCGATATAAGCTCTGCAAAAATTAACGATTTCTTTGACTTTGCTGAAACAAACTCGAGATTGAATTCTTGCAGGATGAAAATCCATTTATTATATTTTCCCCCAATCATCCTTCGAGTCAGGATGAATTGAAATGGATTGACATGGGCTACAACCAAGGTCTGGTGAAGGAGAATATAATGTCTCAACTATTGAACTGCATGTACGGTAGCTAAAGCAAGCTTCTCAACATGAGAATAAAAAATCTCTGCGTCAATAAGGTTCCAGCTCAGATAGTATATGACATGCTCTTGGAGCTCCTCATCCTCTTGAACCAAAACCATACCAATCGTCTCAATGGACACGACCACATAAAGTAGAAAATCATGGCTATAGTCTGGGAGACTAATCATCGGGGCTGATGCTAGGGATCGCTTGAGCGCATAAAAGGACTCTTGGGCTCACTCATCCCAGCAAAAGGTGGTGTCCTTCTTCAAAAGATGCATGAAGCCTCTAGTCAAATTGGTAAAATTGACAAAAAATCTCCGTAAGAAGTTTGCCATGCCTTGTAAACATTGAAGATGACGAATATTTTTCAGGGGAGACAACTGAAGTATTTCCTCAACCTTCAAAGGGTGGACACTTATACCCTTTAGAAATGATGAATCCTAACAAGCGACCTGACTTCACACAAAAGATGCACTTGTGAGGATTTAACCTAACCAAATAATGATGACATCTTTCGAATACCAATCTCAAGTGATAGGAATGACGCATTCTCATACGAGAATGAGCAGCAAGGTCATCCAAAAATACCTCGGTAATCGACTTGAGATCATGGAAGATCAAGGTCATTTCCCGCTGAAAAGTAGCTCCGGCGTTCTTAAGGCCAAAAGGCATTTTTCGATATGCAAAAGTTCTCCAAGGACAAACAAATGCAGTCTTATGTTGGTCCTTAGGTTTAATTTGTATCTGATTATATCTGGAAAATCCATCCATAAAGGAAAAAACCTTGCTACCCACACACTCATCCAAAATCTGATCAATAAATGGTGTGGGGAAATTGTCCTTAGGACATGCACGATTCAAATCATAGAAATCAGTACATATACGGATCACTCCCTGCTTCTTATCCACCAGAACGGGGTTTGAAACCCACTCCGTTAAGGTAACGGGATAGAGAAAACCGACTTTCAACAGTTTCTCTATCTCGGCCTTAATTACGGGTGCTTTCCTAGGATTCACCACATGCAAGCGTTGTCGAACAGGCTTAGCATTGGGATAAGTCTTAATCTCGTGTTCGACAACACAAGGGTTGATACCTGGCATTTCATCGTAAGAACAAGCAAATATATCATGGAATTCTTTAAATAGCTCGGTGTATTCTTGAATCTTAGCATGGGAACATTCTACCCCAATATAGACATTCTCTATCCTGCCAGGATCGCGAGAGACATTGATAGGAATTGTTGAAGATATGTTTGCCATGTTTCCATCAGCCATCGGACCAGGAGAGATTAATGGAACCATAGGACTACCAAATCTCTCACTAAGAACTACCCTAAAGTCCTCATGCTCTAAGCATTCAAGCTCAGGAAGAAAGTAAGATATATGATGGAGTTCCTCCCATGGTGGCTCAACTCCCGACATGGCCTCAATAATCGCTTCATCTGCAGGGAAAACACTATCAAGGTAGTCGTGTGCGTGAGAATACTGGACTTCCCATGTCGGCAGCACATAAGGGTCCTCCTCCTCCGTTTGTGAAGAGGAAGGACTGGGCTCTGCAACACGTTCGAGATTTGCTTGATAAGCTACCGTAGTTGCAGGCAACATCATGTCCGTCACGATGGGCTCACTCAGAGTACTCGGTGTAGGAAGAATCCAAGGATCTTCCATATGACTCATTTTTATAGCCCAAAATGACACATCTCTTCCTGTGACCACTTTCCCATGTTTCCGTCGCATGACAGCACTTCATGAAAGTCACTGAAAGTCACTGTAAAAAAACCTATCTTGGAGGACCCATATCTTGAGTTCTGTAACTCCGTTTGAACTCATTTTTATGCCATTAGAAAGGTATTTCAGTTAGCTAAAACTTTCCAGAAGACACCAAAGTATGAAAATGCCTAGAAATACCCTAAAAATGAGTTGTTTTGTATATACACGACTTTCCTTAAGGCAAACCCGCGTATGATACGTGAGTTGCTCTATATGATACCCGCGCATGCCTTATATACGCTACTTGCTGTATTATCAACCCGTGTATGACATGTGACCTTTCTGTAGAGCAACCTGCGTGTATTTTTCGTGTACGCAACTGTCCAGTTATGCAACCCGCGTATGCCTCTTAAAAATGTCAAAAAACACGTCTTTTGAAATTCGGGTAGTTTGGGTAGTTATGCAACTGACTCCTTCAGTTGTAAATACTTTGTCTTCACCCCTAACTCTTCTTTAAGCA
>LPNX010397129.1:113110-140280 GCA_001517045.1 Pseudotsuga menziesii | reverse complement strand
CCTCTTAAACCCTAGCCATAGGATACTTTCCTTTACAACAGAACTGGCGACTCTGCTGGGGACTAGCCTTGTCTGTTTGGGGTTTTTCTCTTGATTTCTTTTCAGCTTTTGCATTGTTTCAGGTCCTTCTTGCCACTTAGGAACACCTTGTAAGTCTGATAGCAAACCTTCCCTGCCTTTCTAAGGCAGTTTGTTGATCTTTTTTAAGATTTTCCTCCCCATTTGCGACTTGCTCTTTTGAACAGTCGCGAATGCAAGCTTGCATGCGCGGGTTGCTGCATTGAACAGTCGCGTATCATTCGCGACCTGCCCTTATAGACAGTCACGCATATACCTGTAAGTTAGTATTTTTAAGAAGTGTTTTGCTTGTTTCCTTTCTTTGGATAATCCGTGTTTGTGAGTGGTTTCTCTTTATGAATGTTGTATAGCTTGTCTGAAGACTTGTGGTGATCACCCTGCCTGCTTTTCCAAAAGCCTTTGAGTCTTTTTGCTTGGAGTAATTCTTGCTTGTCTGCTTTATTTGATCCAAGTTTGCTCAAAGCACAGTGCATTTTAAGTGCATGGTGGGTCTGTTAATGTCTTATGTGGGTTCTTGAATCCAGGGAGTTTGTGTCATTCTTTTTGTTGTCCTTTATCTAGGTGGTAAGTCCCTTTATAGCATTAGGATTTACTCTTTGCTCTTTCACCTGTTTCCTTTGCTTGGTTTGCTTTTGGCCTATGTTTCTGATCAGCCTCTGTTAGTGGCCTTTGTTTGATTTCAGAAGCTTGTTGGTGCTAGTTTCCTTCTTCTTTTGTTGGTTACCTTCACTTTGCCAAAGTTGTTGACTTGTCTCTTATGCAAGCTTTCCTTCCAAGTAGAGTTTATGTTGGCTTTAGTTCGTTCTAGAGTTTGTTGGGTGGTTATATAGCAGAGATCCTTTTGCTTTGTTCTTTTTATCTGCATGCTTTGCTTTGTAGGTAGTTTTTCTTTTGTCTTCATAAAAGAAAATTAAAAAGAACTTGTTTTTGTTGCTTTCCCCCCTACCTCTTTCTTTGGTTTGACCTTGTTGGACAAGGTGCTGAGCAGCCTTTGTTTGTAGGTTTAGATTGACTCTTAGGACTTCTTGACCTTTGTTTATGTCAGTCTTTCGTGCTTAGTCTTTTATTCCAAAGTTGTTGGCTTTTTTACTTTTGTAAGCTTTCCTTTCAAGAGAGGTTTATATTCAACTTTAGGGAAACCTAGGGTTTGTTTTTGGGGTATAAAGTAGTTGTCTATTTGCTTTGCTTACAGTCTTTGCTTGCATTAGTAGATAGGCTGTTTTTTCTTTTGCATTTATAAAAGAAAAATACAAAAACATGTATTTGCTTTATATGCATGTAGATTAGGTTTTAGTCTAGATTGCATAGCATAGCTTTGTTTTTGAAAAAATATAAAAAGAATTTTGTTCTTTTTGGCTTTCAAGGTTCTATTTGAAAAAGAAATATAAAGAGAATAGCTATTTGCTTTTTTGCATTTCTTGTCTCTTTTCTTAGTCAGTTTGTTTTCATTTTTTGAGTCAAAACACCACATCAGTTTCATGCCATTTACCCTCTGAGTAAGAAACAACCCTTAAAATTAACGTATAATTTTAAAATTTATTAGTAAGCTTTTATTTTTAGGGCCTTCCACCTACTAGCTTAGGCTAGGCTTGTGAGCTAGGGAGTGTAAACTTCCCACAAGCTATAAACTCAGACGTAGTGGACCATTCATTAGGTAAATCCTTGGTTCTACCGCTGTATCTGGGAAGCTCCTCTCAAACGGGAGTTAAGCACGAGGCTGCGTGGAGGCTTGGACAGAGGGGATAACCCCCCGAATCCTTGTCAAAACGTAACCCAGACTTTTGCGTATCTGGGGATTCTGTCTAGGCAGAGTTTCGGGCTCAGCTACCCTGCCCATGCGTACGAGTCCAGCTTGCGACTGTCCCCCCAGACAGTAGGTATTGTCAAGGTAGCCTTTAGTCTCTTTGACATCTAGGGTTCATACACCGGTAAACCGGAAGGTTATTTCTGGTTGACCTTGGACAGACTTGGAAGGTAACCCTTGTGGAAAGTGCAGGAGGGTGGTGGGTGATTCCTCCGCTTGTGCCTGAGAACCCCTCAAGGACGCCAAGTAATTGTCTATCAACTTTCTTCTGGAAAGTACATCTTATACCTGTTTGTCTGCTTGGGCTTTAGGAATTTTTAGTGAGTGCTGTTTGGTTTGTCTGTACTTAGTGGGCCTTTAGGTGTCTGCTTTGTAATTTTGGTTGACCATCAACCTCAGACTTTGGCTCTTGTTTTGAAACTATGGCTAGCACCCCTTCGAACACCAACCAAGAGATCCCCATGATGGGAGCTCCTTGTCCTATTCCTCTCACAGGGAATGTTGGTGTTCCCTTGATGCCCACCTTGAATCTTCCGGGATTCACCCTAGGGCTACCGGTGTGGTTGTTTTCCACTCCAATTGTCCTGAATGCTCCTGATGCTTCTCAGGTAAGCTCCTTATATCAAGGGCATCAAAACACTGTCTCCCCTTCACCTGTAGTTAGTTCTCCTCCTCCTTCTACCTCATGCGGTGAAAGTATTGATACTAGTAACCGGTAGTCTAAAAGGAGTAAAAGAAGGAGGAATAGGAAGAAAGCACATAAGCAAGGGGGCACCCATCCAACCTTTGCTGGTCATGTTGGATCTAAGCATTCAACCTCTGCAAGTCAAGTTGATATTCACCATCCAGCCTCTGGTGATCAAGCTGGTGGGATCCTTCAAACCTTTCCAGGTCATGTCAGATCCAGCCACTTAGCCTCTAGTGTTCAAGCTGAGTGCACCTGTTCAACCTCTGGTTTTCAAGTTGAACCTTCCAACTTAGCCTCTGGTGTTCAAGCTGAGTGCATCCATTCAACCTCTGGTTTTCAAGTTGAACCCTCCCATCCAACCTCTGTTGTTCAAATTGGATCCATCCATCCAGCCTCTGGTGATCAAGCTGGTGGGATCCTTCCAACCTTTCTAGGTCATGTCGGATCTGGTCACTCAGCCTCTGGTGTTCAGTACGTTGAGTGCACTCGTTCAACCTCTGGTGTTCAATTTGAACCTCCCCATCCAACCTCTGTTGTTCACGTTGGATCCGTTCACCCAGCCTCTGTCATGGTCATCCCGTTTTTGAACATTATGGAGTCTCTCAACAACCAACCTCTCTTAGTGAGGTTGGACCCAGTCACCCAGCCTTTGTTGTTCACGCTGGGGGAAAACTCTCATCCTCTGCTAGTCATGTTGAGAGAAAACAGTCATTGTTGTAATCTCACAGATCACATAAGGTTACCAATAATACATACAAAAATATACAGAAATATACACAGATACAAGAGACAAGAACAGATAGGATGAAACCGATTATATTATTCTCAATAGATCGTACAAAGACAAGAACTGAACTGAGTTCTTGTGAGGCTCAACAACCTAATAGTCATCCACTGCTAGTCATGTTGACTCAGTTGAGAAAACTGGTCGTTCTAAGCATCATCTTAAGTTCCCCTGTGTGCTATGCAAGGGAGATCATCTTACTCATCTGTGCCCTGCTATTCCAGAGGTGCAAAGAGTGTGGTCCAAGACTCATGGATTTCATTCTTTTGAACACCCTATAGTTTCTCAACATCCTACTCAACCTTTGGTTGATCAAGTGGTTGAACAAATGTCATCTTTGGTCAATCCCACTCTCCTTTCGGAGGGTGATCCTAATGTGATTACACCAAAGTCATCTTTGGTCAATCCCACTCTCCCTTCGGAGAGTGACTTTCACGAAGCGGTTGAATCGATCCCAGTATCGATCAATCCCACTCTTCCTTTGGAGAGTGAAGTGTCTACTAGTCACATTTTCTTCACTGCCAGTTCAGACCTTACTGAACAAGGGGGCATTGAACTTGTTTCAGATCAACCAACACCAAGCCCTCGGATTGCTTCCTTTGATTGGGATAGCCTAGTTGAGCCGCGCCTTCCTTCCGCTGCACCTTTCCAGATAAAGGTCAAAGTTGAACCATATACGATTGCTCGTTGTATTGTTGATGAAGGAGCCTCAGTTAGTATTTTGTCTGCTCGTGCTTGGCGAGGCATGGGATCTCCCAGCCTTGTGTCGATTGCTAGTCAGTTACTGGCGTTTGATAGAAGAACTTGTCTAGCCTTGGGAATTCTTGCTCAAACACCTGTTACTTTGGGTGGGAAGACCGTCTTAGTTGACTTCATGGTGATAGAAGACCCATTGGACTTCAATATGCTCCTTGGACATGATTATGTCTATGCCATGCAAGCTGTGGTGTCAACATTCTTTCGTGTGATGCACTTTAATCATGGCGAAGAAATTGTCACTATCGATCAGTTGGATTTTCTTGATCCGTCTCCTGACCCAACTAGAGACCAAGTCTTTCCTTTATTGGTTCCTAGTGTTTCTGTAGACACCACCCCACCACAGGTGAACTATGTGGCCTCTTGTCCTTTGTGTTCAATTGCTTCTGAGAAGCAGCCTCTGTTTTCATGCTTAGCTTCTCAGGACTTGGTCCCAGTAGTTGATCGGGTGAGTCATCCTATACAGATTGTAGAGCCTTCTCTCCACTCTGTCGATCCATTTGAAAGTTTAGACATGTATCCAATCTCGGATGATCTCCTTCCTTTGGATGAAGTCTTCCTAGAGTCTTTGATACAGTCTGATCTTCTTTTGGATGTTGGTTCAGTTGTGACTAAGTCTAACCCTGATTTGCCTAGTAAGCCCGACCTTTCTTCTTATGTTGGTATTGTTGAGTCTTTTGACTTTTCCTTTGAACAGCAAGTCAGTGATCCTGATGAGTTTGATTTTTCTTATGAATTTTTTGACTCCTTGGATATTGAGTTTGTTCCTACAGACTCTATCTCCCTTGTTGATTTTTGCTTTCCTTCTGAGGTCGATCTTATTGATTATAAATCCTTGAGCCTTGGTCCTATAGAATCTTCTTCGGTTGATTCTGCCTTGACTTTACCTTTTATGGAGGATAGCAAAGTCACATGTGTTTCTTCTAAAGTGACCCACATCGGATCGTTTCTTATGAATATGATCCTGATGTTGTTGTTTCTTGGAGACAGGATTCTTAGTTGGATTCACAACTGTTTACTGGCCTCACCTTATTGTTCAAGCTGTATTTGCATTTGCATGTGCCTTGCTCGCGCTCATGAGCCTGATGCCGGCTTCCACGCTTTTAGCTCGTTGTATAAGCCCTCATCTTTGTTCTCATCACCACTTAGCCTTGTATCATTTTGCCTTTGCATCTTGACACCCTTTACCCTGAGGAGACATTCCCTGAGTGTCCTTATCTTGCTCACTTTCCTTGCATTATGCATAGGTTTGTTCCTTGCGCTTGGAACTAGTTTCGCCTGCCTATGACACTCGTCTCCTCGCATTTAGAGCATTCTTTCTGCTCTCCTTCGAGCTCGTTAAAAACAGTAAGGAGGCCGCGAGTTGACTTTTCCGGACTCGTTAAAACTTCACGGGAAATATTATGAGTTTCTTTAGGCCCAAGTCTGACTCCTCAAAATAGACTTGACTGCCGAGTAAACTTGTCCGTTCAGGCTCGTTAAGAATATGTGAATGGGCATCCACATTGGTGGTAGGTTATCTCTTTCTCGGACCATGTGGAATAATACGAGAAAGGATCCCTCTCTTTTCTACTGAATTGAGAAGAGTATTCTCAGGCATAGGTTTATCTCTTTTCCGGACCCGAGGGACTAAACTTACGGAAAAGGAACCCCCGGTATGAGCTTAGTTTTCTCTTTTTCGTGATCTGGACCAAAACATGAAAAAGATTTCGAGTGTACTTTATGTCTGTGTCATGCTCGTTAAACCCTAAAGAACAAAGCATCGAGTTTATTGTTGTAAGCCCCATTTCTCGTAACCAAATGGATCTTTCCGAGTGATCTTGCCTTCCTTCACACTCGTAAAACTCAAGCTGTATATGCTTCTTTTGAAGGAGCGTTGGGTAGGTGGTAGTTTAACCTTTTTCAGACCTTCCTGACTAATTACGAAAAAGGTGCGCCTTTTCTTCTTCGGAAGTTAAGAGAGTTCTTCTCTGGTTTGTTTTATACTTTTTCGGCCTTAGGAGACTAAATTGTACGAAAAAGGACCCCCCTGGAGTCTTCTTTGGAGTTTTCAGACTCTCTAAACTATGAAAACACCGTCGAGCATGTTCTAGTTCGGGCTCGTAAAATCCACGAATTAGTGCCTTATCAAGCATTCTTCTTTCTTTTCTTCGAGCTTGTTAAAAAATGAAGATGGTCTCGAGTTTGCTTTCTTGGACTCGTTAAACTTTTACAAGAAAGAGGGGAAGGGGAAGGGTTATTTCCATGTCTTTTATATCATGGTAGCAAGTCTTGTTTCCTTGAACAAAGCACTAGTTTTGAGTCTATCAACAGTTGGGTCCTAGCATTTTGACCTTATCCTGATTCAGAGTTTCTTACTCCTCCAGTTGGTCTCTTTTCCAATTCTATGGGGAATCTGTCAATGTCTCCTACATTGTAGATTTGTTTCATTGGTCCTATTTTGTGTCAAAAGATGCCTAAGTCACTTTTGTGTCGTGCTCACTGTTCAAGGATTAAACCTTTGTTAGCCATTCTACAGTTGCCTTGACCTTTTGTGTCGGCCATTCCCTGGTATCAGTTCATTACATCATGTCTTCAGTGTTCCTTGTCGTGAAATTCAGTACCAATTTCAGATCCCATTAGTCTTTGACTTACCAGGCTCGTGTTGGATGATGAAGGATGCCTTAATGACTTCCTTTCAATGGATCTCTTCCTATCGACTGCAACACATCTGGCTCTAGGGATGAGATTTAGAGTTTTATGACAGTACCTTGGGAATTGTTGTCCTCAATGACAATTTCCCTCGCTATTGGGTAGTTGGGAATACCTTAATGTCTCCTACTCGATGGATTCTTCAAGTGTTCGACTTCAAGTCCTTGTGATCACACTTATTAGAATGTACTAGGTACCTTGGGGACCATTTTCATTAATGGTGGTTTCCCTCGCGTTTGTTAACGGTTTTCATTATTGACCAGTAATCAAACGGCTTCCTCCATGTTTGAATTCAGGTCCTTTATTTGCATGGTTAGGATTCGTACCTTTTTTGGGCAGTTTGGATTGAAGACCTTGGGCCGACAGTAGCATCCTCATTTTTTGCTATTGCCCGAGTTGCGCAAGACCTTGTTATACTTTATATGACATTTTGCTGAGACATAGATCCACCTTGTATTTTTGTGGCTATGATCAATTGTTGAGTATGGATCCACCTTGTTCATTTGTGGCCATGACTCCTTTAGATTTGCTATGGCACCTTTTTGCATATTGAGCGACCATGATAGTTTCATCAGTTATACATATGTTGGATCCGCCTGTATCTTTATGGCAATGTTTTGTATATGGATGTGTATGTCCCAGAGATCAGTTTTTCTGACATTTATCTCTCTTTCAGGTACCTTCACTCGAGCCTTTTGATCTTGGATTCTCTGCTCTCTCCATACTCAGCTGTTTCCTTTATAATGTATTTCGGCTATCATCTTCCCCTCTAACCTCACACATTAGGGGGCATCTGTTATAGCCCAAAATGACACATCTCTGCCTGTGACCACTTTCCCATGTTTCAGTCGCATGACGGCACTTCATGAAAGTCACTGAAAGTCACTGTAAAAACACCTGTCTTGGAGGACCCATATCTTGAGTTTTGTAACTCCGTTTGACCTCATTTCTATGCCATTGGAAAGGTATTTCAGTTAGATAAAACTTTTCAGAAGACACCAAAGTCTGAAAATGCCTAGAAATACCCTAAAAATGAGTTTTTTTTGTATATACACAACTTGCCTTAAGGCAAACCCGCGTATGATACGCGAGTTGCTCTATATGATACCCGCGCATGCCTTATATACGCTACTTGCTGTATTATCAACCCACGTATGACACGCGACCTTTCTGTAGAGCAACCTGCGTGTATTTTTCGTGTACGCGACTTTCCAGTTATGCAACCCGCGTATGCCTCTTAAAAATGTCAAAAAACACGTCTTTTGAAATTCGGGTAGTTATGCAACTGACTCCTTTAGTTGTAACTACTTTGTCTTCACCCCTAACTCTTATTTAAGCATATAAATAGAGATAGGGAGGTCCATGAAAGGGGACTTGAATTTTTGCACTGTTATGCTGGAGAAATTGGAACTCTCTTTGCCCACACCTTTGCCCTGGAGGTCTTCCCCTTGTGTTGCAGAGCTTGGAGGCTGAGTTCTTTGGAGAAGAGAAGCAGCAGATCCAGATCAAGGTTTCGTGAGGTTCCAAACCTGAAGAGAAGGTATACTTGTACTTGTTTTCAGGATTAATAAAGATGTGATGTCCTTCTTCTTCCCAAATCATTGTTCAATGTGTGATTGAATCTCTGTTTCTGATCATATGATGATGTTATTCAGATCATTTGTTTATGTTTATTTGATTATCATTGTCTTATATGTGGTCATAATGGTTTGAGGAAGGTATAACTTGTTTTGCAGGTCTCTTGGAGCGAGAGGAGCAAGAAGAGGATTGAAGAGAAAGCTTGGACCAGCCTTCAGTTAGTCAGGTGTGGACCTTTCTCATCTCTGAAACTTGCTGTTATATGCTTGCTGAACATTGTGCATCTCTCTTTCAACCCCAGTACATTGATGGCATCTTAAACCCTAGCCATAGGATACTTTCCTTTACAACACTCATGCGAAAAGACACCAATCTCATAGATGTCGAAGCCTCACCAGAACTAGACCCTATCATAAAGATCGGTGTAGGACAACTAAAACTTCCCATGAGGGATGGATACATGCCTACACCCACACTCCCAGTTGTCGGCTGAGAGTGTTCAATGATCGGGATCGAAGCTTCTGAAGATGCGGTAACTGACGGATTCTTGAATGATGTTTGATCAATCATGACTATCTTCTTGTTAAATGGAAATCATACAATGCGAAATAGGGAAGAAGCTACGGCTTGCATACTGTACATCCAATTCCTACCCAGCAAGAGATTGTAGTCAAGGGGTGCATCAACCACCTCGACCTCTATCGCAATGGTCTTCCCTCCCAAACGGACCTTAAGGGAAGGAAGGATCCCATGCGGCCTAAACGATCTCCCATCGAACGAAGTTAACATGGTCGCTTATTTAGACAGCTCAAGGGAACCTAAATGCTTCCAACATGATAAATACATCACAGAAGCAGCAACGCCTTCGTCAATCACAGTGCGCTTGACGGTCATGTTAAGACATTCTACATGAATCAAAAGAGACACACAGTAAGGAAAGCGAGGCTGAAGTCCTGCGGTTTCAAATTTAATCATGGAGGAAGAATCATCATCATTCACACCAAGGGCAGAAAGTAAATCCTTCCTTTGCAAAGGACAAATCTGAAGCACTTATAATGCAGACATCGCACAAGGAGTGTGGCCCAAATCCTCGACAACTGAATAGTTATGGGCGGATCGGGCAGTAGGATTGTGCCCCGAATGCTTAAGGAATCCCTTAGGAATGCGAGGTGCAGCTTCAGGTTTATCCATAGGTTTCTCAATACGCAAAGGAGACCCTGGTGGATCAGGTTCCTTTCCTGGGCTAGGTTGTGACGAACCATAGTCCTTCGCATGGGTCACAACTTTCGCAGCACGTACCATGTTAATGCAACCAAGACCACTACCCTCCAGTGGATCTTGATCACCACCACACTGATCATGGGTCCTCGAGTTCATATTTTGATTGTGAGGTAAAGGGTTAGTCAGCACAGCTAGGCCCTGTGCCAAGGATCTCGAGGCTTCATCAATACGAGGGCACAAGTAAGTGAGGTGATCATCCTTACACAACTTGCAAGGGAATTTAACCTTACGTTTAAATTGCTTGTCTCCCACAACATTATGGGTGTTCTTGTCATTATTATTAGCATTCTCATTCCTATTCCCACCCTTATGATTATTCTTACCCTTCTTTTTATTCCGTCCGGGCTGCTGGATACCCTTCTGGTTTGACGATTGTACTGAAAGCACACTCACCATTTGGGTGGGTTGAGATGAAGATGTTTCTTGTCTCGAAGCAGATTGATTGATTGACACTTGACTAACTTGTTTTGCAACCGAATTTGCAGGTTTAGCACTTGCACAACCCACAATGCCATTGGCATGTGGTCCAGGTTTAACTTTGGGGTCGAAACTAGAACGCAGAGCATTGGGAATGATCTCATATAAAAAACCGGACTGAGCATAAATCAAATCCAGTTCCTGCGCCCTAAAAATGGCTTGTTTCTCATTTTGCACTTCGGATGTAGAAACATCCTTCGCTATATACGGCAATAACGATTTAAGGAACCATTCGAGGAGGAATTCCAGCGGTATAAAGGCTTTAATTAACCTCTTCCGTCTACGCCACTCTTGGATATGATCAGAGATATGTGTGGCTTTATCCTACCAAAATGTCGACAAGAGTTCAGTACCAACGTCATAACACACTAGTGGCTGGAAGTGGTTAAGAAAAATCATCTCTAGGTCATCGAACAAAGTGAATGCCCCCCTAGGTAGCTCTATATACCATTTCACGGCAGGCCTTGTAAGGTTGCATTGAAACAACTTTAAACGGATTGAGTCCTGGTGTAAGGAATTCAAAGAGCACCATAGGTGAAAGGTAGTAACATGTTCGCTCGGATCCTCTCCCGGTTTACCCTCAAACTTGGGTATGTCCGAGGGAAGCTTAGTAGGGACAGTCGGCCAAGCCGGGTCATGAGATATAGGACCATTCGTCAATCTCGACAAGTCAAGAAGATTGAGTGTTGCGAGGAAAGGGAGCCTAGGATGATTAGGTTGATGGACCACTCCCTGATAGTTCTAATTCACATAGGTCTAATTACCATAACCACCATGGCCTTGGCCATAGTGCCCTCCTCCCATTTGACCCATATAGGGTGGCATGTAAGAACCATAGTGTGGTGTACCTTGACTATTCAAAGCTACAAAACCATAATTTGGAGAGTAAGCATGTTGTTGATACCTGTACCCATAAGGTGAAGAACCCTGTCCATACTGTGTCCCATAATAATGTCCATAAGTCATCGCATGAGATGTCCCATGAGACACTCCATAAGTAGGAATATACATTCCGGAAGTAGGAACATAGGTTTCGGAAGTAGGAATATGATCTATAGAAGTATGACCATGAACTACCGCAACAATGGGTGGTGCACGAAGTTGAGACACAACTAGTCTAGTAACTGCAGTATGGACATAACTCGTAGCAATGTTCTCGCCCAAAGGACCACATGAATGAGGTGGAGGGTGAACATTCGAAGAACTAGGGACAGGGGACGAAGGGATCTGTGTAATTATGTACGTACTATTCCCTATAGTCACTCGTCTCAGATTTTGTATCCTAATAGGATCACTAACCCTAAACCTAGGAGGAATATGTGATATAGTTTCCACCGCCGGGAGGGAAAGTGCAATGTGACTAGTGCTCCCAAAATTCTTCCCATGGTAAGGAATGAGAGTGCCCCCAGGCATAGTGTTAGGATTGAACTCAGATTCGACATGAAATGCCAAATCATGTGTGGGAAAACCAGACATACCATAACTACCATAACTAGTGCTCACGGGTTCAAAATGAGTGTCATCATCCTCCGGCATTCCATACCGGCGATGCGTCAATGGGGAATCAACCCTAGAGTAAGTAGGTCTATCATGAAAGGTTCCTATCTTAGAAATCACAGGACCTAACTCAGTCAAGTTGGGTGAAGGATAATAGTTAGGAGTAAACTCCCCATATTACACATGAATGGGAGAAGGTGGTTCAGGAATATGTTCTATATGGTCTCCCATGGTGTGTGAATCAATGTGCGAAGTAGTACACCTAGACTGTCTATTTCTCACTCTCAAAGGAGGAGGAGATGTATAAGGCGGAAGTCCTGCTAAACGACGAGAACGGCGAAGAGCTGCACCCGAATCCACAATGACTCAAAAAATATAAAAGACTCTCTATCTACGCAAACCCTAGGCAAGCTAACGTGCACAGAGAAATCACCAATAAAATCTAAAGCCAAATACAAGCAATCAAGGGTAGGATAAGTGAGATCCCAAATGAAGCAGGTGTGTCTTGCCTAGGAGAGGATTGAGACTCCCATACACAACAAGCAGAGGTACGTAACCAATTATTGTGGCCCTCAGCTTCAACGTGTAAAGAGACTGTGCTATCTGACCCCAACCTAGCCGGGACACCTGTAGAATAAAACCTGCAAAGTACCCCCTCGATATCCTAGGTAATGCCACTAAGGTCACCTCAATATAATCAATGCTCAGGAAGACAGTCGCAGGTGGGATTGACCATATGGGTAGGGTAACAAAGCCTAAAACTCTCGAAAGAGCCCCCAGATATGAATATAATCATGGAAATATCTCCGGTGCTACTCAGTTATGACTAGGGGTCATCCCAATCAATAACCGCTTACACTGCCTCATTCCTAACTCCCTTTTGAGAGGAGGATTCTGAGAAACACTACTTATACCAAGGAATTTCACACACTCACTTGAACAGACACAAACATGTTATTGTTTAGTGGTCTTGGAGAATTTACTCACAATGAACTATTCCAAGACCCTAAAACCTAATCTTTTTGGTGAAACCTATCGAATAAAATAGTGTAGTTCATTTTAATTAAGCGTTGATTTTAATTGGATTTATTACTCAAAAGAGGGATATGTCCGTGCAACTAATGGTGTTATGACACAACATGAAGTAAAATGCACACCTAACAATCAATGCAAATGTATTGTGTCCATGAAAACAGGGTATGCTACTATGTGAAATGCACAATTTTCTTCAAATGATAAATGCAAGATTTCCTATATGAAATCCTGACTAATACTCCAAAGCAAATATAGTGCAAGTACTATGCAAAATGCAATGCATGATGATAAGCAAATATTTTGGATTTTTTGAAATAAAATGAGATATAAAAAGCAAAAGAATTATTCTACAATCCCTAGACTCTGCAAGCACACTCAAGCAGCACTCAAGCAAAGCACTAAGGTAAAAGAAGTCTAATGCACTAATCCCAAAATAAAAAATAAAAAATGCAATGAAAAGAACATTCTTAAAAAAGAAATTTACCCTAAAAAAACATCTCTGGCCAGAAACAAAGGTGTATACAGACTTTGGCAGTATCAAAGGAGACTCAGCAATCATCAAAATTCACCCAGCAACCATTCAACTTCCTCTAAAAGGAAAAACTAAGGGCATACACGACTGTTCGCAGTAAATCCGCATGTATACGCGGAAATGGCAGAGAAAACCGCGTATATACGTGACTGTGAGTTCAAAACTCGTGTACAGGAAGAAAGGTGCATAAAAGTAAAGGCAAACAGACAAGTTGAGACAAACTTCACACTAATCAGACACTACCAGGAAAACCATGCCCCTAGACTTGACACAGAAACAAGAGAAAAAAGAGCAATTCAAAGTCATTGAATGCCGATAGAAAACCCCCAAAGGATGACTACTAGGAACTCTCCAGTGGAGTCACCAATTCTGTTATGGAGAGAAATTCCTATGGCTTGGGGTACCACAACAGACAGCTTGACTCCAGAAATCAATCCTTTCCAATATGCAATAGAAATTAAATATCTAACACTAAAGGATCAGACCTCGTACCTTATTTTGGACGGTTGAAGTAGATCCCCGTTGAGCTTTCCAACTTCAGCTTGAATTGATATATTAATTCCTCAACAACATGTAAACAATACAAGCATACTATATATATTGGTGTTAGATCTATTCTAGCATATATAATCAACAATGTATAAACATTTGAAAACATCCATGGATAAAATATTCATTCAAACATACATTATTGGACAGGAAAAGATATTTCTATTAATATAAAATCACAGATTATAATGGATACAACCTCTGTTGGCTCGTCTATGAATCGGAGAAACTGAATCCCCCACTTGGGCCTCCACCACCTCAATCCTCCATCTCTTGGTAGCAAGCTCACAAGCAAAAGGCAAAATTGGGAAGAACACGAAAGAGCTCCAAGGGATAAAGGGATGCAGACTCAAGCACAAGTTCCAGCAACAATGGACTATAGTTTCTTTGCTCCCAATTCTCTCATATGCCTTCAATGTACCAAAGAGTTTCTTATATAGCTTTTCAAAGGGGTAATGAAAGGTCGAATCTGAGCGATCTCAAGGCATATGGAAGGCCAAGAGTCAAGTGAGTCGGATCCATGTCAAGGAAAACTCCAAAAGGATTTGGATTATGCACACATCTCGATGTACACGGTTTTAGGGGTCAAACCCGCATATATATACGATTAAGGGTTTAAAAGTCGTGTGTATTAATTTTCACATGCTTTAAGGGATGGTCAAGGAAACATCAAAGGACAAAATCTGGTCCAAGGGGTCTAAGGAGTTTGCAGAGGGACAGGGGAAGGCCATACAAGTGTGATTCACCTGGAGTGGTAAAATCAGCTATAACATATTATTTTCTTACGCATCGATACGGCTAAATATATTCAATGCTCCGGTGATCTAACTAATTATACACACTAAAAATGACCTTCATTTTTTCCTCTGTAAAGAAAAATCTCCACAAAATTTTAATTGTATAGGTTCACATTTTCACTTTATATTAAATTCTTAATTGATGTGTTTTGACATAAAAGCACATTGGGGTGCTTTACAATATATAGTGCACTGGTAATGATAAAGATAAAAACAAGGTTGTTTTTCATCAATGCGTTGGAATATAGACTGAAAACATGAGCATAAATTTTATTTTTTAAATGTGTGTTTATAAGAGAAAACCCTAATATTAGATCATTATTTTTCTATAATTTGGAGGGGAGAAATGTAGATGAGGGATTTAATAGCAGTAAATTTGCAATGAGAAGAATTTTTTTGGAGAACAAAATTTTTAAGGGATCACTGTAGGTCACATCTAAATCTACAAAGGAGAAACTATAGGTATGTGAATTCATTCTATTGATGATTTCAATCTTTCTCCTATTTGATTCAAAATTTTTTTATTGCATTGTTAAAATAATAAAAGGGTTTTATAGTTACTTTCAGTATTGGAAAAATCCCTAGATTTATTGTGCTTTTTATTGATTCTCTCTTTATATTTTACAAGATTTTTTCTTTCTTTTAAGAAATAGATTTTTATCGGGTTTCTTTAATTGCATATGGGGCCTTTGGTATCCATTGAAATAAGACTACTCATTACATTGGATCCAAATCCTTGTCACTGTTAGTTTTTTTCAAACTTTCACGACTAGCGATGCTCATTGTGGAGTACTGTCGCATTGGTGCATATTTTCCTTTAAAACACAATGCTTGGTTACACATATTAACAACATTATTTTTAATACTGAACATTATGTTATCAATATATTCACATGTTCGACGATGCATAATAAGTTGTAACGAAGCTTTAGTGCATTTATTACTTTACAAAGTACCAAGTAAATATAACTATTTGTAAAAACATTTTCAAATTTGTATCAACACGGTAATCATACCCCGGTGTGTATATATATTTAGAATGCACTAGTGTACATTGTTATAGCGGATTTTACCACACCAGGTGAGTCACACTTGTATGGCCTTCCCCTGTCCCTCTGCAGACTCCTTAGACCCCTTGGACCATTTTTTGTCCTTTGATGTTTCCTATACCATCCCTATAAACATGAGAAAATTGATATACGCTACTTTTAAACCCCTTATCACATATATACGTGGTTTTGACCCTTAAAACCGCGTACATCAAGATGTGTACAAAATCCAAATCCTTTTGGAGTTTTCCTTGACATGGATCTGACTCACTTGTCTCCTGGCCTTCCATATGCCTTGAGATCGCTCGGATTTGACCTTTCATTACCCCTTTGAAAAGCTATATAAGGAACTCTTTGGATACATTGAAGGAATAAGAGAATTGAGAGCAAAGAAACTATAGTCCATTGCTGCCAGAACTTGTGCTTGAGTCTGCATCCCTTTGTTCCTTGGAGCACTTTGGTGTTCTTCCCAAGATTTCCTTTTGCTTGTGAGCTTGCTATCGAGAGATGGAGGATTGAGGTGGTGGACGCCCAGGTGGGGGATTTAGTTTCTTCGATTCGCAGATGTGTCGACAAAGGTTGTATCCATTGTAATCTATAATTTTATATTAATAGAAATATCTTTTCCTATCCAATAATGTATGTTTGAATGAATATTTTATCCATGGATGATTTCAAATGCTTATACATTGTTGATTATATATGCTAGAATAGATCTAACACCCATATATATAGTATGCTTGTATTGTTTACTTGTTGTTGAGGAAGTAATCTATCAATTCAAGCTGAAGTTGGAAAGCTCAATGGGGATCTGCTTCAACCATCCGGAATAAGGTACGAGTTCTGATCCTTTAGTGTTAGATATTTGATTTCTCTTATATATTGGAAAGGATTGATTTCTGGAGTTAAGCTATCTGTTGTGGTACCCCAAGCCATAGGAATTTCTCTCCGTAACAGAATTGGCGACTCTGCTGGGGATTTCCTAGTAGTTGTCCTTTGGGGGTTTTCTATCTGCATTCAATGACTTTGAATTGCTATTTTTTCTCTTGTTTTTGTGTCAGGTTTGGGGGCATGTTTTCCTGGTAGTGTCTGATTGGTGTGAATTTTGTCTCAGCTTGTCTGTTTGCCTTTATTTTTATGCACTTTTCTTCCTGTACGCAAGTTTTTAACTCACAGTCGCGTATATATGTGGGTTTCACTGCTATTTCCGCGTACACATGTGGGTTTACTGCGAACAGTCATGTATGCCCTTAGTTTTTCCTTCCAGAGGAAAATTGATTGTTGCTGGGTGAATTTGGATGATTGTTGAGTCTCCTTTGATACTACCAGAATCTGTAGACACCTCTGTTTCTGACCAGAGATGTTTTTTAGGGTAAAATTTATTTTTTGAAGAATGTTCTTGTCTTTGCATTTTTTTTTTTTTTTGGGATTAGTGCATTAGATTTATTTTACCTTAGTACTTTTCTTGAGTGTTGCTTGAGTGTGCTTGCAGAGTCTGGGGCTTGTAGAATTACTCTTTTGCTTTAATATCTCATTTTTATTTCAAAAAATCCAAAAATATTTGATTATCATTATGCATTGCATCTTGCATTTTACATAGTAATTGCACTAGATTTTCTTTGAAGTATTAGTTAGGATTTCATATAGGAAAGCTTGCATTTATCATTCGAAGAAAATTGTGCATTTCACGTAGTATCATACCCTGTTCTTCATGGACACAATGCATTTGCATTGATTGTTCGGTGTGCATTTTGCTTCATGTTGTGTCATAACGCCATTAGTTGCACGACCATATACCTCTTTTGAGTAATAAATCCAATTAAAATCAAAGCTTAATTAAAATGAACTACACTATTTTATTTGATAGGGTTCACCAACAAGATTAGGTTTTAGGGTCTTGGAATAGTTCATTGTGAGTAAATTCTCCAAGACCACTAAACGACAACATGTATGTGTTTGTCCAGGTGAGTGTGTGAAATTCCTTGGTATAACCAGTGTTTCTCAGGATCCTCCTCTCAAAAGGGAGTAAGCACGAGGCAGTGTGAGCGGTTATTGATTGGGATGACCCTAGTCATAACTGAGTAGCATCAAAGATATTTCTAGGATTGTATTCGTATCTGGGGGCTCTTTCAAGAGTTTTGGGCTTTGCTACCCTGCCCATACAGTCAATCCTACCTGCAACTGTCCACCTGAGCATTGATTATATTGAGGTGACCTTAGTGGCCTTACCTAGGATATCGAGGGGGTACTATGCAGGGGTTATTCTGCGGGTGTCCCGGCCAGGTTGGGGTCGGAAAACATAGTTTCTTTATGTGTTGAAGCTTAGGGACACAATAATTGGTTATGTACCTTCGCTTGTTGTGTATGGGAGTCTCAAGCCTCTCCTAGGCGAGACATACCTGCTTCATTAAGGAGCTCACTTATCCTACCCTTGATTGCTTGTGTTTGGCTTTAGATTTTATTGGTGTATGCTCTGTGCACGTTAGCTTGCCTAGGGTTTGCGTAGTTAGAGAGTCTTTTATATTTTTTGAGTCATTGTGGATTTGGGTGCGGCTCCTTGCCATTCTCATCATTTAGTAGGACTTCCGCCTTCTACATCTCTTCCTCCTTTGGGAGAGAGAAATAGACAGTCCAGGCGAACTATTTTGCACATTGATTCACACACGATGGGAGACCATGTATAAGGTATTCCTGAACCACCTTCTCCCATTCAAGTGGAAGATGGGAAGTTTACTCCTAAATATGATCCTTCACCTGATTTGACTGATTTAGGTCCTGTAATTTCTGAGATAGGTACTTTTCATGATAGACCTACTTACTCTAGTGTTGATCCCCCATTGACACATCGCCGGTATGGAATGCCGAAAGATGATAAGCCTCATTTTGAACCCGTGAGTACTAGTTATGGTAGTTATGGTATGTCTGGTTTTCCCACACATGATTTGGCATTTCATGTCGATTCTGAGTTTGAGCCTAACACTACGCCTAGGGGCACTCTAATTTCTTACCATGTGGAGAGGTTTGGGAGCACAAGTCACATTGCACCTTCCATCCCGGCGGTGGAAGCTACATCACATATTCCTGCTAGGCCTAGGGTTAGTGATCCGATTAGGATACTAGATCCAAGACGAGTGACTATAGGGAACAACACGTACATAATTACACAGGTCCCTTCATCCTCTGTCCCTAGTTCTTCAAATGTTCACCCTCCACGTCATTCACGTGGTCCTTTGGGCATGAATGTTTCTACTAGTCATGTCCGTACTGTTGCTTCTCGACTAGTTGTATCTCAGGTTCAAGTACCGCCCGTTGTTTCAGGAGGTCATGTTCATACTTCTAGAGGTCATGTTACTACTTCTGAAGCGTATATTCCTACTTCCGGAGCGTATATTTCTACTTTCAGAATGTATATTCCTACTTCCAGAGTGTATATTCCTACTTATGGAGTGTCGCATGTGATGACTTATGGACCTTATTATGGGACGCAGTATGGACAAAGTTCTTCACCTTATGGGTACGGGTATCAAAAACCCGCTTAGTCTCCAAATTACGACTTTGTACCTTCGAATAGTCAAGGTACACCACAGTATGGTGCTTCCATGCCACCCTATATGGGTCAAATGGGAGGAGGGCACTATGGTCAAGGCCATGGTGGTTATGGCAATCAGACCTATGTCAATTAGAACTATCAGGGAGTGGTCCATCGACCTACTCATCCTAGGCTCCCTTTCCTAGCAACGTTAAATCTTCCTGAGTTGTCGAGATTGACAAACGATCCTGTAGCTCATGACCTAGCTTGGCTGGCTGTCCTTACTAAGCTTCCCTCGGACATACCCAAATTCGAGGGCAAACCGGGAAAGGATCTGAGTGAACATGTTACTACCTTTCACCTATGGTGCTCTTAAAATTCCTTACACCAATATTCGATCCGTTTAAGGCTATTTCAACGCACCCTTACAGGGCCTACTGCGAAATGGTATATAGAGCTACCTAGGGGGGCATTCGCTTTGTTCAATGACCTAGCGATGAATTTTATTAAACACTTCCAGCTACCAATGCGTTATGAAGTTGGTACAAAACTCTTGTCAACATTTCGGCAGGATAAAGCCACACATATCTTGGACCATATCCAAGAGTGGCGTAGACGGAAGAGGTTGATTAAAGCCTTTATACTGTCGAAGTTCCTCCTCGAATGGTTCCTTAAGTCGTTATTTCCTTATATAGAAAAGGATGTTTCTACAGCCAGAGTGAAAAATGAGGAACAAGCCATTTTTAGGGTACAGGAACTGGATTTGATTTATGCTCAATCCAGTTTGTTATATGAGATCATTCCCAATGCTCCACATTCTAGTTTCGACCCCAAAGTTAAACTTGGACCACATGCCGATGGCATTGTTGGTTGTGCAAGTGCTAAACCCGCGGATTCGGTTGTGAAACAGGTCAGTCAATTGTCAATCAACCAATCTGCTTCGAGACAAGCCACAACTTCGTCTCAACCCACCTAAACGGCGAGTGTTCTTTCGGTGCAATCGTCGGACTAGAAGGGTAACCAGCAACCCAAAAGGAATAAAAAGAAGGGTAAGAACAATAGTAAGGGTGGGAATAGGAATGAAAATGCTAATAACAATGACAAGAACACCCGTAATGTTGGGGGGGACAAGCAAGCTAATCATAAGGTTAAATTTCTTTGCAACTTGTGTAAGGAAGATCACCTCACTTACTTGTGCCCTCGTATCGATGAAGCTTCGAGATTCTTAGCGCAGGGCATGACTGTGCTGACTAACCCTTTGCCTCACAATCAAAACATGAACTCGAGGACCCATGATCAGTCTGGTGGTGATCAAGATCCGTCGGAGGGTAGTGGTCATGGTTGCATTAACATGGTGCGTGCTATGAAAGTTGTGACCCATGCGAAGGACTATGGTTCGTCACAACCCAACCCTTGAAAGGAACCTGATCCACCAAGAACTCCTTTGCATATTGAAAAACCTATGGATAAACCTGAAGTTGCACCTCGCATTCCTAAGGGAGTCCTTAAGCGTTCAGGGCATAATCCTAATCCCCGAGCTGCCTAGAACTATTCTATTGTCGAGGGTTTGGGCCACACTCCTTATGCGATGTCTACACTAGAAGTACTTCAAAGTTGTCCTTCACAAAGGAAGGCTTTGCTTTCTTCCCTTGGTGTAAATGATGATAATTCTTCCTCCGTGATTAAATTTGAAAACATAGGGATTCAGCCTCGCTTGCCTTACTATGTGTCTCTTTTGATTCATGTAGATTGTCTCAACATGATCGTGAAGCGCACTATGACTGACGAAGGCGCTGCTGCTTCTGTGATGTCTTTGTCATGTTGGAAGGGTTTAGGTTCCCCTGAGTTGTCTAAATTAGCTACCATGTTAAATGTGTGTGATGGGAGATTTTTTAGGCCGCACGACATCCTTCCTTCCCTTAAGGTCCATTTGGGAGGGAAGACTGTTGCGATAGAGGTCAAGGTGGTTGATGCGCCCCTTGACTACAATCTCTTGCTGGGTAGGAATTGGATGTACAGTATGCAAGCCATAGCTTCTTCACTATTTCATGTTGTATGCTTTCCATTTAATGGGAAGATAGTTACGATCGATCAAATGTCATTCAAGAATCCGTCGGTTACCGCATCTTCAAGAGCTTTAATCCTGATTGTAGAACATTCTCAGCCGGCAACTGGGAGTGTGGGTGTGGGCATGTATTCATCCCTCATGGGAAGCTTTAGTTGTCCTACACCTATCCTTATGATAGGGTCATGTTTCGGTGAGGCTTCAACATCTATGGGATCAATGTCTTTTCGCACGAGTCATAAGGAAGATCCTTGGATTCTTCTTACACCGAATACTTCGAGTGAGCCCATTGTGACGGATGTGCCATTGCCTGCAACTATGGTAGCTTATCAAGCTAATCGTGGATGTGTTGAAGAGCCTAGTCCTTCCTCTTCACGGATGGAGGAGGAGGAACTGTATGTGCTTCCTGCATGGGCAGTTCATTCTTATCATGTGCACGACTTCCTTGATAGTTTTTTTTCTTTAGATGAAGCGATTATTGAGGCCATGTCGGAAGTTGAGCCACCATGGGAAGAGTTGCATCATAGATCTTACTTTCTTCCCAAGCTTGATCGCTTGGAGCGTGAAGACTTTAGAGAGGTTATTAATGAGAGAATTGGTAGTCCCATGGTTCCATTAAGCTCTCCTGGTTTGATGGCTAATGGAAACATGGCAAATATATCTCCAACGATTCCTATCAATATCTCTCGTGATCCTGGTAGGATAGAGAATGTCTATATTGGGGAATAATGTTCCCTTGCTGAGATTCAAGAATACACCGAGCTGTTTAAATAATTTCATGATATATTTGCTTGGTCTTATGATGAAATGCCAGGTATCAACCCTCACATTGTTGAACACAAGATTAATACTTATCCCAATGCTAAGCCTGTTCGACAATGCTTGCGTGTAGTGAATCCTAGGAAAGCACCCACGATTAAGGCAGAGACAGAGAAACTATTGAAATCTAGTTTTATCTATCCCATTCCTTTAATGGAGTGGGTTTCAAACCCTGTTTCGGTTGATAAGAAGCAGGGAGCGATCCACATATGTACTGATTTCCGTGATTTGAATCGTGCTTGTCCTAAGGACAATTTTCCCACACCATTTATTGATAAGATTTTGGATGAGTGTGCAGGTAGCGAGGTTTTTTCCTTTATGGACGGCTTTTCCTGATACAATCAAATACAAATTAAACCTGAGGACCAACATAAGACTGCATTTATTTGTCCTTGGGGAACTTTTGCATATCGAAAAATGCCTTTTGGCCTTAAGAACGCTAGAGCTACTTTTCGGCGGGCTATGAACTTGATCTTCCATGATCTTAAATTGATTATTGAAGTGTTTTTGGATGACCTGGCTGCTCATTCTTGTATGAGAGTGTGTCATTCCTATCATTTGAGATTAGTATTAGAAAGGTGCCACCATTATTTGGTCAGGTTAAATCCTCACAAGTGCATCTTTTGTGTGAAGTCTGGTCACTTATTAGGATTCATCATTTCTAAAGATGGTATAAGAGTCGACCCTTTGAAGGTTGAGACAATACTTCGGTTGTCTCCCCCAAAAAACATTTGTCATCTTCAGTGTTTGCAAGGCATGACAAACTTCTTACGGAGATTCATTGTCAATTTTGCCAATTTGATTAGAGTCTTTATGCATATTTTGAAGAAGGAAACCACCTTTCATTGGGATGAGCGAGCCCATGAGTCCTTTGATGCGCTCAAGCAATCCCTAGCATCGACCCCAGTGATTAGTCCTCCAGACTATAGCCGTGATTTTCTACTTTATGTGGCCGCGTCCATGGAGACGATTGGTATGGTTTTGGTTCAAGAGGATGAGGAGCTTCAAGAGCATGTCATATACTATCTGAGCCAGAATCTTATTGACGTGGACATCCGTTATTCCCATGTTGAGAAGCTTACCTTAGCTACCGTACATGTGGTTCAACGGTTGAGACATTATATTCTCCTTCGCCAGACCTTGGTTGTAGCCCATTTCATTCCATTTCAATTTGTCCTCACTCGAAGGATGATTGGGGGGAAATATAATAAATGGATTGTCATCCTGCAAGAATTCGACCTCAAGTTTGTATCGGCAAAATCAAAGAAATCGTTAATTTTTGCGGAGCTTATATCGGATTTCCCAAGCGAGGCTGAGGAGTTGGTTTGTGAAGATACATTTATCGATGAGCACATCTTCTTAATATCAACTTTAGACCCATGGTATGGGGATATTATTATATATTTACAAACATTGAAGGTCCCTACTCACCTCTCATGGGATGAACGATGACGATTATGTCATGTATCCAAGAATTACCTCATAGTGGATAACACTTTGTACCGCCGTGGGGTAGATTCCATTTTACGTCGTTGTTTAACTCATGAAGAGGCTGAGGTAGTGCTGAATGATTTCCATGGAGGGGCATGTGGTGGTCATTTATATGGGCTTTCTACAGCCCAAAAAATCTTAAGAGCGGGTTATTTCTGGCCGTCGATCTTTAAGGATTGTGTAGATGCAGTCAAGAGGTTCCATCCTTGCCAGGTGTTTGCACGTAATATGCACTTGAAACTTGCCTCGTTACACCCCATCATCACCACCGGTCCCTTCACTAAGTGGGGGTTTGATTTTATGGATTGCAACCTAGCTTCAGCTAGGGGGCATCATCATATCATAGTGGCTGTTGACTACTTCACGAAATGGGCTGAGGCTATGCCTACAATTAAATTTGATGGTGAGATAGCTGCGCACTTTGTATTCAACCAGATTATTACTCGGTTCAAGATTCTGAAAGAGCTTGTCACTGACCATGGCTCGTACTTTCAGAATCGTATGATGGAAGATTTGGCATCAAAGTTAGGGTATAAACAAGAGCATTCCTCCTCTTACTACCCTCAAGCAAATGGACAGGTAGAAGCAGTGAACAAATCACTCAAATCCACTCTCCAATGAACCATCACACAAAGCAAGAATAATTGGCACATTATGTTATATCCTGCTTTGTGGGCTTATAGAACTGTTGTTAATACTGCCACAGGTTTTTCTCCATATCAAATTGTACACGGAGTGGAGTCGGTATTGCCGGTTGAGTGCGAGATTACTTCTTTGAAGCTAGCCATAGATCTCTTACCAAACACTTCACCATTGGAGGAGTGTTTGGTCCACCTTGAGCAACTTGATGAGCAGCGTCGAGATGCCTTGGTGGCTCTAGAAGTAAATAAGTGTCGCGTAAAGGTCCAGTATGATAAGTCTGTCCATCCAAGGAGGTTTAGTGAGGGAGACTTGGTCCTTTTGTGGGATCAACCGAAAGAACCATTGGGGGAAGGAAAGTTTAACCCCATGTGGCGTGGTCCTTATGTCATTAAACGTGTGTTAGAGAAGGGCGCTTATGGGTTAGTGGATTATGAGGGAACGGCCTTGGCGGAGCCTAGAAATGGGCTCTATCTCAAAAAATACTATGCATGATTTTCATCCAAGGCTGGTTATTGTATATTATTGTACAGTTTTGCATAGGTAGGTCTTTTTCTTATGGTGATCGGGTTTGTGATTAGTTTTCGTTTCTTTTGGAAGATGTCAATGGAATCTTCCACCTTCATAGGATTCGTGGATGGTGTGAGCCATCACACTCAACACTCAGCCTCTTCTGCTTGGGTGATTTATACTCCTATGGGTCAGGTATTGTCTTTAGGAGGCGTATGTTTACGACCATCTTCAAACAATGTTGCCGAATATAGTGCCATTATTGAGCTTCTACGGGATGCCATTTTACATGGGGTTCTCTCTCTTGAGGTACGTCTTGATTCGGATTTAGTAGTGTCACAGCTTAATGGTTTGTACCATGTGAGAGATCCGACATTATTAAGAAGATTCTTACGTGTGTGATTATTAGAACAACAATTTGAAAATATAACATACATACATGTTCCAAGAATTAATAATCAAGTTGTTGACTCATATGCTAACTACGTGTTAGATTGGCATTTGTTTCATACACAATAAGTTCATCACAAACATAAATTTTTACACATGTAAATAAATAAATCGATCATCATAAAAGTTTTATCAACATCCAAAATGTGTTAATACATACTATCATAATACAAAAATGGGGCTCTCGAGCCACCAAAATATAAATACATGGTAGTACAAAATGTATCACTGCCAGGTATCTAAGCCTGTGGAGGAGGGGGGTTGTGATCGTGGAATGTCACTATGGCTCTAGCTAGCCGTCGAAATAGCCACAGCCATGCTCATGGTACATCCACCACCTGGCGCTGCATGGCCTCAGGCAAGTCCTCGACTTGCGCCATGGGTACTCTGTGTGTCAGTCTCATGAAGTTGGTATGAATGCTTTGGAGCATCCGCTCTGCATCCACTCCCATGATATCGTCTCCTCTTCCCCTCCGTCTATGATGAGGAATCCTTCAAGCCACCATGGTCCCACATCTGCATGTATATGGTAGATGTCACTATGGATTGTCACCCAAAAACATGTCTTTTGATTCCAAATAATCAGAAAACACAAAAAAATTTAATAACTCAAAATTTTTAAAAAGAGGGTTGAGATTCATTACCAATGTCACCGTATGCCGATCCTAGTGGTAGTGGCATGTCTAGGTCTCCCCGAAAATCTATCTCCGCATAGGGGTAGTCATCCATGGAAACTATCTGTCATTGTCACCATGGAAAGAAATCAACTGGATAGGGGTTGGACACCCTACCTTCACCCAGTCTACGCATCGCATCCTCCCAACGCCGTTGGGTCGGAGCTCAACCCCCATGTAGAGGAACATCAACTCTAGGGCTCAATCCTAGAACATGCCACGGGGTCTTCACTTAGTGAAACTATGCCATAGCACGTTCGTTCGTGGCATATGAAACAATACCCCTATTTTAAAAAAATATTGGAAAATACCTCCAAAAATAATTTTTTTTAACCCCCTCCCAATATGCCTTGCTGATTTTAAAAAACCCCTATTTTCCCTATATATTGCATGTATCCATTTTTTCATTTACATTTTTTATACCCTTTATATTTCTACCTAAGGGAAAAAAAAACTAAACACAAGAAAGGGCGACACTTGATAGGAACCCTTAGGAAAATCATTTTATTAGGAATTAAAATGTATCACATGATGTCAAAACAAATAAGAGAGGGTTTATTTGTACCAATATCAAACAGTAGTGTGTAACTACTTCAAGATGTGGACACTGGATATATATCCAACTCTAGAGGCTGAGAGGCATTTTCAGTTGTAGTAGACTTTTAAATGCTTTCATCGATAATCACGCATATTTTAGTGCTCCTTTGTTTCAGAGCTTCAACAACTTTTCTCAAAATAGCTTTAAAAATCTAGTTTGTATACATAATACTCCCATAGATTTCTTAGTACTTTGACTAGCATTAGTTGAACATTTATATTACATAGGGAGACAATCTTAAGTGGAGAGCCTAACTCTACTTCTTTCATAGTTGAACCAAAGCTTCCTCACTTTGCAAGTAATTTTAAGACAACTTTCAATATTCCAAGGGCTCATAAACTCCATAAGTAGAGAACAACTGCAATTTTTTAGGAAATAATAACACACCCAAAAAGCTTCATTCAAAATGCTCTCAAAACTACCACAGCTCTACCCTCATAAAAACTTCACTGCGTGCATTCAAGTTCTCTCTCACAAAGGCCAACAATCCTCACAACCTAACAAGCATCTCAATCCTACATAATCGTTCTTCAAAACTTAGTTCTTATGCAAACAGAACATCATTCAAGCAGACTCCATATACAGATCTCACCTCACTCGTTTTCAACAAAGTTCCATTCTCATGTTCACTAATTTATATGTTCTCGTGACTCTCATACTTTCATGGTTCAGCTCCCATGGCTTCACATAGCCTGAAGAATCCCTTCACTCAGCTTCTCACAACAGTTGCTAAAACAACATACACAAACATGAGCATGTCAAACTTGCTCACTCACTCAAGCAGACTTCATATACGAAT
>LPNX010397129.1:100101-112259 GCA_001517045.1 Pseudotsuga menziesii | reverse complement strand
GATTACAAAATATCCTTCTTTAGCAGTGGAGTGTACTAGAGGATTGTTAATTAACAATAAAATCAATGGCAAGTGTATTTTGTACCTTAAATAAAGATAATATTCATTCCCATAGGCATGGAACACCAACTAGAACCCCTCTATCCATGCTCAAGCATTGAACAAATAATATGTCTGACAAAAGGTTTATGATTAAAATGGTTAGATGTAATGCTAAAAGCCAAGCAGTTTCAATAGACTTTAAATAAATAGCAAAAACCAGAGATGTTTTTCTCTGGGAACACTTCTAACAAGATGACCTAAATCGCAATTACATAAGCTCCTTGGAGCAAAGGATCTGCATTATTTTGAGTGGCATGTGTCAGAGTCAATGCTGCAATCGAACCATCTTTTCCATCTCCAAACCTGTATGCATCATTGCCAGAATCTCTTAGATGGTTTTTTTTAGTCTTTTGGCAAGGTAGTCATAGGTTCTCTGTCAACAAAGACAAATCAACAAGTTTCTATGAAGAATTGCGGAGGAATCAGTAATCCATTGATGAGACTTTGTGGTGAAAAATGAACAATTGCTCAAAGGGTCCAAAATTAAGCAGCAATAGTAGACGAGATTCAAATAGTCCTCAAGGGAAATTCAGTACATGAACAAACCTGGTATTTTGTATATATGTACTTGTAGCACAAAGAAAGAGGTGGGAGAGATGCTTACATGACCCCTGTCGCAATAGGAAATGATTTGTTCTTGTACTTTACGAAGAAACAATGTGATATCAGAAAGTTACATAATCATTTTGCTAAAACATATAAAATACAAGACGAATCTTTAGACCAGAACATGCATATCCATTAAACAATTAAAAACATTAGGGATGCACCATGTTTAACTGATGAAAAACATAGGAGATATCCTCCATTAAAATGGAAGATATAGAGATTTGATAAGCTGATTCTTCATGTTTCTTATCATATAAAGATTGTTCTTGATCATATATATGAGAACCCCATAATCCATCCAGTTGTCTGTTAAAAAATTGGGATCACAATAAAACGTGATCCAAGAGTAGTACCTGGATAGTGGAGTCATCATAGCAAGTTGAAGAGTGCTGCTGCAAGCAGGAAAAATAAATGAAGTATTAAAAAACAATTGATTTGAAATTGGAAGCCGTAATATATACAATGAAAGACATTTAGATGGACTCTTGTGGAATTAAAGTAATAAAACCCAAGACAAAATATTAAAAAGACCTTCCGAAGACCTGGTATTCAAGATGTGCATCTCAAAACACTTGTACCCAGTCACAGCCGAAAACTACAATGAATTTCTCTCCACTTGTACATATTCTTGTACAGCCTTATTATCTAAAGTCAAACATAGCTCCTCTTCCAAGCCTACAATCAATCACAGAATTAATTTCACTTGCCATGATACCAACGACAAAGAATATACAAGAGTGGCCTATAAGCTTCATTTCATTTTCTCATTCTATTCCAGGAAGACCTTTTCAATTTGTTAAAGCATACCATCTTCTTTGCATGGGAATAAGATGCAACCTTGTTAAGTAATTGGCAAATTGCCTCCTGAAACCTGCCATTCCACACCCATTACATTTCAGAAAGGGCCTGGACATTAGAGGAAATTTCAACTCAAAATGGGCCTCCTAAAATGAATCAATAAAATAATAGTTATATTTATTAATTTTGGAGGAAGAAAAGAAAAAACTACTTTTTTGTTTGTATTTTTGACATATCTCCCTGTGTTTTAACTCAAATTTTGATCGGGAGAGCTCGTCGGCATACTTTTGATGGACCCCGCTACCCCAAAAACAAGAAATACCTGAAAAAATGGAATGATGACATCATCATCATTCCATTTTTTCAGGTATTTCTTGTTTTTGGGGTAGCGGGGTCCATCAAAAGTATGCCGAGTGGGTACTCGTTGGATGCGGAATTTAATTCCGCATCCAATGAGCTCTCCCGATCAAAATTTGAGTAAAAACACAAGGAGATATGTCAAAAATACAAACAAAAAAGTAGTTTTTTTTATGATACCTATCCCCAAATTTATATTAAAAATGTGTTTAAGACTTATACGGTATTTCAAATTTAAATCAATTTGATTGGCTAACACATGATGACATGGAATTTGAATAAAAGTTAAAAGGCCCATTTTGAGTTGAAATTTCCTCTAATGATTGGAAGAAATGCCCTGCTCTGTCAAGAAACCTGAAAAACAAGAGCGAGGACATTCACACCTAATCTCTCTGTCATCTAAAACTAACCATAACAGGGTACACCCAACTAGAATCAACATTGAAAATACTAAAGGTGTCCATCTAAAACTGACCATAACAGGGTACCATCATGAAGGTATCCCAAAACCATGTTAACCATTTGGCATTGGCATGTCATCATACTAATAATCTCATCAATTACTACAATTGCACTAGAACAATTAAAAGAGAAGATTTGCTCATGGCAAACTCTTTGTTCAGAGCACAATTTTGCCCATTCCTTGCAGCCTTGCTCCAATCAGTGAAACAAGAGGTCTCTTTGCATAGATCATACCAGTGCTGATAGGATTCCTCCAGATATTGAATAAGAGAAGAAATTATTTTATCATCCGATTAACGCATCTTCAAAGGTGAAGTATTCTGGTATATATCTACGGTGTTAGACTCTTCACATGAGTTCCTTCGCTATCTAGGGGAAATTTTAGACTTCGCAGCGTCTTTGACCTCAGGTGTCCCTTCTAATTTACGTTTGTTAATCTCTCCTTGCCTTGTTCTCATCATTTTCATCGGATGGATTGGATGACTTGTATATTATTGCTTGTGCCTCAGCAATTACAGCTGGACTATCATCAACAGCATATAGAATCCTCTGTATTGCTGCAACTATCTGTTCAAAATTACAGGTATCAAGATCTAATATTTGTCACTCCATTAAACTCATGTAGAAAACATTTCTAGACAAAAGGTTGTCTATGCTAGTAAAATTTGGCTAGACAAAAGGTTTGACTGTTCAAGATGAATTCTCATCAGTAGATGGATAAGTGGTAACATTGGTTTCCAGCCGTTGTATATTAGAACTATGTCCAATTTCTGTTTGTGCTTAGCAACCAATAACTGACATCCTAGTTTCTAAAGGTAGCCACTTCTTTGTTGTTCTGCTGTTGATTTGAGTCCTTGGTACAAGAGTAAACATATTTTTCTCAGATCCTGCCCAGACCTGAAAGAATATGCTGCTCACAACATATTCTGCTCAGATCATGCCCAGACATGAAAGAATATGCTGCTCACTGCTGTGTTTTATGCACAGATCTACTCAAATTTGCAGTGGTAAGTTTCTACAATCTCCAAAAGCTGGATTACTTCATATGAAATAGCCATGAAAAAACCCTTCTTAATTATATCACAAACCAAACAGCATTGATAAGATAATGAAGAGAAGACTGGACTTCTGTGTCAGTGTGTCTAGGTGAGGGCTTTACTGCTCATTAAATCATGTCAAAGAGTGGTCCAACACCATCCATGTCATCATAAATGTGAAAATATGCCCAATCAACCAAGCATTCTACATGCTATGAAATGATCCAAATAAGGAAAAGTGTCATCAAACAACAACAATTATCCCATATCAACCAAGCATTCTACATGCTATGAAATGATCCAAATAAGGAAAAGTGTCATCAAATAGCAACAATTATCCCATGCATATAGCCAAGTGCTCTGCCATAAAGGTCAAAAAACATTTAACCAATCATTATCACCCTCATCACAGAAACCAATGTACTAGGGGTGTACATAAGGCCGAATCTACACATGAAACATAAGCCACCTAGCTCCATCAAATGTGTACCTCTTTTACTGAAAATAAGAAAAATTTTCATGAAAATGAGGACATCCTTGCAATATGACGTGGTAACAGCACGTCATTCAACAATCTCTCGATATGGTCATCACATATCCTCTTAAAGGAAGGCAAGACCATGGACAAGTTACCTTGGTTCTCAGCTTTGAGATTCTTTAAAAGAAGAATTAATATTGTTCAATACCACTTCACTTCTCCTATTTGAGAGGGGCTATATACCATGACCAAGGCCAAAGGAACGTGCCTTGAATTCACCAACCTTGATAGGTTGGTTTTGGAGGTGACAAAAAGGCATATTCAGGAATCCTTCCTATTGAAGTTGGGACTTCAATACTGGAATAAAGCCAAGTCCTTAAAGAAATATAGGATGAACAATGCTTATAGGTGGTTATGTAGAGGACATATAACAGTGCAATTACTAGAAACATTTATAACAGTGACAACATAACTAATTTGAATAGTCATTAATGTCATGTGCAATGGAAGGCCAAGTTCTTCTTAGTTGGGTTCATCCTCGAATGGTGGTATGGCCTTTTAGGGCTATACCGTATTTATGAAATGCAAGGTTTGTTGGGCTTGAGTCTTGGAACCATTTGTGTGTTATGACAGCTAATCAGTGCTGATATTTCCACAGTCAACAAAAGAATATCACAAATCCTTTCTCTAAAGACAGAAAGGAATCTAGTGCTTTTCATGTGACAAAAAAGTACTCATCCCACAGGTGATATTGCGTGGCCCTGGACCTCTCCAGCCGTAGTGAGGATAAGGCATGGAATTACGTTTGAGCTACTTTGAAATAAAATATTTAGGTACCCAATTCTTCTTATGAGAGCAATAGAGGGGGTAATATTTTACACTTATACCACTGCTACCCAAAATACCAATCCTTTCTTTAAAGAAAAAGAGTGCACTGACTTCTCGTGCTACTTAAGAATATTCTGCCAACAAGTAAGATTGCGTGGGCCCTAGACCTCTCAAGACATAATTATAATAATGCATGGATTTACATTTGATCCACATCGAAATAAAATATTCAGGTACCCACTTTTGCAATAGTGGACAATATTTTACATGCAACCCAAAATACAAATCCTTTCTCTAAAGAAAAAGAGAGTGCAGTGGCTGCTCATGTTACAAAAAAGCATTCAACTCACAAGTGGTATTGCATGGCCAGGTCCTCTCAGGTCATGGTCAGAATATGGCATGGAGTTACATTTGAGCCACTTCAAAATAAAAGATTCAAAAAGCGACTTTTGCTTATGAAAGCAATAGAGAAGACAATATCTTCCATATATGGCACTGCTACCCAAAATACAAATTGTTTCTCTATAGAAAAAGAGAGAGTGAAGTGATCTCTCATGTTACAAAAGAGTATTCGGCCCACAAGTGATATTGCATGCCTTGGACCTCTCAACCCATGGAAAAAATATGGTACATTTATCCACTTCAAAATAAAATAATCAGGTAACATTTTGCCTAGCGAGAAAAATAGAGGAAATTATCTTACATTTATGTCACTGCTACCCAAAATGAAAAAGGAAGAAATTTTCTTCATTAGGACAGTGGTAGAACCTTGATGTTTAAACCCAGAAGTGATATCATATTGGTCCCTTATTACGTGCATGTGGGATTTACAAAAGAAAAAAGTGCTCAGTATGCTGCTGAAACCCAAGTTTCGCACTCTGCCCATCTTGCACTCAATGAGCTGGTGTTTCATGTTGCCCAGTAGCATAGTGGTCCAATCGTATACCGTGGGTCTCATGCACTCCACTGCATAGAAAATGAGAGGTTGCGAGGCCTGGTGGAGTGAAGCTAAGCTTGCTATCCTACCCAATGTCAGTAGGATGGCCTTTAGGCCCAACACCTGTATGGAGTTAGTTGGGATCTGACTCCCCACCTTCTTTGTGTCCGGATAGTAGTACACCGCAATGTACTCATCTATAGTCAGGACAACTCTGGGCCCACGAGAGCATAGGTTCACCACTTCCCCCCATCAGGAAAGTTTAGTAATAAAGTATATGTCCTCCACTTCTATGGTGAGGGACATCCCATCTATCTGGAACGACTCTGAGTCTGAATCCTAGCAGTCCACTAACATCTGTAATAGTCTTGGTTTGGCTCTTAAGCCACCAAGACACCAAAATTTGTAAATCCCACATGCACGTAATGCTTGTTGAGCCAATAGATCTGCCCTTACTGCCTCTTCTACATCACCATGTTCACGTTCTCTCCATTCTAGGACCATCCTGCACATAAAATTTGAGTTTTGTCCATTAGAATACTTAAAAATCATTGAGCACGACTGCATACGTGACTGTTTGCTAAAAAATTGTGTATGTACATGACTTTGAGGGAATTTTCCATGTATATCCAGCCCTATACATAGAAAAACCCTCGATTCCCATGTGGGTCATGGCGCGTATCTTAGAATGGCCTAGAAACCCAAATACACCATGGAATTTGACAAAATTTGGATCAAAATGAAAGAGTAGAGCATGGGTAAGTACCTAGAAAAAACGGTAGTGGATTCCGCTGGCTGGATCTCCTGGAATTCGCTGTGGAAGTTCTGAGCTCAAATGGGTAAAAATTTTGAATGTTTTGTAATGTTTTGAATTTTTTACTATTTATAGAAATTTTTCAAAATTTTGAAATTTTTTACCCCCTTTCCTATAGTTTGGACCGTTTCTAATCCTTTTGGACTGTTTTGGACTAATTTATGATGTAGGAGACCTTTTTGAGTGTCGTTTCAACCGTTGGATTGACCCGTTCGTGCTGATTTCAGGTATCATGTCTAAACTGGCATATAGGTTAGGTTTCATCACCGTTTTCATTTTTCATAACCTTATGACCGTTTCATTATAGCCATAGGTACGAACCCACTCTATTATGTCACGGAACCTTCTTGCTATTTAGAAGTGGCATGATATGAGTGGTAGAGCTTGACCTTACATGGGTACCCTATTTAGCACCTTATTTTCATTTGGTGCCCATGCTGAAATTTTGTCCCTTAGGGTGTGGGAGTCCATTGTATAGTATTTCCATGACATTTCGCAAGAGCCTCATACTCCTCTTGATCTTTTTATGGCCTATTTCCCTCAGGACTCCCTTATGTCAAGTTGTAATTGCATTATAATGAGCTTTTCCTGCCTTATTGATCCTTACGCTGGCTTCCCTGACATTGAGTTTCAGCCATATAGCATGAGCTTGTCTCATGTCTAGCCATGCAGAGCCATTTTATATATCCTTTGCAACTTGTTTCCCTATTTTTATTGGGAGGGGACTTTCCCCCGAGTGTCGCTATCCTACACATGTATCCTTGCATTGAGCATAGGTATGTTCCACTGCTTGTAACTAGTTTGTTTTCCCATATGACACTCGTCTCCTCCTAGTCTGTAACTATAAAGCCATTTTATTCTTTTTCAAGCTTTTTAATTATTTGAAAAAGTCCAAAAAAATAAAAAAACCAAAAAATCCGGACAAGGAAAGATGTTATCTTTTGGCAGCTGTCGAGTCGTTTCGCCTTCGAACAGAGCACTGAATATCACATCCGTTGGTTGGTTTTATAGTTTGACTTTAGGAGCTGTATGCATTTTATCTGATTTTATCTCCACTGACTAGTTAAGCTTCCAATCCCCATGGAGCCTCTGTCGATGCCTCCTGTGTTACAGAGATGTCCTAGTTTTATATATCGAGTCTATGCTACCTTTATTCAGTCACCATTCGTCATTATGCTCTTGTTCGAAGGAAGTTGAAACCTAAGTCAAATTCCATGGTGTATTTGGGTTTCTAGGCCATTCTAAGATACGCGCCATGACCCACGCGGAAATCGAGGGTTTTTCTATGTATAGGGCTGGATATACGAGGAAAATGCCCTCAAAGTCATGTACATACGCAGTTGTTTAGCAAACAATCGCGTATGCAGTCGTGCTCAATGATTTTTAAGTATTCTAATGGAAAAAACTCAAATTTTATATGCAGGATGGTCCTAGAATGGAGAGAACGTGAACATGGTGATGTAGAAGAGGCAGTAAGGGCAGATCTAATGGCTCAACAAGCATTACTTGCATGTGGGATTTACAAAAGAAAAAAGTGCTCAGTATGCTGTTGAAACCCAAGTTTCACACTCTGCCCATCTTGCACTCACTGAGCTGATGTTTCATGTTGCCCAGGAGCGTAGTGGTCCAACCGTATACTGTGGGTCTCATGCACTCCACTGCATAGAAAATGAGAGGCTGCGAGGCCTGGTGGAGTGAAGCTAAGCTTGCTATCCTGCCCAATGTCAGTAGGATGGCCTTTAGGCCCAACACCTGTATGGTGTTAGTTGGGATCTGACTCCCCACCTTCTTTGTGTCCGGATAGTAGTACACCGCAATGTACTCATCTATAGTCAGGCCAAATTTGGGCCCGCGAGAGCGTAGGTTCACCACTTCCCCCCGTCGGGAAAGTTCAGTAATAAAGTATATGTCCTCCACTTCTATGGTGAGGGACATCCCATCTATCTGGAACGACTCTGATTCTGGATCCCAGTAGTCCACTAACATCTGCAATAGTCTTGGTTTGGCTCTTAAGCCACCAAGACACCAAAATTTGTAAATCCCACATGCACGTAATGCTTGTTGAGGCATTAGATCTGCCCTTACTGCCTCTTCTACATCACCATGTTCACGTTCTCTCCATTCTAGGACCATCCTGTACATAAAATTTGAGTTTTGTCCATTAGAATACTTAAAAATCATTGAGCACGACTGCATACGCGACTTTTTGCTAAACAACTGCATATGTACATGACTTTGAGGGCGTTTTCCGCGTATATCCAGCCCTATACATAGAAAAACCCTCGATTTCCGTGTGGGTCATGGCGTGATCTTAGAATAGTCTAGAAACCCAAATACACCATGGAATTTGAAAAAATTTAGATCAAAATGAAAGAGTAGAGCATGGGTAAGTACCTAGAAAAAACGGTAGTGGATTCCGCTGGCTGGATCTCCTGGAATTCGCTGTGGAAGTTCTGAGCTCAAATGGGTAAAAATTTTGAATGTTTTGTAATGTTTTGAATTTTTTACTATTTATAGAAATTTTTCAAAATTTTGAAAATTTTTACCCCCTTTCCTATAGTTTGGACCGTTTCTAATCCTTTTGGACTGTTTTTGGACTAATTTATGATGTAGGAGACCTTTTTGAGTGTCCTTTCAGCCGTTGGATTGATCCGTTCATGCTGATTTCAGGTATCATGTCTAAACTGGCATATAGGTTAGGGTTCATCACCGTTTTCATTTTTTATAACCTTATGACCGTTTCATTATAGCCTTAGGTACGAACCCACTCTATTATGTCACATAACCTTCTTGCTGTTTAGAAGTGGCATGATATGAGTGGTAGAGCTTGACCTTACATGGGTACCCTAGTTAGCACCTTATTTTCATTTGGTGCCCATGCTGAAATTTCGTCCCTTAGGGTGTGGGAGTCCATTGTATAGTATTTCCATGACATTTCGCAAGAGCCTCATACTCCTCTTGATCTTTTTATGGCCTATTTCCCTCAGGCCTCCCTTATGTCAAGTTGTAATTGCATTATCATGAGCTTTGCCTACCTTATTGATCCTTACGCTGGCTTCCCTGACATTGAATTTCAGCCATATAGCCTGAGCTTGTCTCATGTCTAGCCATGCAGAGCCATTTTATATATCCTTTGCAACTTGTTTCCCTATTTTTATCGGGAGGGGTCTTTCCCCCGAGTGTCGCTATCCTACACATGTATCCTTGCATTGAGCATAGGTATGTTCCACTGCTTGTAACTAGTTTGTTTTCCCATATGACACTCGTCTCCTCCTCGTCTGTAACTATAAAGCCATTTTATTCCTTTTCAAGCTTTTTAAATATTTGAAAAAGTCCAAAAAAATAAAAAAACCAAAAAAGCCGGACAAGGAAAGATGTTATCTTTTGGCAGCTTTCGAGTCGTTTCACCTTCGAACAGAGCACTAAATATCACATCCGTTGGTTGGTTTTATAGTTTGAATTTAGGAGCTGTACTCATTTTATCTCCACCGACTGGTTAAGCTTCCAGTCCCCATGGAGCCTCTGTCGATCCCTCCTATGTCGCAGAGATGTCCTAGTTTTATATATCAAGTCTATGCTACCTTTATTCAATCACCATTCATCATTATGCTCTTGTTCGAAGGAAGTTGAAACCTAAGTCGGACATTCCTCAGTTATCTTGACTTTGAATGTCGACCATTCTCGGTACAGTTACTGGTTCATGCACCTTATGATCAAGTCCTTCCACATTATACAGCTTTGTTGAGTACGTCATGTTGGATGATGGGGGATGCCTTAATGCCCTACTTCCAGTGGATTTCATCCCATCGACTTCAGATCATTTATTCTGGGATTGGAATCTAGAGTCATTTTTGAGTGCCTTGAGACTTGCAGTCATCAGTGGTAGGTTCTCTCACCATTGACAGTTTTTGGGAATACATCAATGTCCCCTAATCGATGGATCCTATCAAGTGTTAACCTCAACACATTTATTCACACTTGTTAGTTTGCACTCTAGTACCTTGATTCCCATTATCATTATCGGTGGGTGATCTCGCGTATGTTAATGGTATACATCAATGACCGGTAATCAGATGATGGACTACTATGTTCGACCTCGACACCTATATTCACATAGTAGGACATGTACTCGTAGTGGTTTGTGTAGAAGACCTTCCAGATTGGTGGCATCTCTTATATGCTACCTCCTGGATCGTGCCAGTGTTCATGAGTTTTCAGCTCTCGTGACTTGATTCTAGTATATGTCAGACATTTCCAGCTATTATGGAGATCTTGATCCATTGTATATCTTCAACCATTATGGAGATCATGATCCTTTGTATATCTTCATCATGGAGATTCTGATCTATGTATATTGTACGTGGTGATGACCACTTATGTGATATCTTGTATCATGCCTATTCATGGCCATTGTCCTCTTATGTATTCGGGACTGCTAGATGTATTTGCAGTTATGTGCAAAGTTGTATCATTGTACTATGCTCATTGGGTGGTTGGTCTTCCATTTGGGATCCTTCATCACTCCACTTCTGGAATGGACATATAATGTATTTCAGCCATCGTATGACCCCTCTGACCTCACACATTAGGGGGCATCTGTTATAGCGGATTTTACCACACCAGGCGAATCACACTTGTATGGCCTTCCCTTGTCCCTTTGCAAACTCCTTAGACCCCTTGGACCATTTTTTGTCCTTTGATGTTTCCTAGACCATCCCTATAAACATGAGAAAATTGATATACATGACTTTTAAACCCCTTATCGCGTATATACGCGGGTTTGACCCTTAAAACCGCATACATCGGGATGTGTACAAAATCCAAATACTTTTGGAGTTTTACTTGACATGGATCTGACTCACTTGTCTCCTGGTCTTCCATATGCTTTGAGATCGCTCGGATTCGACCTTTCATTACCCCTTTGAAAAGCTATATAAGGAACTCTTTGGATACATTGAAGGCATAAGAGAATTGAGAGCAAAGAAACTATAGTCCATTATTGCCGGAACTTGTGCTTGAGTCTGCATCCCTTTGTCCCTTGGAGCACTTTGGTGTTCTTTCCAGGCTTGCCTTTTGCTTATGAGCTTGCTATCGAGAAATGGAGGATTGAGGTGGTGGAGGCCCAAGTGGGGGATTCAATTTCTCCGATTCACAAACGTGCCGACAGAGGTTGTATCCATTGTAATCTCTGATTTTATATTAATACAAATGTATTTTCCTGTCCAATAATGTATGTTTGAATGAATATTTTATCCATGGATGATTTCAAATGCTTATACATTGTTGATTATATATGCTAGAGTATATCTAACACCAATATATATAGTATGCTTGTCTTGTTTACTTGTTGAGGAAGTGATTCATCAATTCAAGCTGAAGTTGGAAAGCTCAACAGGGATCTACTTCAATTGTCCGGAATAAGGTACGAGGTCTGATACTTTAGTGTTAGATATTTGATTTCTCTTGCATATTGGAAAGGATTGATTTCTAGAGTCAAGCTGTTTGTTGTGGTACCCCAAGCCATAGGAATTTCTCTCCGTAACATACATACTTTTTTTATACACATTGATAATGTAATTTGTAAAAAAATATTTCTTAATTTCTATATCTAATGATGAAAAATGGTTGATAGAAGTTCAAGAAAACAACTTATAAAAATGAGCATAATGGTAGCTCATCCCAACAACATAACAAGGCAAGTTATTTAGGTTTTATTAAAAATTTAATATATTTGAG
>LPNX010397129.1:70772-97233 GCA_001517045.1 Pseudotsuga menziesii | reverse complement strand
TGATCTTTTGCTTCTGCCCCCTCTGCCTCTGAAATTTCTTCTTCTTCTGCCTCTCTCTTTGCCGCAATCTCCCTTGGACGGGTCTTTGGATTGGTCTTTTCCAGCAAAGGCAACACCAATACTAGATGCCAAAGAGTGCATCTTTACAACTGTTAGTTTACAATAATAAACTTGATATGACAACGAGACAAACAATAACCTTGCAGGTCTACAGTCTCTGCCAAGGTGTACAATGCAAGTTTCAGGTGAGCATACAAAAGCTTCTTCAATATACAAAATATATCAGTCACTATGCAATATATCAGTCTTAGTATCACAATGCAATATATCAGTCTCGGTATTCAAAATTTACACAGGCTCTCTTGATTTCGTAGGCATCTCCACAGGTTCACCATCAATGAGCATATATATATTCTTCAATATATCAGTCAATCTGCATGATATATATCAGTCATCAACACATATATATATATAATCAGCCTTCATTGAGTCTTCAAACAATCTTCATAGTCGCAGAGCTCCAATGCAGCATGCAACAGTCTAGGGTATATTTAGGACAAATCGAGTTTTCTGTCTAATCCCTCAACTCAAAATGTGCCTTGTTCTTCAAGCAGTCAATACATAAAAAATTATGCAGCTTACAGTATATCAGTCTTCAGCAGCAAAAATATCTGGTTCATCCCAGCAGCAATAGTGCACAGTCTCTAATACATATATCAGCATATATCAATGCATATATCGAGGCAGAACCCTAGCAAAACGCGGGAACCAATCTTCACAAATCGGTGGCCACTATGAGGCTAGAACTAGCGGCCTGCAGACGCTGTGAAATGTAGAACACGACTTACAAAAACATATAGTATATGAACCAGATACAAAAAAAAATGGAATTACTATGCTTTTATGGTGCAGTCGCTATGGGTTCGAGCCCCACGGTGGGCGCCATAATCTCAGGCAGCACTGGTCTTCACACCAATTCGCTGGAGGTCGTGTACACCAATTCGCTGCTCTTCACACCAATTCGCTGGAGGTCGTGTACACCAATACGCTGGTCTTCACACCAATTCGCTGGAGAAGTACTCACGCAGAATCTTTACCGTGGTCCCAACAGTCTTATACCACGCAGCATAAATTTCAGATTCGATCTTCACGCAGCATAAAAGATAGGTCGCAGCAAATAGACTTTCTCCTACAGGTTTAATCTCACATCCACAGAACTAAATCATATCTTTGAAATGGATTATGGCGATGTCCTGTTCTGCCATAGGCCCGACACTTCGACCCCCATAGAGGATACTCTGAGGGCCATGAATTATGTTATTGATAATGGGTGGGCGTTCTATTGGGGTACGGGTGAATGGAACGTGCAGCAGATCACCGAGGCCTGGGAGGTCGCTAAGAGACTCGACATGGTCGGACCTTCCTGCGAGCAGCCTGAGTATAATCTCTTTTGACGTCACAAGGTCGTATATCAGATATCATCAACATTCTCACTCTACGCAGGATCACGACAGTCTTAGTCTATTTTAGGGTTTTGAGAGCGAGCGGCCATGGAGACGGCGGAATCGCGGCCAAAGAACATTCGTCTCAATCCTTAGAGATTATGGGGTACTCTAGGTTGAGAATCTGCCTCTAAAATCTGGAGAATCTCACATCTAAGCGAGGCGATACATTCTGGAGAACATATGTGATGGGTGCCCTAAAATACAATATATCGCCCTCAATCGTATGCGGCTGGTTTTGCAGCTCGGTCGTGAGTTAAAGCAGGAGATGGAGGACGTCTCAGTACATGCGAACAGGAAGAATGGATGGAGGCAGTCACAAGAAAATGGTGGATTCTCACAAAAACGTTGTGAATATTATTTTAGACTCAATCCACAACGCAGGTCTAGAGCAGAAACGCACGCAGCTGGTAGACTGACAGTCTGGCAATGGATTGGCAAGCAGAATGCCAACGTTCTGATAAGACAGTGAGAATGGCAGGCATGCAATGCAGCCAGGAGTTATGGCAGGCAAATCGCCAGGCTCTGATACCACTTGTTGGTAATAACTCCTGATTCCAATTCATTATTCAAATGCAAATGCCTATATTTATACATTTCATGAGGCGGTTGATTACCAGCCTTTTCGCCTTCCTATCTATTCATATTCCTATTATTTATTTACAATAATCCTGACAGATTATTCTAACATGAGTTATCTATAGGTTTAAATTAGTGATGTGTTTTGGTTTATGTGTGTCACTCATAGCATAAACTTGAATAAAATTGATAAGTTTGTTCACAATCTAAGTGAAAAAGAGCATAGAAGATTTATGAAATGTTGCAAAGAGAGAAACTAGGTGGATCAAACGGTATTCAACCTAAATATTTTATTTGACATTTTAATATAAAAAAATACGTAACACTAATCACTAACATTTTTTAAACACTCGATTTCACTGTTTTTTGAATGTTGTGAAGGAATTGATGATGAGGGAATGGAAACTCATCCTAAGAAGATAAAAATTATGAAGTATGTAAATGATGAAGGCTTGGTCCCCAGTTCATTTGGAGTGGTGTTGGAAATTAATGAGGAGATATTTTTTTACAAAACCATGATGATATAGTGGAAAGAATGTATATACGTACTTTCCACTTACAATACACAAATTAATACAATGACTCTAAGAATCATGTTATATATAAACTACAACAAGCATTCCTAGGGAAATGGTTAGTGAAACCCATGAGACCTGCAATTGAAAAAAACTACAATAATAAAAAATAATCATATAAAAAGTATTATTACTAAACATGTTTTTATATAATATGTTTCAATTAAAAAATTATATATTTTTTCTATATTTACTTTCATGTTGATTTAAAAAAAAAAAACTATTCTTCTTTTTGCTTTTCCGGAAGATTACAAAAATTCTCAAGAGAAACTCAAAACATGCTAGTAGGGGTGTCCAAAATAGTATATAAGGAGATAGAAAAAGAAAAAGCATAATTGCATCGCATGCGGAACCATCCCAACAATAAAATGCACCACAGGATTGCAATCATTGTTAATTCTTTTATGTACCTCAAATTTAATTATTGCATGAAATACCAATTTTATTTTTTGTTATAGAAAATACAAAAAAATGGAACCCATTCAACACATAAGACAGGATGACAAGGAAGAAAATGGTTGATCACAAAGTTTGTAAGTATTTAATTTTTTGGACTTACTTAAGATTTCATATTTTTTGTAATATTTATATTTAAATAATTAATTGACACTCATCCATGGATATCTTCTAGTAGGTATTCACATACAAAGTATGGGTTGCGAGTATATGTTGTATCAAGGGTTAATTGAACAATTTGAAAGTAGTTATATAGTTTAAATTCCCTTGTTTCATAATTAATGGGATAACACAAAACTTTTATATTAATTATATATATGCTTTCTCATGGTGTATTAAACATCCAGGAAACAAAGTATGGAGTGGAGTCATGGGAAGAAATTTTGACAGAAGACATGAAATATTGCTTCGAAAGAATGTTTATTGTTTATGAAACATTTGTTGATAAGGTATACTTTTTTATATTACACAATCATGTATATTATACTATATAAATGTAAATATACCTCTTACACTTTATTTTCATGTTTGTAGATGCAACATGAAGATGAGGAATGACAAAAACAAGTAGCTCAACAAAATATTAGGTGAAATAACCTGTTTGCACTGGAGTTTGTACTTAGACTACAGAAGTGTAAAGCTAGATCATCTGCAATAAAATTACAAAATTATTGAATTTTTACAAGGTGTGAAGGAAATATCCAGGACAAGGGCAGTGAAAAATAAGAAGATGACCAATAATCAATAATGAATAAATCAAGAAGATTTGAAAGCTAAGAATTAATCATAAAACAATCAGGTTTCAATACTAAATATTTGAGAGAGCACTCTTCCAAATATTAGTTATAACTTTTATACCCATAAAACATCTCAAGCATAATAAATAGAATAGCATGCCCTTGTTCAAAAGCATTTGCAGATAATAACTTTATCCTAAATGAAATAATGAACAAGATAATTGAACCAATTAAAAGATTTGCTAAGATAATAGATTAAAACTGTCTTATATATATGTCAATCCAAAAATGGATTTCATAAGTACTTATAGAGAACCATTTACAAGTCTTGATGGAACAAATGGTATCATCTAGCCCTTTCTTGAAAAATACCACCACCTTTGGACTACTACTGATTTCCTATTTATATTTACAAATATGCTTTACAAAGAAGTTTTCTAGATCCACTTTTTAAGGATTAAATTTGGAAAAATATTGAAAAATTTACTATTTCCTAAAAATAGTAAATTGACTGCTAATTGTATCTTCTCGAACTTGTGGATTCATTTCAAAAATTAAAGGACACGTATCTGGATTATCCCTAAAGTTGCAGTTGGTGAGCTGCCTCATCCAGGACTATAAGTCCAACTAAGTCGTTGAGATCTTCTTTGTAGTCTGGAATGTTTAGCCTCCATTATTTGGATTCTTTCTTGAAGTTCTGAGATTTTCCTTGACAGTTCTTCATTCTACTGCTGGAAATTTATTTTCCTTCTCATCACTTCTTTTGAAATTGTGACCATCTCCTGATATTTATCATCGAATTCCTCTAGATCTTTCCTTAGTTTTTTGTTGGCTTTCATCAGTGCATCATTAACGTCATTCAAATATACATTTTAAGATTTTAAAGTACTACAAATATTTATTAATCATTTCAACCTCTGTTTTTGTATGATGTACAGGGATGTCCATGTTTTCACTTGGACTATTCTCAATATGCTTCTGATTTATCAATGATTCCTATTTTAGTTCTACATCCATATTCTCCCTTTCATCCTTTATATTAATAGGTTCCGAAGTCATGCCTATTTCAAAAAAAATCTCTTTATTAATTTTTTGAAGAGTATCTAAGTCCTTTTTCTATACTTTCCATAATTTGTACCACCTCTTCGATTTCAAGGTATTCTTTTTGAATTTAGGATTTAGAACAACCTTCATATTCATCTTGAGCTTGTTTTTTGATCCCGTTCTTGGTCTTGATTGTACCTTTGAAGGTTCAAAAACTAGAAATTCATCATTGGAAAGGATGTTATCCAGCATACCTATTTTTTTTCTTATTCTTCCATGTCTTTGCAAATATTATAAGTTGACACATCCATGACTTGATTTTACTCCTATTTTTCCTTCTGCTAAACAGGTTCGATGCTTGATTCATCTTTTGAATTACATTCTTCCTCACCTTGCTTTGACTTCTTCCCTGCTTTATGCTAACTGGTTCAAACCTGCAAATTTTTCCACCGGGATTCTTCATAATGTTGATTTTTTGAAGTGTTGTCAAATTACACAACTCTAAAATTTGCATTTCTTCAGTGAAGCCAATTCAGGGTAAAAATATTTACAATTTTTAGAACCAACGGGATAGAGATTTTTTATGGCATTGAATTTGAATAACAAATTGAGTATTGTTGATCGTAATTTTTGGAAAGAATGCCAAGATTGACAGTTGTAAAATCATGCATGAAGGTGGTGATAATTAAAACAAGTATTTCAAATGATCCTTCCTCGAAAATAGATTTCGCACAATTCCATTTCATGATTTAAAAATAGTTCAGAAAAAAGATGGAAAATGGGTCTCAAAGAACCCTCCATATCCATCGAACTAAGACACCTATGCAAAACTTGAGAGATGTTTTTGTACATTGGTCCGTGATGACCAAAAAAATCTTTTGGTTTTAAAAAATTCTTTTATAATTTATCATAAGTATTGGCCTACTTTCTCAACTCTCATGACTCAGGTTCAATAACAATACAAAATGAACAAAACACCCAAAGACATCGGCCTGATAGAGCAAGCTCAGTCGAAAACACTTGAGAAGCAGGCATAGTCTCACCCGAGATATCTTAATGTGTAACTTCTAGAACCATGTTTCTGTAGTTGGCAAGAGATTATAGCCCCTTGGCGCGCAACCAAGGCGCTTGACAGAGATGGAGGTTTGGATTCTTTACTATTGGACAACGACGCAACAGTGCGACACAACCGACGTGCGACACAACTGACATGCGACACAACCTTGGCCTTATCAACTGAACAACTAGTGCAATAGTGTGACACAACCGACGTGCGACACAACTGACATGCGACACAACCTTGGCCTTATCAACTTAACAACTAGTGCAATAGTGCGACACAACTGATTCCTTAATAGCGAATGACCGTGTTGTGACTTATATTATGACTTAACAATGTTTAAACATAAACTAATACATAATGCTTCATCGACGCTTAGATACCCATTCATTCAGTGCTTATCAGTATTGTGACATTCATTCAATCAATAATCATAAATAATGCAAGTTAATCAAACATTCAACATTTACTAGTTAAACATTCAACACAACATCCAATCATTCATTAGACAGGAGATAACATGGAAACCCATCTGGGAAAAAACATCAAGGCACTCTTCATCTGGCATGAGAAATATAGGTAACACCTTGTAGTTTGTGACTTATAGTTTGTTTTAAGATATGTCTTTACAGCTTAGACTCTTCTTCCTCTCATGCTCTCTGGTTTATTCTTATATCTACTCCTACTGATCCGCACACATCCTGTATATACTCTTCTACTTTACTATCCACGCACTCAACTGCAGATTGACTTTACAAATGGTCTGCGCACTCAGCTGCAGATTCGCGGCTCAACAACCTTCCTCTATTAGACTCCTCTTTGATATCTCCTTACTACTCTTCTAACATACTAACCATGAAGCTAATAGAATATGAAGGATAACTGTGAAGCTAACCCTTATACAGAGCGGGTTCCTCCTATTTATACAGATTACAAGGCTGCCCAGCGTTGACTGAGTACAACTCAGTTATTTATTATAGAAGTAGCTACACAATATCTTCTATTACATTGATGACAGGACATACTGGCTGCAAAATTCTTGTATTACATTAACCAAAACCATAACTAGCTGTGGAACGTCTTTCAGCCTTCCTACATAGGTCATAACTAGCCGCAAAAACTATCCTTTAGTATCCCTCCAGCTCGTCCTTCTGCAGTATTCCTTGCACCTACTCAACCTTAACTCTTCTACCTACCTATTCTGCTGACTCGGATATGCCTTTCCTCGTCATAGCTTCCTCTGCTCTATGCTTACACTTCTTCGTTTACCTGCTTTTCCCCATCGTGTGCCTACTTTTCCTCTTGAGTTTTCTCTTTGGGTTCTTCCTTATGCAATTTTCCTAGCCCAAAAGGCCCCCAACACTCACATGTGGCTTGTCTCGAGCCACTAAGAAAAATATAAATCCTTGGAAAATTTTTAAATCTCTGGCGCAGGTTGTGCCACAGGACCAACCTTGTCCTAGAATTCCTTTAAAATGGCCTCCACTCGGGCGACCTCTGCTCTGACCTCTTAAGCCTTCTTTTCCAACTGTTCCACCTGGTCACAATCGAGATGTTTTGACGGTCCTTCCTCCAACGACTACATGATAACTTGGAGGTTCTACTGTACAGGATAAATAAGCCCTGTAACTCGCTCTGCTTCTAATTGGTGTGCTGTAACTTCATCATTCCTACTCTGCTCCTTGTCGCACAGAGTCTTTACCTCATGATGTAGCTGCTTCAGCTTGACTACTTTTGTAATCTTTTATTTGAGTGGAAAATTCTTCATGCCTACCTTGAATTCTATGATTTTCAACTTTGTCTGTCATGCTTCCTCAATGAACTTGGCTTCCATCTGATCTTCCAGAAGCTATTCCCAAGTCGTTGAAAATTCTTCTATCACCTCTATGCAAACATTCTCTCCATATTTGATCCTGCCAACAGCCTCAGACGCTTTTGCTTGGTGCTCTTCTAACACCTCAAGAGGTGTTCTTGGTATGTGCTGTGCTTGAAGATCCTCTACATGCTTCTTGATCTCTATTGCAATCCTTGAGAGCCGACCAACCTTTGTAGCTGAATCCTCATTTTCTTGGCCTTCTTCCGGATGGAACTCCGCGACTACACTTTTGATGGCTTCAGCAAGTATAAGACAACTCTATTCACCCCTCGATTTCTTGGTTGTTTTCCCTAAGGAGGACCTTGTGGTCTTTCCCCTTCCTTGTCTTGTTTATTGCTTGATAGGCCAGCACATTTTCTTGGATGCGGAATTCAGTCGTGGCCGCATGTTGAATGAAGTATACGTCGACCAATGGTAGCTTGGAAAAATATAGCGTTAGTGTCCCCATTGACTTGATGACATTGTCATATTCTTCTGTACCTGAATCTAGTGCAGGGGCCTTTAATTCCATCTTGAGGGGTGACAACAGTAGTGGTACGGCTAATGTGTCCCTGGGATCCACACCATATGTCTCAACCTCGATAGTGGTTTTTACTTCAATGATGGCCTCTATGAGCTTGTTAACATCATTTGACAAGCTTCTTGGTTACTTATGTCTGTTGCGTACTTAGGCCCTTAAGGCTATTCTTGGCTACTTCTATGACAACATCTACAAGTAGGCCAATTCCTTCTTTATCCAAGATGATAGTAATGGATGTTTTGTCATCTTTTCTCTTTTTACATGGGTGCATGCGCTGCTATTCCTTTTCTTTTTTCTTGGTTCGCACATCCTCATCACTTGGTATGTCTTCTCCATCATTGTCATCAATGTTGTGCTCACACTTATCACTGCTGTCATCTTGCTCCTACAAATGGTTGTCTTTCCTGTCACTGCTAACATCATCATGACCATTTCCTTGGCCCTCGCCTTGGCATCCTCCTTGGCCAACTCCTTGATTTATTTCTTGGTCCATCTACACATCGACTAGGATGCACCATTATTTCAGCTATTCCTAGATGATCGCTTCAACATCTGCATCCTTAACCACAAACCCTGTCAGGTGTGCTTGCTTGTCCGGGCCTTGTCGTGGCTCCAAAATAGCATTATGGAGGTTAGCCTGGAAGTTTATAAAAGGAAGGTATCTCTCAACTGTCGCCATGCACAGTTGATGTTGGCACCTGATTACATCGCACAATGCCTTTCCATGCAGAAAGAACTCAAGGTTGTTGTCTTTCTCGTGGATCCTGTCTTCCTTATCCTCCCATAGGTTCTGATACTTTTCTCCAAGGCAAAGCATTGGGACATCCACTGGCTGGTAGTTGGGTGGGTCTGACCAAACAATAAAAGATATTAAGATCGACAACCAAGAGTAGTGGAATTTATCCTTTTCATCCTCCTATGCTTGTTTCACATCATCTATCAGCTCGTCTAACAAGTATTATGACCAGTTGAAGATCACACCCGCTGTGCACTGCTTTGTTAGGTCCACTGTTATAGAGAAAAATTCCTATGGCTTGGGGTACCACAATAGATAGAGTAACCACATAAATCAATCCTTTCCCATATGCAAGAGAAATAAAACATCTAACACTAAAGGATCTCGAAACATACAGTATTCCGAATGGTTGATGTAGATCCCCGTTGAGCTTTTCCACTCTCACTTGTATTAGCAATTTTCTCTCTCAACAATAAATAAACAAGACAAGAATGCTATATAATGGTGTTAGACCTACTCTAGCATATATAATCAATAACATATAAGCATTTAAAAGCACCCATGGATTCAATATTCATTTAAATACACATTATTGGATATGAAAAGATATTTCTATTAATATAAATCAGAGATTACAATAGTGACAACCTATGTTGGCACGTCTACGAACCGGAGAAACTGAGTCCTCCATCTATCGATAGAAGGCTCACAAGCAAAGGAAAACTTGGGAAGAACACAAAGTGCTCCAAGGGACAAAGGGATGCAGACTCAAGTATAAGTTTTGGCAACAATGGACTATAGTTTTCTTGCTCTTCAATTCCTCCCCTTTCAATGTATCCAAAGGGTTCCTTATATAGTGCTTCAATGGGGTAATGGAAGGTAAAAACTGTGCACATGATTGCAAGTACATACAACAGTGCCAAATACATAAGAGTACAATGGCCATGAATAGGCATGATGCAAAATATGACATGTGTGGTCATCGCCACGTACAATATAGATAGATCATAATCTCCATGATGAAGATATACAAAAGATCATGATCTCCATGAAAGCTGAAGATATACAATGGATCAAGATCTCCATAATGGCTGAAGATATTTGACATACACTGGAATCAAGTCATGAGAGCTGAAATCTCATGAACACTGGCACGATCAAGGATGTAGCATATATGAAATGCCACCAATTTGGAAGGTCTTCTACACAATCTGCTACAAGTACATGTCCTACTATGTGAATAAAGGTGTCAAGGTCGAACATAGTAGTCCATTGTCTAATTACCGGTCATTGATGTATACTGTTAATAGATGCAAGATCACCCACCGATAATGAAAATGGGAATCAAGGTACTAGAGTGAAAACTAACAAGTGTGAATAAATGTGTTGAGGTCGAACACTTGAAAGCATCCATCGATTAGGGGACATTGATGTATTCCCAAAAACTATCAATGGTGAGAGAACCTACCACTAATGACCACAAGTCTCAAGGCACTCAAAATGACTCTAGATTCCTATCCCAGAATAAATGATCTAAAGTTGATGAAATGAAATCTGTTAGAAGGAGGGAATTAAGGCATCTCTCATCATCCAACACGAGGTACTCAGTAAAGCTGTATAATGTGGAAGGACTCAATCATAATGTGAACGAACCAGTATCAGTACTGGGAATGGCCGACATGCAAAGTCAAGAGAACTGAGGAATGGTCGACTCAGATTTCAACTTCCTTTGAACAAGAGCATAAAGGAAAATGGTGACTAAATGTAGGTAGCATAGACTCAATATACAAAACTAGGGCATCTCTGTGACATAGGAGGCATCGACAGAGGCTCCATAGGGAATGGAAGCTTAACCACCCAGTGGAGATAAACTCAGAGAAATGAGTACAACTCCTAAAGTCAAACTATTAACCCAACCAACGGATGTGATATACAATGCTCTATTCAAAGGCAACATGACTCGACTGCTGCCAAATATAACATCTTTTCCTATCCGGATTTTTAGTTTTTGATTTTTTTTTGGACTTTTTCAAATATTTTGAAAAGCTTGAAAAAGAATAAAAGTGCTTTATAGTTATAGACTAGGAGGAGACGAGTGTTAAGGGGCAAACAAACTAGTTCCAAGCAGTGGAACGTACCTGTGATCAATGAAAGGAAACATGTGTAGGATAACGATACTCAGGGGAAAGTCCCCTCCTGGCAAAAAATGGGGAATCAAGCTGCAAAAGATATGTAAAATGGCTCTGCTTGGTTAGACATGAGACAATCTTGGGCTATATAGATCATAATCAAAGTTAGGGAAGCCAGCATAAGGCTCAATAAGGCAAGCAAAACTCATGATAATGCAATTGCAACTTGACATAAGGGATTCTTGGGGAAAAAGGACAGCAAAAAGATCAAGAGTATGAGGCTCTTGCGCAAAGTCATGGCGATACTATACAAAGGAATCCCACACCCTAAAGGAAAAATGTCGGCATGGGCACCAAATGCAGAACATGAGCTAACTAGGGCACCCATGTATGGTCAAGCTCTACAATTCACATCATGTCACTTCTAAAAGCAACAAGGAGATTCTGTGACAAGATAGAATGGGTTCATACCTAAGGTTATAATGAAATGGTCATAAGGTCATGCAAAGTGCAAATGGATGTGAAAGCTAACCTATATGCCAGTTTAGACATAATACCTAAAATCGGCAGAAACAGGCCAAAACCACGATCAAACGGTGCTCAAAATGGACTCCTACATCAACAAATCAGTCCAAAATGGTCCAAAATGGTCAGAAATGGTCAAAAACTATAGAAAGTTAGTAAAAAATTCAAAAAAATTTAAAAATTTCTATAAATAGTAAAAAATTCAAAAATTCCATATCATTTGAAATTTTTACCCATTTGAGCTCAAAACTTCCAACGCAAATTTCGGGAGCATCGTCCGACGAAATTCGACACCGCTTGTTCCAGGTAACTCCTCATGTCCTCCTCTTCCCATTTCATGCAAATTTTTTTAGTTTCCATGGCCAATTTTATTTTCTAGGACAATCTAAAGTAGGTGTTTTGGCCCACGTGGATATCGGGGTTTTTTACACGTATAGGGTTGGCCATACGCGGAAAAACCTCCCAAAACCGCGTACATACGCAGCTGTTTTGCAAACAGTCGCGTATGCAGCCACACATAAGGATTTTTAAGGTAAATAATGACCAAAAATCATGTTTTATGTGCAGGATGGTTCTAGAATGGAGGGAGAGGGAACATAATAATGTAGAAGAGGCTGTTCAAGGTGACTTAATGGCCTAACAAGCTCTACGTGCATGCGGTTTGTATAAGTTTTGGTGTCTTGGTAGCCTGAGGGCCAAACCAAGACTCATACAGATGCTAGTGGATTACTGGGATCTAGAATCAAAGTCTTTTCACATTGATGGGATGTCTCTTAGTATAGAGATTGAAGACATATATTTTATTATTGTATTATCCGGACGAGGAGAGGTGGTAAACCTACAATCTCGTGGGCCTGGAGGTGGCATGACTATTGATGAGTACATTGCTGTGTACTGATTTCCTGAAACGAAAAAGGTTGGGAGTCATATCTCGACAAAATCGATCTAGGTGCTGGGACTGAAAGCCATACTATTGGCACTCGGTAGGATAGTCGGTCTAGCTTCACTCCACTAGGCCTCACGGCCATTGATGTTCTATGTGGTGGAGTGTATGAGACCCACAGTGTATGACTGGAGCACTGCACTGTTGAGTAACATGAAGCAGTAGCTCAGTGACTGCAAGATGGGTAGGGTGAGAAACTTTGGTTTTGGCAGCATACTGAGCACGTTCTTCTTTGAGCGTGTACTGGGGATAAGCCCTAGAGTGGACATTCCTCCACACAGAGTTCGAGATCCATCCCAACGATGTTAGGCAAATGTTATGTGCAGACTAGGCAGAGGTAGGGTGGCTAACCCCTACCCAACGGACTTATTTCCATGTTGGTGGCGGTAGATCGTTGCCATTGATGACTATCCCTATGCAGGGATAGATTTTTGGGGAGATTCGTTGTCAAAACCCCAAAATTTCTGAAAAATTTAATTTTTTTTAAAAAGCATATATTCTCATTAAATGCAGTCATTAAATGTTTGATTAGTTTTATGTTACTAGAATTATAACTGAATGATCTTTTGATTATGCTTATCTTTAAAGAATAGTTTCTTTTCAGTTACTGATTTGTTTTATGTTTGCGACCACAAGGTAGAACTGTCATGAAAAACTGGGCTTACTTAGCTTCCGAGCTAACGCAGAAGTTTTCCTTCTTTTACAGATATACAGGTAAGATGCTCGGGTGCTGCTAAAACAAATTTCTAAAGTATTCAAATAAAGATTCACTGTACCAAATTTAATTCAGTAGAAGAATAAACATACTAGTCAGATTTCTCAAGCTTATAAAGGTAAAGCTTTGGCTATGATTCCTTTTAAGATTTTACTGTTAGAGAAAATAATTCTACTAGTAAAGATGACAGCTATTTTTCCTTCATGAAAGCAGGATTTAATATCGCCATGGAGTACTGAACCGTTTGATGTGTCTACTGAAATGCAAGTGTATATGTAATAAATATTTCTTATTTAGCATAGTAAGTATGGCAGGGTCACAATGTCAAAGATCTATATTTTAATCGTTTATAATTTCGGGATCACACCATGAATGAAGTTACAACTGCAAGTGTAACATGATAAGGAAGTCTAAGTACCCAACCTATACTTTTCTTAATTCAAGAATTAAAAGGTTTACTGCTTTAATATAAGTCACTTTTAAATTCTTCCTTTAGTATTTAAAGACCTGTATAGTTTGGGAAACTATTTCTATCCCAAGGTCAATAATCAGATAGTAAACTTATAGATCATTTCCAGATCTATCCTACTCAAATACCACTTTAATATTTTTAAAAACTATACTATCAAGCAAAGGAATTTCATATACAAAAGCTAATTATCTTATGATGACTCTATAATACTTTTCATAACCTTTGAGCTTGAAATTGACAAAAGACTATTTGTCACAAATGATTCTATAATTAGAATAGGATTGTTATTTTAAATGCAAGGAATTATCACAAAGGTCAAGAGTAAAACTATAACCATGATCAATGATCACTCAAATTGATTATTATATTTCTATAGTCTTTATACTATTATCCCTTTACCTTCATTTGTGAACTAAGGCAATATATAATATAGAAAAATAGGTTTATATACAAGCTGCGCCATGGTGACTTATTATTTCCCTTTGCTCCTACATCTTATTAACAATTATTAAAATCCTCCATACGTATATGTGTTAGACCATACAACGAATATACTCTATGTTAAAATGTTTCTCCAAATATCATTTTAAACTTTACATGATTGATTTTATATGCAGGTGGCTGTCTATGGTGCGTTGAACCTTGTAGAACCTCCACGATATGATTTAAGTTGCAAAATCATTGAAGATCTTTGTTCATGGAACTATAATGTTCCTACCCACTGCATGTTAATTATTAAAGGGATTACGTGGGCTCTTTCCAGCCATGCACTGGCATGTTAAAAGGTTTGGCTCAAACCCTAAACCGTCATTCCTCCGCTGCCTTCAGGCCTCCGGCCGCTCTGCAAAAACCTCCTTGTCCGCTCCATTACTGGCACTGCCTACTAGCAGTCAATATGCTGGTTAAGCTCCTCATGAACTCGTCTACTGCATTGTCAGGAACATACAGTGATGAACAGCTTGTTGTTTGAACGTTGAGTAGTACTGATTCTCTTATGGTTTCGCCATTTGCACCCATTGCTCGAACTCTTTACTGTGTAGGTCACTACCTTAATCTTAGTACTGTGAATCATCCTCCATCGTGACTGAATGTTCATCGCTCCAACGAACTCCTTCTCTTCTGCTGTAAATGAAGGGTTCTATTTTCCTCATAGTGGTGGTCGTGTTGCTGTTCTTAAGAGGTCGAATTTCCTTGAATCATTAAGGTAATGTACAGGGTTATTCTTTGTTTTTCCTTCAAAAAAAATAATTTAAATAAACAACGGTTTGCAAGATTTTAATACTATGCTTTCCTTCTTTACAGGGTTGGCCTTCTCTCCTTGGCGTGGAAGGTACGAGACTTCAATGGCTGGCTCATCTTGGTAAGCCTGGTTTTATCCATGGCGTTTTCCTCCTTGCTGGTCCTTTAGGGAAGTTATGGGTTTTGACCTCGTGGGTTGTAACCCTTGGTTCAGTTTCATGCACCAAAACGTTGTTTAAAGAGTTTTTATCTCTTCGTTTATCAAGGGATCTTTGGTTGTAGCCGAGACTGAAGTTTTGGCTCTTCACTTGCTTACTGTGTGATGTGTACATGTATATTATTGTTTATACAGGCTGAAAAAGCCTTATTTTGGATATGATGTTTATCGCCATGAAGTATAAGGGAGATAAAACTCCTTCCTTTTGATGAACCTCAAAGCTTACTTTTAATTTTGACAGGGTTTACCTTGCACTTGGAAATATAAGCTGTCTATACAATTTTCTTAAATTATATATTTTGTTTACTATACAGTTTTTGAAACAATTAATTTTTACTTGCGTTTTGAAAGAAAAAAAATATATAGAATATCTAAGCTCGGCCTTATGAGCCTTTCTGAGTTCGGATACCTCCGATTCCTATAAATTGATATATGCCTCATCTACTGTCTGTAAATTATTTATGGCATTAATAGGTAGGGTTTTTCCTGTACATTAATAGTATATATATTGTTATACTTTTCGAATTATAAGTCTTAATGTTTAATGACATTCTTTATGGTGGTCGTGTTGCTGTTCTTAAGAGGTCGAATTTCCGTGAATCATTAAGGTAATGTAAAGTGTTATTCTTCGTTTTTCCTTCAAAAGAAATAATTTAAATAAATAGCGGTTTGCAAGATTTTAATACTATGCTTTCCTTGTTTACAGGGTTGGCCTTCTCTCCTTGGCATGGAAGGTACGAGACTTCAACGGTTGGCTCATCCTGGTAAGCCTGGTTTTATCCATGGCGTTTTCCTCCTTGCTGGTCCTTTAGGGCAGTTATGGGTTTTGCCCTCGTGGGTTGTAACCCTTGGTTCAGTTTCATGCACCAAAACGTTGTTTAAAGAGTTTTTATCTCTTTGTTTAGCAAGGGATCTTTGGCTGTAGCTGAGACTGAAGTTTTGGCTCTTCACTTGCCTACTGTGTGATGTGTACATGTATATTATTGTTTATACAGGCTGAAAAATCCTTATTTTGGATATGATGTTTATCACCGTGAAGTATAAGGGAGATAAAACTCCTTCCTTTTGATGAACCTCAAAGCTTACTTTTAATTTTGACAGGGTTTACCCTGCACTTGGAAATATAGGATGTCTATACAGTTTTCTTAAATTATATATTTTGTTTATTGTATAGTTTTTGAAACAATTAATTTTTACTTGCATTTTGAAAGAAAAAAAAATATAGAATATCTAAGCTCATCCTTATGAGCCTTTATGAGTTCGGATACCTCCGATTCCTGTAAATTGATATATGCCTCATCTACTATCTGTAAATTATTTATGGCATTAATAGGTAGGGTTTTTCCTGTACATTAATAGTATATATATTGTTATACTTTTCGAATTATAAGTCTTAATGTTTAATGACATTCTTTATGTAACTGACAGTGTAACCTTGAGTACACGTTTTATATTAAAATTTATGTTAATGATAATAAGATAAGACATTACTGTGATTTCCAAATAATATAGATTTTTATACAGTAATTAATAGGATATTAATTATCACTGATTACAATAACAGTGTTATTCTTCCTGTAATACTTATTACTTGTGTTACTAGTTCTGCTTAGGTTCTTTTATAAGTATATAAATTAATAGTAGTTTATTCTCAGCTTATAAAATAATCTGTTGTTAAAGTATTCTTAAAACTTACTGTTAAATACACGGTGCTTCTGCAAATATGAGGGTTTTCCAGTTATGTTTTATATAATAAAGTTAAGCTCGAAGTCGAGCCTTCTGTCACCCTGTTAATTGCTTACTGTTGATTAAATTTACTGTCAAGGGTTCTGTACTGGATTTATACCCTGACTTACTAGTTATTAGGAAAATGTAAGTTTTAACACATAGTTTATACCCTTCAATTTATATAGGGTCTTTATATTCTCATTTTATTTTAATAATGTTCTTAAGTACTGTTTATTTACCTTGTAGTACATAAAATATAAATAGTTCAAGTTTGCAATTAATGTAATAAGAACAATACCTTAAGTGTAACAATAATAATACTCCTATATTGTATGTAATAGAAGTTTATTGTTATTAATACAATAAAGATATTATCTCTCCTGTGAGTACCAATGTTTCCATGGTTAATATTTAGTTTACTCTATAGCATTTTGTTATTTAGTTCTTGTGCCAATTATGCTAAATACTAAATAAAGTTCTGTAAATATATAGTTTATCTGTTTGGTTATGATATCTTTATATATACAAAAAGATTAAATAATACTACTTAGGATCCATCTCATATAAATATATATAGTAACATTTATTTACTATCTATAAAAAAAATTAGGATAACAGCTCTAATAACTGTTTGAGCTCAGTCCAAAATAAAAGGTAGAATAAACAATGAAATGACTACAACACTAAACATACATAAAATTTAGACCAAATTAGTTCGACAGTAGGATTTAATTATTATTTAACCATTCCTACTTTCAGTTTATTATTAAACATATAATAGAATTACTGAAAATATAATACTGTACAAGGGAATAATTTTATCTTTGAGCACATGCTACTGTCAGTAAAGAAAATATTTCTTCTAATGATAAGTAAAGAACAATCTACTATTCTACAATCTCATCATACCATCTTTTTATAATTTTTACCCCTGTGCTAGAGTACGGTCTGGTAACCCAGATGTGGAAAAACACAGTGGGTTCTTATTTTTCATCAACATATTCTATTACTGATAAACTAAAAACTTTTATATCATTATATCAGTTAAATCTTCATATCATAAGCTACAGACATATCATTCAACCATTCAAAGTTATTAAAAACAAAGACAGTTAAGTGACAGAACCTGTTTACACTTGGAAAACAACAGCAATGGGAGGCTGTTCCTCCCTACCAACTCCTAGAGAGTGCTCAAACAACGACTCCTCAGGACCCCCGAGCTTGCTCTGGTCTCCCTGGCTGGAACTAGGTGCAACAATAGTCAGATACCAGTCTTCAAACTCAGTATTAATCCAGAACTTATCAGTAAGTTCTCCCAGCTAACAAGCTGTAATAACCAAGTTACTGCAGCATTCCTCTTAGAACAACTTCCTTACTATTTTTCCCTCTTTCCTCAATGAATTTCCTGAATATCATTCACCTGAATGAATTCTCTCTGGAAAATATCTGAGCAGCCTCATCTCTATTCATTGAGTAATTTTGAAAGATTGCCTAGGTCTTTTTGGGTTAGTTGTCATTTAATGAGCCACCTGCTCTGATCCCACTTTCTTGGGGGATCATGACCCCAAATATAGGGAAGTTGCCACCTGCAACTTAGGAAGTGTTTGAGGATGCTGCCACTTGTCTTTTTCCCTCCACCTAGTTCCATCCACCAGTTTGACTAGTAACCTCTTTTTAACAGCTCTCCCATGCTATTGTCTCCACAATTTATTTATTAATAATAAAATATTCTGAATTACATTCCATTTCTGTTGACTCTGCTGAGTCATCAGTTCCTACTTAGCATTAAATTTAACATAATGTCTTAGGAATATAATTAAAACAATTAACATTATTTTACAAAATTGGGGTATGTGACATACGTACATGCCCCTACCACTAGGAGTGGCATATGGTGACATAGGTAACGAATCCCAACCCCTCTTTTTAAGTTTTTTGAATTTTTTTTGTGTTTTTTGATATATTAACTCAAAAGACATGTTTTGGTGTGACTACACATAGTGACAATCGGTCATGTATATGCATATGTTGGACCACGATGATCTGACGATTTCCCTCATCATATACGGAGGGGAAGAGGAGATGACATCATGGGTGCGGATGCTCCAAAGCATCCACACAAACTTTGTACACTTGACACATAGGGTACCCATGGCGCAAGTCGAGGAATTTCCTGAGGCCATGCAGTGCCAGGTGGTTTGTGTACCACGAGCATGGATTTGATTATTTTGATGGCTAGCTAGAGTCATGGTGTGCTACCACGTTCAGGACCCCCCTCCTCCTCCTTAGGCTTAGAGACCTGAGAGTGTTTCATTTTTGTACTACCGTGTATTATATTTTGGTGGCTCAGAAGCCCCAATTTTGTATTATGACACTTATGTATTATGACGTCACATTTTGGATGTTTAATGAAATTTTTTTATGATGATCGATTTATTTATTTACATGTATGTAAAAATGTATGTTTGTGATATGCTTATGGTCTATGAAACAAATGCCAATCTAACACATAGTTAGCATATGAGTCAGCAACTTGATTAAAAATTATTGAAACCTGTATTTCTGTTATGTTCTCAAATTTTCTTTCTAGCAATCTCACATGTAAGAATCTTCGTAATAATGTCGCATCCCTAATACGATAAAAGCCATTAAGCTGTGAAACCACTAACTGTGAATCAAGATGTACCTCAAGAGAGAGAACACCATGTGAAATGGCATCCCGGAATAAATCAATAACGACACTATATTCAGCAACATTGTTCGAAGAAGGCTGTAAACATACACCTCCTGAAGACAATACTTGACTCGCAGGAGTATAAATCACCCAAGCAACAGAAGCTGAGTTTTGAGTGTGGTAGCTAGCACCATCAACGAATCCAATGTAATCGGAAGACTCCATCGACATCTGCCATAAGAAATGAAATCTAATCAACAAACCTGATCACCATAAGAAAACCTCACTATGCAAAAAACTGTACAATAATATACAATAATCAGCCCTGGCTGAAGATCATGCATAGTATTTTTTAAGATAGATCCCATTTCTAGGCTCTGCTAAGGTTGTCCCTTCAAAATCCACCAGCTCATAGGTTCCCTTCTCTAACACACATTTGACTACGTAAGGACCATGCCACATGGGATTAAAATTCCCTGCCCCCAAGGGCTCTTTAGCTTGATCCCATAAAAAGACCAAATCACCTTCACTAAACCTCCTCGAATGGATAGACTTATCATATTGGACCTTAATGCGATGCTTATTTACTTCTAAGACACCAAGGCACCTTGGCGCTGGTCTAAGTGGACCAAACGTTCCTCTAATGTAGAAGTGTCTGGTAAAAGCTCTATAGCTAGCTTCAACGAAGGGATTTCACATTCAACTGGAAAGACAGACTCCACCCCATCTACAAGCTGATATGGAGAGAAACCGATGGCAGTCTTAACCGCGGTTCTATAGGCCCACAAAGCAGGATATAATATGATATGCCAATTTGTCTTGCTTTGCGTGATGGTTTGTTGGAGAATGGAATTAAGTAATTTATTCACTACTTCAACCTGTCCATTCACCTGAGGGTAATAAGAAAAGAAGTGCTCCTGCTTATACCCTAACTTCGAAGCCAACTCTTCCATCATTTTATTCTGAAAGTGCCTACCATGGTTAGTGACAAGCTCTTTCGGAATGACGAATCGAGTAATAATTTGGTTGAAAATGAAATGCGTGGATGTATCACCGTCAGATTTAATTGTGGGCATAGCCTCTACCCATTTCGTGAAATAATTGACAGCCACTATAATGTGATGATTCCCCCCAACCGAAGCTGGGTTGCAATCCATGAAGTCAAGCCCCCACTTGGTGAAGGGACCAACAGTGATAATCAGATGTAACAGGGTAGGATGTGAGCACATATTGCGTGCAAACACCTAGCAAGGGTGATACTTCTTGACCTCATTGACACAATCTTTGAAGATTGATCACCAAAAATATCCCGCTCTCAATATTTTTTGTGCTGTAGAAAGCCCGGATAAATGACCACCACACACCCCTTTGTGGCAATCATTCAGGACAACCTCAGCCTCATCATGGGTTAAACAATGACGCAAAATGGAATCTACCGCATGACGGTACAAAGTGTTATCCACTATAAGGTAGTTCTTAAATACATGACGTAATCGTCGTCGTTCATCCCGTGAAAGGTGAGTAGGGACCTTTAACATTTGCAAATATATAATGATATCCCCATGCCATGGGTCCAAAGTTGAGATAAGGAAAATATGCTCATCGACAAACGTATCCTCATAAACCTCCTCCTCCTGCACACTTGGAAAATCAGAAATGGGCTCTGCAAAGATCAACAATTTCTTCGATTTCACCGAGATGAATTCAAGATCAAATTATTGCAAAATAACAATCCACTTATTATATTTTCCCCCGATAATCCTTCTATTGAGGACGAACTGATAATGGATTGACATGAGCTACTACCAAGGTCTGTCGAAGGAGAATGTAATGTCTCAATCTCTGAACCGTATGAACGATGGCCAAGGCAAGTTTCTCCACATGAGAATAATGGATTTCTGCATCAATAAGGTTTCTACTCAAATAATATATGACATGCTCTGGAGCTCCTCATCCTCCTAAACCAAAACCATACCAACCATTTCCATGTACGGGGTCACATAAATAAAAAAATCACGGCTATACTCAGGTGGACTAAGCATGGGGGCCGATGCTAAGGCTCGCTTAAGAGCAGCAAAGGACTCTTGGGCTCGCTTATCCCAACAAAAGGTAGTGTCCTTCTTTAAAAGACGCATAAATCCTTTAGTCAAATTGGCAAAATTAACCACGAATCTCCGCAATAAATTTGCCATGCCTTGCAAACACTGAAGATGTCTAATATTATGCTGGGGAGATAATTGAAGTATTGCCTCAACCTTTAAGGGATCGAATCTTATACCCTCCTTGGATAAAATGAACCGTAGCAAATAATAAACAGTCATGCAAAAGATGCACTTATGAGGATTTAACCTAACCTGTTAATGGCAAAATATTTCGAATACTAATCTCAAATGGTATGGATTACGCACTCTCAGATGAGAATGAGTAGCAAGATCATCCAAATACACTTCGATAATCATTTTGAGATCATGAAAAATTAAGGTCATATCCCGCTGAAATGTGGCTCCAGCGTTTTTAAGACTGAAAGGCATCTTTCGATATGCAAATGTACCCCGAGGACAAATAAATGCAGTTTTATGTTGATCCTAGGGTTTGATTTGAATCTGATTATAGTCGAAAAAACCATCCATCAAGGATAATACCTCGCTTCCTGCACACTCATCCAAAATTTGATCAATAAATGGTGTGGGAAAATTATCCTTCAGGAAAGCATGATTTAAATCATGGAAATCAGTGCATATACGGATCGCTCCCTACTTCTTATCGACCGGAATGAAATTTGAAACCCACTCTGTCAAGGGAACAAGATAGATAAAACCGGCTTTTAATAGATTTTCTATCTCAGCCTTAATAACAGGTTCTTTTCTAGGATTCACCGCACACAAATGTTGTCGAACGAGCTTCGCATTCAGATAGGTCTTAATTTCATGTTTGACAATACAGGGGTCGATACCTGACATTTCTTCATATGAACAAGTGAAGATGTCACAAAACTCTTTAAATAGCTTGGTATACTCCTTGATTTCATCAAGGTAACAATCCGCCCCAATGTAGACGTTCTCAACTTTGCCAGGATCGCAAGAAATATTGATCGAAATAGTAGGTGATAAATTCGCCATGTTCCCATCAGCCATGGAACCACGATACTACCAATCTTCTCGCTAAGAATCTCCCTAAAGTCCTCATGCTCCATATGGTTAAGCTCGGGAAGAAAATATGATCTATGATGTAACTCTTCCTAAGGTGGCTCAACCCTAGACATGGCCTAAATAATAGCTTCATCTGATGGAAAAACATTGTCAAGGCAATCATGTGCATGAGAGGACTCAACTGCCCATGCAGGCAGCACATACGGGTCCTCGTCGGTCACATGCCCCAATTTTGCAAAAATAATATTATCTTATTTGATTTTATTTAAAAACATTATGTTAAATTTTATGCTAAGTTGTAATTGATGACTCAACAGATTCAAGGATGTTGAATGTATTTCTGAATATTTTAATTATAAATAAATAAAAGTGGAGACAACAACTTAGGAGAGTTGTTAAAAGAGTGTTTACTAGTCAAGTTGGTGGAGGAGATTGGGTGGAGAGCAAACAAACATGTGGTAGCATCCTCAAACACTTCCAACTATTGTAGGTGGCAACCTCCCTACATTTGGGGTCATGATCTCCCAAGAAAGTGGGATCAGAGCAGGTGGCTCAATTAATGACAAATTGACCCAAAATACCTAGGAAATCTTATAAAAATGCCCATTGAAGAGAGTTGAGGCTGCTCATTCCAGAGAAGTGATCATTCAGGTGAATAAAATTAAGAGAATTCAATGGCAAGGGAATTTGTGGAAAGAGTTTGAGGGGTTAAACTGTTGAGTGATCTAGTGCAGCTTTTTAGCTGAAGGATCTTACTGCTTTGTGCAGTTTCATTATGGAGTCATTGGACTAGTTTATTGTTTGCTTTCTCCACCAGTTCTCAGCTAAGGAGACCAGGAACATGCTCGGGGGTCCTGAGGAGACGCTGTTTGAGTGCTCTCCAGGAGTTGGTAGGGAGGAATGGCCTCCTAAAGTTGTTGTTGTCCATTTTAATCAGGTTCTACAGTCTTTTTGTTTACTATGTTAGATGGTTAAATGTGAATCTGACTGCTTAATGAATGTTCAATGTTTAGTTGCAAATATTAGAGTTAGTAATCTTATAGATATTTAAGGAATGAATTTAAATATATGTAAAAATAATTCTAACCTATGTTTTTCCACGTCTGGAAGGACCAGACCGTATTCCATCATAGGCAGTGTATTTAAAATAGATGAAGAATATGATAGGAGTTGAAATGAATAGATGTATTATGCATTTCATAATATCAGAGTAACTTATTTCTGTATGTAGATTATTATCAGAAAAGAACAATAACCTGTTCATATATGTTTATTGTTAACCAAATCATGTATGCAAATTTACTAGAAAAGGAATAGTAATAACTCAACACAGGTAGAAGGATCTTTTTATAAATAAATACCCTAATAGGTTATTCTTACACACGGTACATTTGTTTTCCTATTAAATTTAAAACATGTAGGATGGTAAACTGTGTTAGGTTATATATATTTTTTCTTTGTATTTAATTTATTAACATGTTGTTTATGCAGTAGAAGAATTACAACTAAACTATTTGTTTATATTAAGTTCAATAAAGGTATAAACTAATAAGCATATATTTTAAATTCTAATCATAATAATTTAAGACTAACAGTTACTATTAACTAAGGAAATAATATGAAAAATAATTATGGTATTAAGAAGAAATTTATTCAAAATATCTAAGTTATTTTATCATTTCCCTTTTATTATTTAAATAGTTAAAACAACAAGTGCGGTAATGAACACCATATACATAAATGTATATTCATAAAAGAACTGTTTCTTTTAACTTTTATCAACAGGATATACCTGTAAAAGCAAATAACAGGGTCGAGACGTTAAATATATATTACAATTACAAATGACAAGCATTGAAGTTCTAATCCAAAATTATTTGGATTATATATTTAATAAACTAGGCTATTATAAATTAGTTACAATCCTTTAAGGACAAACAAAAATACATTGGTAATATTATAAACTGGAAATTTCCACAACACATTTGTAATTCTAGTTAAAAAAAACAAATTAATAAAGTAATAGAACTTGTTAAAAATAAATGGAGTAAATTGTTTTAAAACAGAGGTTTCCTACAGGAAAACCCTAGCTCATATATTTGAGCGAATAAGTAAAATCTATAAATAAACCAAGACTGAGTGACAGTCCAAAATCTTTAACAATAGTCTAATGCAAATAATAAACAATAGATATTTATTACACAGTCGAATAACTCTAAGTACACAAAGTCATTTTAATAGCATTAAATTAAACTGAGTCTGAGATTGAAGAATAAATTCTTTGCTTTTAAAAAAAACTGTGTATTTCATGACAGGCCATAAGGCTTAAAAGCTTAATAGAGTACAAAAACCAGCTGAAAGCCGGTGCACCCATATTGTATTATGGGGTTTTAAATAACGAAAATAATAGACCAAGTGTCAAACATACTTTTTAAAAATCCTTAAACAAGAAACAAACATTTACAAGTCACGGCTTGAGCCGGAGTTACCCTACTGTAAACGAGGGTTTAAATAAAAACCAAAACTAGTAAACTGAAGAACAACAACCCAAGACTGGGTAACAACCATGCTATAACTTTTTTCAACTAGAAATTGTCCCCTAAGGGCTGCATAAGAAGAGAAAGCCATTTGATAACCAGGCTTACCCGTAGCCAGAGCGCCGGTAATTTTGTGAAGTGTTTACTGCCAAGGGTTATGCAAACTGTCACCTGCAAAGTGAACACCAAAGTTTTAATTAAAAACTTGCTTTTAGAACTTTACAGTAAACAAAATATAGTATTAAAACTCTGAAATATTTACATTACCTGGAAGTGAAGTTTATGGAGCCACAAAGGAACAATAGCACCACAACCAGCGTAGTGAGAAGCCAAACCCTCATACTCACAATGACAGAGACGACAGGGGGCTCACAATGCAAGCTACACTATGAACAGGAGCAAGAGCAAGCCTGGCAAAGGACACGAACGAGTTCAACACCAGAAAGATTTCACTAACTTCAGCAGCTCTGTCAAAACTCTTAAACCCTATGATGAGGGCAGTGCATAAACCAACAGCAAGTAAATATTAACCTATCTCTGCAATGACAGGCCACGACGGGACAAGAAGGAGCCACATACAGGCCGTAAGCCAAATCCTACAAATCTCAGCAAAAGCCTTACAAATATAAGACTCACAGTGCAAAGAATGAGTTTTAAGACCGAATAGTGGAAGCTAAAACAACTCAAACCAAGACTCAGAGAACAACTAACAACCTGAAGGGTATCATGGCCGCCATAAGAATTGTTGCAGAGCAGCCCGAAGGCCCGAGAACTATGGAGGGAAATGACGAAGAGTAGGGCTATGAGGAAACTTATATATCCAGTGCATGGTCAGGAGAAGTCCACGTGCCCACTTGAAAAATCAAGCAATGAGTGGGTTGAGTTCCATAGTTGCCTACAATGCAATAATTTCCAATTATTTAAACAATGATCATACGATGCATAAACTATAGTATAAACGTTGATATTTCATCGTATTTCGATTATGCCTCTTATCGTATGGTATATTAAGTTCAGTAATGGGATAATAACGTTGAATTAGGATTGA
>LPNX010397129.1:46952-69655 GCA_001517045.1 Pseudotsuga menziesii | reverse complement strand
AATTTGGGGTTTTGACATGTGGTATCAGAGCACAAGGTTCAAACACTAGGCCTTGATGAAGCCCAACTAGCTTTTATGAAACAATAAATTGAATTATTATGACGATGTATTTTCTTTTTAAATGTTATTCAATAGAGAAATTGTTTTATGAAGTTTAACAAACAGGTATGGAAAGGCTGGAAGAATATGCAGAGGAGGAATCTCCAGTCACTGAACCAAGGAACTGACCAAGAGATCCTATACCAGAGGATTTAACTACCAATTTCTCAGAACTGTTACATACTGTAAAAGACCTAAAATCTGAAATGGAGTCTGTAAAACGAGAGAATGAAAGGATTCTGAGGGCTCAGGAGGAGCTGAATCTGATCCTAACAGAAAGGTTTCAAATTGAGGGTAGGGGTAGAAGAACTGAATCAGAAGATACAAGTCATCAACTCAAATCTAAAAAGATGAAACATACTAAAACTAGAAGTAGTTCATCTTCAGAGGTGTTTGGTGAACAACTATATTACCATTCTACTAGTGATAGTAGTGATGATAACCATTACACTAAAAAGAGGAAATACAAACCTTATGAGAAAATTTCTGGGGAATTCAAAAAGATAAAACCACCAACATTCAATGGAGAGACTGAGAAGGGGGAGGAAGCTAAATCCTAGTTATCTGGGATGAAGAAGTACTTCCAAATATATAACTATTCTAACCAATTAAAGGCTAGAATGGCTATCTATAACCTCTCAGTAAATGCTGACATTTGGTGGCAGGACTTGAAGAGAGTTAAGGGAATAAAAGAGAAAAATGTAAACTAGAGTACCTTTAAGAGGTATTTTAAAAAGAAATTTCTATCTGAGCAATACTATGAAGAGAGAGAAAAATAATTTTATGAGCTGAAATTAGGATCAATGACAATGAAAGATCTTAACAGCAAGTTCTTAAGTCTACTTAGGTATGTGCCATACCTTGTAGATGAGAAACCAAAGATACAACGATTCCTTAGCTGTCTACCTTATCATATTAAGGATAGGATTGAATATGACAATCCGAAGACTTTGGAAGAAGCTATGAGGAAAGCTAACTTTTGTTTTGAATAGAATCGAAAGAAGGAAAGCTTGGCCAACTAGAAAGCCAAGAAAAATAATAACCAGTATGAACAAAAGAAGAAGGATTTTGTGCCCAACAGAAATTCTAAGAACAATAAGGCCAGAAATTATTCTAATAATAAGAACTTCCAAGGAAATAAGAATAATACATGAATCAATCAAAATAATTCTAAGGGTAAATAAATTGATAATAATCATGGAAATTTTACCAAGAACTTTGAGTGCAAAGAACCTATAAAGTGCTGGGAGTGTAATGGCCCACACTATGCTTCAGTCTGTCCTAATCGAAAAAATACTATTAGAAATATTCATACCATATAGGAGGAGATGACCATTGGGGAATTAATGAGGACCATGCCTAGAATCAACGCAACCTTGGAGAATCGACAAGCAGAATATCAAACTTCCATGGTGGAAGTAGAAGGTATGATAAATCAAACCCCTATAACTATTTTGATTGATCTAGGAGCTAGTCTCAGTTATATTGCACCTAAAATGGTAGAAAAATGTAAGTTACCTGTTGAAAAATTTGAGAATTCATGGTTGGTTCAATTAGCCACTGGTGCTAAAAGAAAGGTAACTTGTTTTGTAAAGGAATGTGCAGTAGTTATGGATTATTTTGAAACTGTTGTAAAGCTTAATGTATTGCCTCTTGGTTCTTATGATTTATTGATTGGTATGGACTAGTTAGAACAACATAGAGTAATTCTAAATTGTTATGACAAAACCTTCACATGTTTAAATAGTGATGGAAAACCAGTAAGTGTAAAAGGAATCCCTAGAAAAACCACTATAAGGTAGATTTTTGCTCTACAGCTTAAGAGAGCTATTAGGAAGGGATGTAAATCTTATGCAGTAACAATAACTGATGAAGAGAGTCTAATTAATATAGATAAGATAAAATTGGAAGACATACCGGTCTTAAGAAAATATGTTGATGTATTCCCTGAAGAAATTCTGGGACTACCCCCGAAAAGGGATTTGGATTTCACCATTGAGCTGGTACCTAGTGCAGTACCTAGCTCAAAGGCCCCTTATCGAATGAACATACTAGAACTTAATGAATTAAAGTCTCAATTAAAAGAACTAATTGATAAAAAGTATATTCGACCAAGTGTGTCTCCTTGGGGGGCACCTGTCATCTTCGTTAAGAAAAAGGACGGAACCATGCGACTTTGCATAGATTACCGTCACTTGAATAAGATAACCATTAAAAATCGATACCTGTTGCCCCACATAGATGATCTGTTTGATCAACTACATGGAGCCACCGTGTTTTCGAAAATAGATTTAAGGTCTGGATATCATCAAGTTAGGATTAAAGATGAAGACATCTTTAAGACAACTTTTAGAACTAGATATGATCATTACGAGTTTGTCGTCATGCCATTCGGGCTTACTAATGCCCCATCTGTTTTCATGTGTTTAATGAACAAATTTATGAATAAGTATCTAGATAAGTTAGTAGTCGTGTTTATCAAAAACATTTTAATATATTCAAAGACTGAAGAAGAACACAAAGAACATCTAAAAATTGTTTTGCAAGAGTTAAAAGATCATCAACTCTTCGCAAAGTTTAGCAAATGTGATTTCTTCAAGGATAAGATTCAGTACTTAGGTCATGTGGTGACCAAGGAAGGGATTTCAGTAGATCTTGAAAAGATAAGGGCAATCCAAGATTGGCCAGTTCCTAAGGATGTAATGGATGTTCGATCTTTCATGGGCATTACCGGTTACTACTGGAGGTTCATTGAAGATTTTTTTGAAGATCGTGAATCTGATAACTTCTTTGCAGAAGAAAGGAAAGAAGCTTGATTGGAACTAGAAATGCGAAGAAAGCTTTAAAAAGTTAAAAAATTTATTAACCAGTGCACCTATTTTAAGAATAGCTAATCCTAATAAATAATTTGTAGTGTGCACTGAGGCCTGCAATGATGGCTTAAGTGGTGTTCTGACTCAAGAAGGGCATGTTATTGCCTATGAGTCTAGAAAGTTAAAAATTCATGAAAAGAATTAGGCAACTTACGATTTGGAATTAGCAGTTGTTATACACGCTTTAAAGATGTGGTGACATCACCTAATTGGCAGAAAATTTATTTTAATGACTGATAATAATGGATTGAAGTATCTGTTAGATCATCCTAATCTAAATGCCAGACAAGCTATGTGGCTAGCTTTCTTAAGTGAGTATGATTTTGAAATTCAGCACATAAAAGGTAAAGAAAATAAATTTATTGATGCATTAAGTAGGAATGCAAGGCTAAATTTTGCAGCAGCCATCAACACATATGCTACAGATTTGGATAAACAACTTAAAGTAGGAATAGAACAAGATGAAATTTACCAAAATTTACAAGCTAAAATTAAATAAAATCCAACAGAAAGCTTAAGTAAAGGGTACAGTTTGAATACAAAAGAATTTTTACTGTATAAAGACAGAATGTATGTACCTAACGTACCTGAAGTCAAGTTGTTAATTCTGGATGAAATTCATAAAAATCCATACTCGGGTCATCCAGGCTATCAAAAGACTATAACTATGCTAAGAAAAGAATATTTTTGGCCAAATATGAAGACTGAAGTAGCAGAATATATTGCTAGGTGTTTTGAATGTCAGCAGGTGAAAACTGAACATCAACACCCAAATGGATTACTTCAGTCGTTACCCATTCCTAGCTGGAAATGGGAGATAATTAGTCTAGATTTTATTACTGGACTGACTAGAAATCGGAATCAAAATGATTCTATCATGGCAGTAGTTGATAAGTTAAGCAAAGCAACTCACTTTATACCTATTAAAACTACTTATAAAGCTGCAAACATAGCTGATATTTTTCTAAAACAAATTTTTCGATTGCATGGAATACCGAAAGTAATAATCTCAGATAGAGATCCTAAATTTACAGGTAATTTTTGGAAGTCTCTGTTTAAAGGATTAAACACTACATTAAATTTAAGTACTTCCTTCCATCCTCAAACATATGGACAAACTGAAAGAGTAAACCAAGTACTGGAAGATCTATTAAGAATGTATGTGAAAGACCAGCCAGGTAAATGGGAGGATTATTTGCATCTGGTAGAATTTGCTTATAATAATAATTATCAGACATCAGCCAGATTTAGTCCTTTCAAAATTTTGTATGGATAGAAATGTAATATTCCTATCTCTTGGAGTAATCCAGTGGATAGATTGGTATTAGGTCCTGAATTGTTAAAAGAAACGGAATAAATTGTAAAACAAGTGCAAGGTAATCTGAAAGTTGCACAGGATCGACAGAAAAGTAAAGCATACTTAAAAAGAACTCCAAAGGAGTTTCAGGTAGGTGAACATGTGTTCATCAAGGTAAGGCCCAAAAAGAGCTCTCTGAGATTGGGGAGTTGTGCAAAACTAGCACCTCGTTATTGTTGTCCATTTGAAATTCTTTCCATTGGACAAGTAGCTTATCAATTAGCATTACCACCAAATTTAAGAGTACATAATGTTTTTCACATTTCTCTATTAAAGAAATATGTTCATGATGCTACTCATGTTGTTAAATGGAATGATGTACAGGTGGAATCGGAAGGGGATTTTCTGGTGGAACCGGACTGTATCCTCGGGAGGAGGGAGATCACACTTCGAAACTACACCATTGGATAGGTGAAGGTGCAATGGAAGCACCTTAGTCCAAAAGAAGCCACCTAGGAATTGGAAAGTAATATGTGAGATGCATATCCAATTCTGTTCCATGGGAATTCTGAGGATGAAGAATAAATAACATCGAGGATGATGTTATGTTCGAAAGGGGTGTGTATGTCACATGCCCCAATTTTGCAAAAATAATATTATCTTATTTGATTTTATTTAAAAACATTATGTTAAATTTTATGCTAAGTTGTAATTGATGACTTAGTAGAGTCAAGGATGTTGAATGTATTTCTGAATATTTTAATTATAAATAAATAAAAGTGGAGACAACAGCTTAGGAGAGCTGTTAAAAGAGTGTTTACTGGTCAAGCTGGTGGAGGAGACTGGGTGGAGAGCAAACAAACATGTGGCAGCATTTTCAAACACTTCCAACTGTTGCAGGTGGAAACCTCCCTACATTTGGGGTCATGATCCCCCAAGAAAGTGGGATCAGAGCAGGTGGCTGAATTAATGACAAAATGACCCAAAAGACCTAGGCAGTCTTATAAAAATTCCCATTGAGGAGAGCTGAGGATGCTCATTCTAGAGAAGTGATCATTCAGGTGAATGAACTTCAGAGAATTCAATGGCAAGGGAATTTGTGGAAAGAGTTTAAGGGGTTAAACTGCTGAGTGACCTAGTGCAGCTTTTCAACTGAAGGATCTTATTGCTGTGTGCAGAATCATTACAGATTCATCGGACTAGTTTAATGTTTGCCTGCTCCACCAGTTCTCAGCCAAGGAGACTACGAACAGGCTCAGGGGTCCTAAGGAGACGTTGTTTGAGTGCGCTCCAGGAGTTGGTAGGGAGGAACGACTTCCTAACGCTGTTGTTGTCCATCTTAATCAGGTTCTACAATCTTTTTGTTTACTATGTTAGATGGTTAAATGAGAATTTGACTGCTTAATGAATGTTCAATGTTTAGTTGCAAATATTAGAGTTAGTAATCTTATAGATATTGAAGGAATGAATCTAAATAGACGTAAAAATAATTCTAACCTGTGTTTTTCATGTCTGGAAGGACCAGACCGTACTCTAGCATAGGCAGTGTGTTTAAAATAGATAAAGAATATGATAGGAGTTGAAATGAATTGATGTATTATGCATTTCATAATATCAGAGTAACTTATTTCTATATGTAGATTATTATTAGAAAAGAACAATAACCTGTTCATATATGTTTAGTGTTAACCAATTTATGTATGCAAATTTACTAGAAAGGGAATAGTAATAACTCAACACAGGTAGAAGGATCTTTTTATAAATAAATACCCTAATAGGTTATGCTTACACATAGTACATTTGTTTTCCTATTGTATTTAAAACATGCAGGATGGTAAACTGTGTTAGGTTATATATATTTTTTCTTTGTATTTAATTTATTAACCTAGTGTTTATGCAGTAGAATAATTACAGCTAAACTATTTGTTTATATTCAGTTCAATAAAGGTATAAACTAATAAGTATATAGTTTAAATTCTAATCATAACGATTTAAGACTAAGAGTTACTATTAACTAAGGAAATAATATGAAAAATAATTATGGTTTAAGAAGAAAATTATTCAAAATATCTAAGTTCTTTTATCATTTCCCTATTATTATTTCAATAGTTAAAACAACAAGAGTGCGGTAATGACCACCATATACATAAATGTATATTCAAAAAAGAATTGTTTCTTTTAACTTTTATCAACAGGATATACCTGTAAAAGCAAATAACAGGGTCGAGAACTTAAATATATATTACAATTACAAATGACAAGCATTGAAGTTCTAATAAAAAATTATTTGGATTATATATTTAATAAGCTAGGCTATTATAAATTAGTTACAGTCCTTCAAGGACAAACAAAAAGACATTGGTAATATTATAAACTCAAAATTTCCATAACACATTTGTAATTCTAGTTAAAAAAAAACAAATTAATAAAGTAATAGAACTTGTTAAAAATAAATGGAGTAAATTGTTTTAAAACAGAGGTTTCCTACAAGAAAACCCTAGCTCATATATTTGAGTGAATAAGTAAAATCTATAAATAAACCAAGACTGAGTGACAGTCCAAAATCTTTAACAATAGTCTAATGCAAATAATAAACAATACATATTTATTACACAGTCGAATAACTCTAAGTACACAAAGTCATTTTAATAGCATTAAATTAAACTGAGTCCGAGCTTGAAGAATAAATTCTTTGCTTTTTAAAAAAACTGTGTATTTCATGACAGGTCGTAAGGATTAAAAGATTAACAGAGTACAAAAACCAGCTGAAAGCCGGCACACCCATATTGTATTATGGGGTTTTAAATAACAAAAATAACAGACCAAGTGTCAAACATACTTTTTAAAAATCCTTAAACAAGAAACAAACATTTACAAGTCACGGCTTGAGCCGGAGTTTCCCTGCTGTAAGCAAGGGTTTAAATAAAAACCAAAACTAGAAAACTGAAGAACAACAACCCAAGAATGGGTAACAACCATGCTGTAACTTTTTCCAATTGGAAACTGTCCCCTAAGGGCTACACAAGCAGGGAAAGCCATTTGATAACTAGGGCTTACCTGTAGCCAAAGCGCTGGTCCTTTTGTGAAGTGTTTACTACCAAGGGTTATGTGAACTGTCACCTGCAAAGTGAACTCCAAAGTTTTAATTAAAAACTTGCTTTTAGAACTTTATAGTAAACAAAATCGCGCTAGTATTAAAACTCTAAAATATTTACGTTACTTGGAAGTGAAGTTTATGGAGCCATGAAGGAACAATGGCACTGCAACCAGCGTAGCGAGAATCCAAACCCTCATACTCACAGTGACAGAGACGACGGGGGCTCATGATGTAAGCAACACTATGAACAGGAGTAAGAGCAAGCCTGGAAAAGGACATGAAGGATTTCAACACCAGAAAGATTTCACTAACTTCAGCAGCTCTGTCAAAACTCTCAAACCCTATGACAAGGGTAGTGCATAAAACAACAACAAGTAAATATTAACCTAACTCTGTAATGACAGGCCATGATAGGAGAAGAAGGAACCACATACAGGCCGTAAGCCAAATCCTATAAATCTCAACAAAACCCTTACAGAGATAAGACTCATAGTGCAAAGAATGGGTTTTAAGACTGAATAGGGGAAACTGAAACAACTCAAACCAAGACTCAGAGCACAATTAACAACCCCAAGGGTATCATGGCTGCCATAAGAATTGTTGCAGAGCAGCCCGAAGGCCCGAGAACTGCTGAGGGAAATGACAAAGAGTGGGGTTACGAGGAAACTTATATCTCTAGTGCATGGTCAGGAGAAGTCCACGTGCCCGCTTGAAAAATTAAGCAATGAGTGGGTCGAGTTCCATAGTTGCCTGCAATGCAATAATTTCCAATTATTTAAACAATGATCATACGATGCATAAACTATAGTATAAACCTTGATATTTCATCGTATTTCGATTATGCTGCTTATCTTATGGTATATTAAGTTTAGTAATGGGATAATAATGTTAAATCAACGTTGACCTAGCAATTGGTGTCACTACATAAACTATGAATTATCCCGAATTCAATCATGCATAGAATTTTACCTCATCGTTAACCATATGTCCATTATATCGTAACATTGATAACACGATATGGATGTTTGGTAACCCTTTTCATTAACGTTCACCTTGATAAGTGTAGCAATCATGTGTTAAATGGGAGAGTCCAAATTAAGTGGTTTAGAACCAACGAACTAATTGGTGTTATATATATATATATTCATTATGGTCTATGCAAGGATAATCTCTTTTAATACAACAATTCTAGTTGTGACAATTTATAAGTTACATAGCATAGAAAAGAGTAGAGTCATGAACTATTTACAAGGTTAACTTTGTATTAGACTTGTATGCATTTAAACAAAATACTTTATGTATGTTCTTAAGCCTTATAAAAACCAACCAATCAAATGTTAGTAAACTATGAAGTTGGCCATTATAGTAAAGGAACACTTTATGAATTCTTTGGCTGTTTCAATTGGTTAGACCTTATTAAACTTTGGATGTTTCTAAACTTTGCATTTGCTAGTAATTCACCATAGTTATTTATTCAGTAAAATGGTTTAATGTTTAAACAAAATAACTGGTGCTTAGCATAGGATGGGAGATTGACCTTTATATAATTTTGTCAACCTTAGAAATCGTGTGTAGACTGTAACTTAATACAAGAAAAGTATTATAGAAATAATAAGAATTGCATTGGAACGATCCTATTCGAGTCTAAAATATTTAGAATCACATGGTTTGACGAAGGTTTAAGAATTTTAGGTAAGCAACGTTTTTATGAGAAACAACATTATTGTTCTGACACTAATCAAAATTTTATTGTCAAGAAGTTTCACAGGCTGTAAGTTCCTTGCAGAAGATAAATATCGATCAGTTTGTTACTCAAAAGAAATAGTATGATAATGTATAATAAATAATAGAACAATCAGTATAACATTGCCGGTTATGTATATTAAAATAGAAGTTACTTTGCAGTTAAAATTATTAATTTTAGAGCCACAGTAAATATCCTTAGCGTCGCTACGTACAATAAAGAAAGAAACTCTTTATTTGAACTTCGATTACAAGAAAACTGAAGAAAGAAAACTGTTTTTACCTCCTGGAAGTTGCTTGGAATTTAGCAGCTTATTTACTAAGCTTTTTAATTGCAAATAGAAAAACACTTCTGAATACTTTATGAAACAAAAACGTCACTCGTTCGATCATACCTGTGAACCTGTAAGAACCAGTAATCTTTTTGCGTTAGCATAAATGCTAAGTAAGCCCAGGATTCAAAGTTAGTTTCCACCTACTTGTCATAAAGAAAACTCATCAGTAAACTGAAATAAAACAATACACAAGTAACCTTATTCAGGTTACAAAAAGGAAACTGCTGGTATTAGCATAATTGAATTTTTGCAATACTAATCAGTTGACCGTTTCTTTTATTGCTAACCTTTAGCTTTTAGTAAATCGCAGTTTCAGCATTTTATGTTATCTCAAAATTTGAAATTTTTGTGAAAATTTGGGGTTTTGACATCCTCCTCCCTCCGCAAAGAGGAAGGACTAGGCTCTGCAACACATTCAAGATTCGCTTGATATGCTATCATTGCTGTAGGCAACAGCACATCCATTTCGATAGGTCCATTCAAAGGACTCGATGAAGGAAGAATCCAAGGATCTTCCATATGGGTAGTGCGAAAAGACACCGAATTCAATGAAGACAAAGCCCCACCAAAACTAGATCCGATCATAAGAATGGGCGCAGGACAGCTAAAGGTCCCCATAAGAGATGGATACATACCCACACCCACACTCGCAGTTGCCCACTGATAATGATCGATAATCGGGACAGAAGCTCTCGATGATGCACTAACACTCGGATTATAGAATGATGTCTGATCAATCGTAACGATCTTCCCATTAAATGGAAATCATACTACTTGAAAGAGAGAAGAGGTTACGGCTTGCATACTATACATCCAATTCCGGCCCAGCAAAATATTGTAGTCAAGGGGCGCATCAACCACGTCGACCTCGATCGCGACGATATTCTCTCCTAGTTGGACCTTAAGAGAAGGAAGAATATCATGCAACTGAAATGATCTACCATCAAAGGCATTCAACATAGTAGTGGATTGAGACAAATCGGGAGAACCCAAACCCTTCCAATATGAAAAAGACAGCACAAAAGCAGCAACTCCTTCTTCAATCATAATGTGTTTGACGGTCATATTAAGACACTCTACATGAATCAAAAGAGACATGTAGTAAGGCAAGCGAGGCTGTAGTCCCATGGTTTCAAATTTGATGACGGAAGAAGAGTTATCATCATTAATACTAAGAGAAGAAACCAAGGCTTTCCTTTGCGGATGACAAATCTGAAGTACTTCAAGCGCGAACATCGCACAAGGAGTTTGGCCCAAATCCTCGACAACGGAATAGTTCTAAGCGGCTCGGGCATTAGGATTGTGCCTCGAACACTTTAGGACTCCCTTAGGAATGCGAGGTGCAATTTCAGGTTTATCCATAGGGTTTTCAATACAAAAAGGGATCTCAGGTGGAGTGGGTTCTTTTCCAAGGTCTAGTTGTGATGAACCATAATCTTTCACATGAGTCACAACCTTAGTAGCACGTCCCATGTTGATGCAACCATGAACAGTATTGGCTTCCAACGGATTTTGATCTCCACTCGATGCGCAATGAGGATCATTGGTCCTCGAGTTCATATTTTGATTATGAGGTAAAGGATTAGTTAGCACAGCTAGGCCCCGTGCTATGAATCTTGAGGCATCTTCCATATGAGGGCACAAGTGAGTGAGGTGGTCCTCCTTACACAATTTTCAAGGAAAATTTACCTTACGTTTAGACTGGTTGTCCCCCCCAGCATTGTGGGTGATCTTGTCATTAAAATTAGCATTTTCATTCTTGTTCCCACCCTTATGATTATTTTTACCCTTTTTCTTATTCCTTCTGGGTTGCTGGTTGCCCTTCTGGTCCGACGATTGCACAGAAAGTACACTCGCCGTTTGGGTGGGTTGAGATGAAGTCGTGGCTTGTCCCAAAGTGGATTGATTAATATACAATTGGCTGACTTGTTTCACAACCGAATCCATAGGTTTGGCACTTGTACAACCCATGATGCCATCGGCATGTGGTCCAGGATTAATCTTGAGATCGAAACTAGAACACAGAGTGTTAGGTATAATCTCATACAAAAGTCTAGATTGAGCGTAGATCAAATCCAACTCTTGTGCCCTAAATATTGCTTCTTCCTCGTTTTGGACTCCGGATGTAGAAACATCCTTCCCGATGTAAGGTAACAACGACTTGAGGAACCACTCAAGGAGAAATTCTGGTGGTATAAAGGCTTTAATCAACCTCTTCTGTCTACGCCACTCTTAAATATGATCCAAGATATGTGTGGCTTTGTCTTGTCAAAATATCAACAAGAGTTCTATACCAACGTCGAAATGCATGGGTAGCTGAAAGTGATTGAGAAAAGTCATGGCAAGGTCATCGAATAAAATGAATACCCCCCTTGGTAACTCTATATACCATTTCACTGCAGGCCCGGTGAGGGTGCATTGAAATATCCTTAAACAAATTGAGTCGTCATGTAAGGAATTGGAGGAGATCCAAAGGTGAAAAGTAGTGACATGTTCACTAGGATCTTCTCCTACTTTTACCTCGAAATTGGGAATGTCCGAGGGAAGCTTGTTAGGGACGGCCAGCCAGGCCGGGTCATGAGATACCAGATCGTTCATAAGTCTTGATAAGTCAGGTAAGTTCAACATTTTGAGAAAAGGGAGCCTAGGTTGAGCCGGTCTATGCCACGCTCCCTGATAGTTTTGGTTCATATAAGGCTGATTACTATAAATACCATAGCCTTGGCCATAATATCCTCCTCCCATTTGACCTGTGTAGGGATGCATGGAAGCATTATGATGTGGTGTACCTTGACTGTGTGGTGCTACAAAGCCATAATTAGAAGAGTAAGCAGGTTGTTGATATCCATACCCATAGGTTTGATAGTTCTATCCATACTGCGGTCCATAAGACTATCCATGAGAAGCACCATAAGGTGTCCCATGGGATGTCCCATGAGAAGCTCCATAGTTAGGGATACGTGGAACTCCTTGCGATGGACCATGAGACGATCCAAAAATAGGAATATGGCCTCCCGAGACAATAGGAGGTACTTGACTTTGAGATACTACCGTGCGAGCAGTTGCAGTACGAAAATGGCTAGTAGCAATATTCCATCCCGAAGGACCACATGAATGAGGGGGAGGAAGGGTTGTAAAAAATGCATTCGAAGGAGTAGAGTTTGAGGATGAAGGGACATGTGAAGGGATGTAAGTGGTGTTCCCTATGGTCACTCATCTCAGTTCTGGTATCCGCATATGACTACTCACACTAGGTCTAGAACGGACATGTGAGGTAGTTTCCACCACCGTATCGAAGGTGCAATGTGACTAGTGCTCCGAAATATCTCCACATGGAAAGGAATAGGAGTTCCCCCAGGCATAGTGCTAGGTTCAACTTTTGACTCGGCATGATGTGCCAGATCGTGTGTAGGGATATTGGTCATGCCATAATGAACATGACTAGTGCTCGTGGGTTCATGATGAGTCTCATTGATTGGAAACCAATGCCAACGACCTGTGAATGAGGGATTATAACTAGAATGTGAATGTATTTTCAGTGAAGGATCATATACAGGAGTAGAATCTGCATCCCCAACCTCATGAGGTGGAGAAGACATCTCAGGAATACCATCCTTGTGATCTCCCATTGTGTGTGAATCAATGTGAGAAGTAGTCCACCTGAACTATTTGTTTATCTCTCCCAAAGGAGGAGGAGGCATGGATGTCAGAAGTCCTACTAAACGACGAGAATGGTGAAGTGCCGTGCCCGAATCCACAATTACTCAAAAATGAAAAAGACTCGATCTAATTACGCAAACCCTAGGAAAAATAGCGTGCACAGAGCATACACCTATAAAATGTAAAGCCAAATTACAAGAAAACAAGGGTAGGATATGTGAGCTCCCAAATGAAGTAGGTATGTATCACCTAGGAGAGGCTTGAGACTGCCATACACAACAAGTGGAGGTTTGTAACCAATTATAGTGGCCCTCAGCTTCAACACATATAGCGACTGTGTTGTCCGACCCCTACCTGGCCCAAACACTTGTAGAATAACCTCTACGAAGTATACCCTTGATAACCTAGGTAAGGCAACTACGGTCACCACAATATAATCAATGCTCAGGAAGATAGTTGTAGGCAGGATTGACCGGATGGGCAGGGTAGCAAAGCCCGAAACTCTCGAAAGATCCCCCAGATACGAATATAATCCTGGAAGTATCTTCGGTGCTACTCAGTTATGACCAGGGGTCATCCCAATCAATAACCACTCACACTGCCTTGTGCTTCTCCCTTGTAAGAGGAGGATCTGGAGAAACACTAATTATATAAAGGAATTTCACACTCTCACCTGGACAGACACATAAATGTTTCGTTTAGTGGTCTTGGAGAATTTACTCACAATGAACTATTCCAAGACCCTAAAACCTAATCTTGTCGGTGCACCCTATAAAAGAAAAGAGTGTAATTCATTTTATTATGCATTGATTTTAATTGGCTTATTACTCAAAAGGGAAAATGGCCGTGCAACTAATGATGTTATGACGCAACAAGAAGTAAAATGCACACCTAACAATCAATGCAAATGCACTGTGTCGAATGAAAAACGGGGTATGCTAATACGTGAAGTGCAAGATTATCCTTCAAATTAATATGCAATCATTCCTATTTAAAAATATGACTAATACTTCCCAAGCAAACCTAATGCAAGTACCATGCAAAATGCAAAATGCAACAATGCATAATGATGCAAAAAGAAAATGTTTTTGTATTTTTTGAATTAAAATGAGATAATAAAGCAAAAGTATAACTCTACAACCCCCAGACTCTACAAGCACTATAATACAACACCCAAGCAAAGCACTAAGTTAAAAGAGACCTAATGCACTAATCCCAAAACAAAAAATAGAAAATCAAATGACAAGAAAATTTTCAAAAATTTAAACTAAAAAGCATCTTTGGTCAGAAACAGAGGTGTATACAGACTCCAAAAGCATCCAAGAAGACTCAACAATCATCCAAACTCACCCAACAACACTTAATATTCCCAAAAAAGGAAAAACTCAGGGCATACGCGTCTGTGTGCAGAAAACCCATGTATATACGCAGATATTCCAGTAAAAACCGCATGTACACTCGACTGTGAAGACAAAACTTGCGTACAGGAAAAAAAGAGATAAAAAAGAAGGTAAACAGACAAGCTAAGACAAAATTTACTCCTATTAGACACTACTAGGCAAACATGCCCCCAGACCCAACTCAGAAATAGAGAAATCAGAGCAATTCAAGAATATTGAATGTTGATAAAACCCCCAAAGGAAATGACTAGGAACTCCCCAGTATGGTCACCAATTTTGTTACGGAGAAAACTTCCTATGGCTTAGAGTACCACAACAGACAGAGTAACCACAGAAACCAATCCTTTCCCATATTCAAGAGAAATAAAACATCTAACACTAAAGGATCTCGAAACATACCTTATTCTGGATGGTTGATGTAGATCCCTGTTGAGCTTTTCCACTCTCGCTTGTATTAGCAATTTGCTCTCTCAACAATCAGCAAACAAGACAAGCATGCTATATAATGGTGTTATACATACTCTAGCATATATAATCAATAACATATAAGCATTTAAAAACATCCATGGATTCAATATTCATTTTATTAATCTGTCACAGTAATCTAGGGACTCAAACACGGTCTCATAAGAGATTAATAACCATAAGGCATGAAAATGGTGTAATGGTGCTACAAAATGAGTAGCCTCTCTGTATAATCAATAAAGAATGAGTGATACAATACAATGATTATGCTGCAAGCATGAATGATAAAGCAATTCGAATTCCCTAGGAGGTCATTCGAATTGAATGAGTGAGTCTAGCTTAACTTAATGTAAGCCATAGTCAACACTCAAGTTAACCACTGATCAAAACCTTAATTGACTCAATTGAGCCCTAACTGAAGTTGAAGTGCAATAAATGACTAAGTCTAACTGAAAGTAGCTCATACACATGTCACTGTAAGCCAACTAAGAATTGGTAGCGCACTAATGACTCCAAGGAACCCCGATGAGGTTAACTGAAGTGTAATTGACCATCAGAAGTGGTTGGAGGCACCCCTGTTGACTCCAGTTCATTAAATAATCATTAAATAATCAATTTAATGAAGGAAGGTGCCTTCACTACTTTGTTTAACTGATTGTAACCATTAGTTAGTAATATGGGGCATTTATGACACTCAGATCACCCCTAGAGTGCTCTAGTTAGCCTCCCCGAATGAAGGAGAAGGCTAAGTTAGCCTCCTTGATTGAAGGTAGGCATGGGTGTGCTCATGCTAATGTCATACAGTGCTCCTTTGATGTCAATTAAGTCAATAAAACTTAGGATAGTGGTTTAACTAGGCCAAATTGACCAAAATGAGTGTGTATGGTGGTAAATGTTTCCAAAACTCCCCCTTAAGCTATACTCAGGAGGAGTATAAAACATAAAGTGCATAAGAATGCTAGGGCCCCAGTAGCAAAGGCAATAGGTCACCCTATACAATAAAGTAACTACTTAATATAACCAAGGAAACGGGGAAAACCTCAGGGGAAAAATACCCCCCCTCAAACTAAGCAGTAAATCAAGAATTGGTTCTTCTATGTAGCAACATCTTGAGACTGTGCATGTGAACCTCTGAATCCAAACTAAATGAATATGTCTAGAGGAATCTTCCACTTTGGAAGAATAACAATGCAATCAACTAAATTAGAAATATAAACAGTTTCATGGTGAAAACTGGACCCATGTAGAGTAGCTGAAATCATTTGAAGAGAGAGCAAAGGTTCTTGAGGATTCGAACCATGTCTGGAAAACTCAAGAAACTAATATGTTGAAGCCTTGAACAGAAAACCATGAGTGGTAAAATCAGCCCCAAATCTTAGGAGCAAGTGTCCAAGCAGATGCAGAATGTTTTCCTCTTTACTAGTTCTGTGAGGAGATGAGCATGTGACCAAAGGTAGAGAAGCCCTGGGACTGTGGAGAGTGAAAGCTTGAGCTCCATAATCTGATATATATTTTGAAATAGCTAATGAACTACATAATAAAATATCAAGAACCTCATATGAGGAAACTAACACCAAATCCCCATTAGCAGTTTTGAAGAGAAAGAGCGGTACTTGATTTTTCACACTGGAATTGGTGAGAGCAGCTACAAGCATGACTGAAAGCTTTTGGATTTTAAAATATGAACCAAATAATATCATATCACAAAGTAAATTAGATCTAAATAAGTTCACAACAGATCCAAAATTGTGAAATGAAATCAAATCCCTAGCAACGGTTTTGTAGGAGACTTGCGGTACTTGTTTCTTCACACCATTGATGAGAATGGCTACAAGTAGTACTGAAAGATTATGAATTTGAAATATTAAACCAAGAAATATCAGATCAAATCTAAATAATATCATATCAGATCCAAATAAATGGTCAACCGAGATGGTGGATGCATAGCTTTCTTCTTCTTCAAAATTTTGAATTTTGGTGCATGCAATCCTACAGGAATTTGCTAGAAGATCTAGATCATGGGGAGTGAATGGATCACTCTGGTAATCTAATGTTTATTCCAATATATCCAAAGTATCACATATTTTCACACCAGCAGCAACATTAGAGGGAGAAAAATCAAATTTCTCTTCACTTTCGGAAGTAATTATTGGTAAATTTTGCACAGAATTCAAAGGAAAATCACCGATGAATGTTTGCATGGAAGTGCAGCAGTATTTTTCTTCAATATCAGAGATTTGAATGTCTTCTTCTATTTCATAAATATGAGGAGATGAGATATCAGATATCTCATGAACTTCCGGAGCATCAGGAGAAGGAGTCACTGCATAGATACTTTCTTCAATTCGAATTGACTGTGTAGAAGATTCTGCTTCTTCTTCATCTTGAACAACTTCATTAGAGAGAGTAGAGGTCGATAATTTTGAGTAAAGAACTCTTATGGTGCTAGATGTGATCTCGAAAGTGTTATTATGATCCTCATTGTGCTTTACAAAGGTTCTGCCCAATTTTGTCCAGAGATCCTTTGGGTATTTAGCAAAACCAATAAGGTAGCGCAAGTTAGGAGAAAGGGCTAGACATATTGCTCCAAAAGCTCTATTACCATAATTTAGCCAGTCATTCTCATTCTCATAAGACTCTTTTCCAATTCCAATCAAAAACTCATAGATACCTTGTCTCTTCAAAGATGCAATCATCTTAAACTTCCATTCTGAATAGCTTGTGAATGGGGTGAGAAGAGGGACTGATGAGTCCATTCAAAGTTGTACTTGTTAAAACCTACAAATCACAACAAAAGGGAAATTTAAGGTCAGACAGCATACACATTTTAGGCTTTCATCACACCCATCATAGTCAATCAAGCAAGCTTGATCAACAATTTCCTTACTTGGGGTATTAAGTGGTAAGCCTTGGCTTTTGGTGCAGTGCTGGATTTTTTAGCTCTTGTTCAATTTTCATGCAAGATATGTCAAAAACCTTGTTTCTGAGAGATTTGAGATTTGTCCCACTGTGAGCTCTGATACCATATTAATCTGTCACAGTAATCTAGGGACTCAAACACAGTCTCATAAGAGATTAATAACAATAAGGCATGAAAATGGTGTAATGGTGCTACAAAATGAGTAACCACTCTATATAATCAATAAAGAATGAGTGATACAATACAATGATCATGCTGCAAGCATGAATGACAAAGAAATTTGAATTTCCAAGGAGGTCATTCGAATTGAATGAGTGAGTCTAGCTTAAATGAATGTAAGCCATAGTCAACACTCAAGTTAACCACTGATCAAAACCCTAATTGACTCAACCGAGCCCTATCTAAAGTCAAAGTGCAATAAATGAATGAGTCTAACTAAAAGTAGCTCAGACACATGTCACTGCAATCCAACCAACAAGTGGTAGCATATCAATGACTCCAATGAACCCTGATGAGGTTAACTGAAGTGTGACTGACCATCCGAAGTGGTTGGAGGTGCCCCTGTTGACTCTATTTCATTAAATATCAATTTAATGAAGGAAGGTGCCTTCATTGCTCTGTTTAACTGATTGTAACCATTAGTTAGTAATATGGGGCATTTATGACATTTAGATCACCCCCAGAGTGCTCCAATTAGCCTCCCCGAATGAATGAGAAGGCTAAGTTAGCCTCCTTGATTGAAGGTAAGCATGGGTGTGCTCATGCTGATGTCATACAGTGCTCTTATGATGTGAATTAAGTCAATAAAACTTAGGATAGTGGTTTAACTAGGCCAAATTGACCAAAATGAGTGTGTATGGTTGTAAATGTCTCCAACACATTTAAATACACATTATTGGATAGGAAAAGATATTTCTATTAATATAAATCAGAGATTACAATATTGACAACCTATGTGGGCGCGTTTGCGAACTGGAGAAACTGAGTCCTCCACTTGGGCCTCCACCACTTCAATCCTTCATCTCTTGATAGCAAGCTCACAAGCAAAGGTAATCTTGGGAAGAACACAAAGTGCTCCAAGGGACAAAGGGATGCAGACTCAAGTATAATTTCTGGCAACAATGGACTATAGTTTTCTCACAGTTTTCTTTCTCTTCAATTCCTCCCCTTTCAATGTATCCAAAGGGTTCCTTATATAGTGCTTCAATGGGGTAATGAAAGGTCAAATCCGAGCGATCTCAAGGCACATGGAAGGCCAAGAGACAAGTGACTCAGATCCACATCAAGGAAAACTCCAAAACTATTTGGCCTTTTGCACACATCCCGATGTACGTGGATTTGAGGGTCATATCCGTGTATATACGTGAGAATAGGTTTAAAATTTGCGTATGGAAAATAATGCATGTTTTTAGGGATGATATTGGAAACATCAAAGGTACAAAAATGATACATGGGGTCCAAAGAGTTTGCAGAGGGATAGGGAAGGCCATAAATGTGTGATCCACCATATGTGGTAAAATCAACAGTAACATCCACCATCCTGGCAGTGGAATCAGTAGACCTCATCTTGCACAACAACTTGCAAGACATGATTTTCACAGCGAATCTTACCATGTGGTCCTCAATAGGGGCAATAAGGAATCCTCTACCCCCACTCTAGAGATCATACTTCACCTTCATATTTGTGGTATCTTTTCTTGGGCATAGATACGGTATAGGGACATCTCCCTGCTTCGGTAGACCCATTATGGATGAGATTAGCTCGGTGTCAACAAGGTAGGGTTGATTGAGACATATGTATCCTCTGTGAATAAAACAAGGAGCTTTCGCACATAGATACTTACTTGTATGCTCCAACCAAAGTGCGACATAGGCATCAGGTTGAGTAGGTCCATGCGTTCAATGCATTTTTCCCACTCCATCGCGACGAGAAACTGTGGCTCAGGTGGCTCAGTTGGAAGCATGATCATATAATTTTTCCTCTCCAGGATCACCTACTTGTTTGTATCCGTATCTCCAAACTGAAGCTTGGCTAGTTTGGGAATGATGTTCATTAACAGTGGTACATCAACAGGGATGCGATGTGTTGCTAACGAAGAGCACACCTTCATTGGAGGCTTCACTTCCTGTGCTTCTTCTCTCCTCAGATGAACATACAAGGGTAATAGGTTCTTCTCTTCTATTGTGGCACCTATGTTTCTGTGTGGTGGTGATTCTAGTGCATCCTCCATGGGTATGTCCTCAGTAGGCATATCCTCAACGACATTATCCTTATGTTTCTTGGATTGCTTCAACATTGAGGATTCTAGGACCTCTGTATGTGTCACAAATAGTCATGGACCTGTAACTGTGGGATTTGCTGGTGGATTCCGAATGGGGGCTGGTGCAGAGCCTAAACTAGAGGCTGAAATAGGGGCCGAACCGGCCGTAGGAACCATCTGTGGATTTTTTCACACCATTGTTTCTTCCTATTGTACTTCAAGAGACACAATCTCTTCTTGGATCAGACATGGTGAGGCAATAGTCACGTTAGATTTCTCACTAGCGCTAGAAATATCAATAACCATTAGCTTCAGCTCTCAGTCTCAAATTTTGGTTTTCTCTTTCTCTGTGCATGTAAAATGATTCTTGTCGATGAAGTATCATACTTATAGGGGCTTGCTCATCATGCATATAATCATTCGATGGGAGATCGATATCTTGTCGATCACATGGTATGCCAATTTGATGCAGTCCAAAATTAAATCATGCACTCGAGTTCTGATCTGTACATGTTAGGACAGTTATGGAAGTTATGGTGGAGACGACTGATGGGACCAAAAAGCATGCTGTCATTCTCCTTGGACATGTCAAATTAATGACACCTTGCTGTCATAACTGCCTAGATATTCTCAAGTATCTGTGATTTAATGACGTTCAACCTGTCATTCCCACTTTTACTGCAATCTGGCATACCTCTGTCCCAGACATGTGACAGAACAATTCCTGGTTCTTTTTTCTTCTTTTCTCTTCTTTTTTTTCCCGCCGCAACCTTATCCAAGAATGCCACAACCATCATAGAAAGGTTTCAAGTGACTTCCATTTACTATTCCTGTGACGTATGTTCAATCCAGCTTCTGCAATTTCACTGTGCCTGCATCAGTGATATACGCAATCACATATGGCCCTAGCCAATGCATCTTCAATTTCCCTGGATGCTTGAATAATTTACCGTCGTACAAAAAAATATGTCCTCAGACTTTGAATGGCTTAATCTTGATATGGAAATCATGCCATGCTTTCTTCCTTTGCTTTTCAATATTCTGGTGGAATTGTGTCACAAAGCATTCTTCCTCCAGTTGAACGAGCTGTGACAACCTTTGCTCGACGGCATCCCCATTGGTCATTTCTATTAGTGCAACAGTTCTTAGGCTTGGAACATTATACTCCATTGGCACAATAACTTTTTTCCATACACTAGTTTTAAAGGAGTGTTCCCTATCAATCACTTGCAGGTTGTCCGGTATGCCCATAACACAGCTAAAACTTTCTGATCCCAGTCATCTCGACACACATTTCATACTTTGGTTAATGCATTCTCCAGAATCTTGTTGAAGGATTCAAACATTCCATTTGCTTGAGGATGATAGGGATTTGTTTTCCTATGATGAATCTTGAGTTCTGTAGTCTTGTCATCAATTTTTATGTTAACAAAATGCGTACCTTGGTCTCTTAGCAGAAATTTTGTACAGCCGAATCTGTCCACGACATTCTCAAATAAAAGCTTTTCTGTGGTCATAGTGGTGCAATATTTTACAGGTGTGGCTTCAGCCCATCTGGTTAAGTAGTTTTTCGCCATGATAATGTAGTGCGCACCAGTCCTTTTTCCTGCTAGACTGATAGGGCCAACAAAATCAATAGCCCATTTTTCGAATTCTTGCAGGGTTATTTGTGGCACAAGAAACATCTTGTCACGATGTGATGGTTTTCCTATCCTTTGGAAGATATCACAGCATTGAAAAAATCTCTTGGTATCCATAGGTATGGTTGGCCACCATATTCTAGCTTGCAATATTTTGCACATAATTTCCTTCCCAGCGTAGTGTCCTCCTGTGACACCAACATGTTCTTTGCTTATTACCCACTGTCACTCATAGTCAAAGACATAGTGTCACAATATTTCATTTGCGTACATCTTATGTAAGTGTCCTGCGATCAATGTAAATTCGGAAGCTCTGATGTCTAAATGTTTCTTTTTCACATTGGAGAATCCTTCAGGTGCATACCCTGTTCTCAGAAAGTGAATGATGGCGTTAAATTCCTTATTCTGATAATCCATTATGGTAATTGCAAACAATTGCGCATCGAGCAAGTTGTCCTCCAAATTGGTTGGTTCTTCACCAGTCTCTATCCTTGATAGGTGATCAGGTCCTACATTCAATCGACCACGTTTAACAACAACCTGAAAGTCAAATTATTCAAACAGGAGGAGCCATTGACAGATCTCCCCCCCCTCCAACACTGGCTTGTTGACCAGTTATTTCAATGCCAAATGGTCTGTGTACATTTGGAAATGTCCACCTGTTATAGCGGATTTCACCACACTAGGTGAATCACACATTGTATGGTCTTCCCCTGTCCCGCTGCAGACTCATTAGCCCCTATGGACCACTTTTTGTCTTTTGATGTATCCTTGATCATCCCTAAAAACATAATAAATGTGATATACATGGTTTTTTCCCCGATAACCGTGTACATACGCGGATATTCCCCCTATAGTCGCATACATCGGGATGTGTGCATAATCCAAATCCTTTTGGAGTTTTCCTTAACTT
>LPNX010397129.1:0-34685 GCA_001517045.1 Pseudotsuga menziesii | reverse complement strand
AAGATGAACAGAAGAGTAGGTGAATGGTGCCATCATGCACAAGCTCTCTGATGTAGTGCATATGGATCTCAATGTGTTTGGTTCTCTGCTTCTGAACTGGAGATTTACAGATTCGAATGGTACTCTGGTTATCACAGTAGATGGTATTTGATTACTCTGATTCGAAGCGACACTCTCTAAGTAATCCCTGCAACCATAAACATTGAGTTGCTGCATTAACAACTCCTCTGTACTCTGCTTCTGTAGATGAGAGTGCAATGGAACTCTGTTTCTTGCTTGACCTGCTGATTGGCCCTTCTGCAAGCATGAACACATATCTTGATGTGGACTTTCTGTCTGTGCTATCACCTGCCCAATCACTGTCAGTAAATCCAATAAATCAAGATCAGATTTTGCTTTGTAGAAGATCCCATGTGTCCTTGTTCCCTGAAACAAAGTTAAGGATCCTTTTGGATGCTTTCCAATGGATCTCATGAGGCTGATCCATGTATCTAGAAGCCACACTTACTGCATAAGAAATATCAGGTATAGTATGTGTCAGATATAACAAACATCCAATCAATTTCCTATACAGTGTATTGTTTACCATAGGTGAAGAATCAACTTCTTCCAGCTTCACTCTTGAAAGGAAAGGAGTTTTGCTTGCTTTGCAATCCTTCATTCTGAATTTGTTTGGAAATTCCAAGGCATATTTGGACCGGTGCACCTTGATTCCAGCTTTGGTTTGAGCAATCTCAAGCCCCAAAAATTGACTTAAGAGCCCCAAATCTGTCATGGAGAAGGCTTGGTTCATAGCACTCTTCAAGGAAGCAATCTCATCCTGTGAGCTTCCTGTAATGAGGAGGTCATCAACATATAACACAATGATCATTAATGAACTATTAACTAACTTCAAATAGACATTTGGATCTGATTTTCACCGAACAAAATTTAGTGATAGCAAGAAGCTATCGATCTTGGCATACCAAGCCCTGGGGGCTTGCTTTAGCCCATACAATGACTTTCTCAACTTGCACACAAGAGAAGGGTTAGTAGAAAAACCTTGAGGCTGCTGCATATATATATCTTCAGTGATATCTCCATTCAGGAAGGCACATTTTACATCCATGTGATGTACCTCCCATTGCTTTGAGGCTGCAATGGCTAGAGCTAGCCTCATGGAATCCATCTTTGCCACTGGGGCAAAGGTCTCATTGTAATCTATGCCATGAACCTGTGAGTAGCCCTTGGCTACCAATCTGGCCTTGTACTTCAGTGGTGAACCATCAGCAGCAAAGTTGGTCTTATAGACCCACTTACACTGGACTAACTTTCTCCCTGGGGGAAGATCCACTAGCTCCCATGTGTTGCTCTTCTGGAGTGAGCTGAACTCTTCCTTCATGGAAATTTGCCATCTTGTATCTCCTGATGCTTCTTCATATGTTTGAGGATCAGAATCCACCATCAAATAGAATTTTTTGGCAAACATAGGATCCTTCATGCACAGACCACTCTCAAATTGAGATCTAGTCCTCCTTGGGTCATTGGGATCCCCAGCTAGCTCTCCTGTTGCATGTAGTGTCTTGGCTACCCATTTTGTCCTTGTAGGGATTTTAGGGTCTGCAATAAAATCACCTCCATCTAACAAATCAGAATCAACATGTTCAACAAACTCTTTACTTACTTCTTGAGGTTTAGGTGGTGAAGAGGCTTCACCAACTTCCACTGCTGCAAGGGGTTCTTCTTCAAACTGAATACACCTTTCAATAAAGGATTTGTTTGTGCTCAAATTTATCAACTTGTACCCTTTTGAATCTTCAGAGTATCCAACAAAAAAACACTCTTGGCTTTGGGGCTGCAAAGCCTTCCTCTTCTCTGTTGGAATTCTAGCCCAAGCCTTTGAGCCAAAAATCCTGAAATGGGTCACATCTGGCTTGTGCCCACTCCATGCTTTGAAAGGAGTCATACCATCAAGCTGTTTATGAGGAACCCTATTCTATATATAGGCTGCACAGTTGATAGCTTCGGCCTAGTACTTTGGTGGCAATGTTTTGGCCTCCATCATGCATGTTGCCATCTCCTTCAGTGATCTATTGTTCCTCTCAGAAACACCATTCTGCTGTGGTGTGTAAGGGATAGAATGCTGCATCTGAATACCTACATCTACACAATAGTTAATAAACTTAGACTTGACATACTCACCACCATTTTCAGATCTGAGGACCTTGAGTTTCCTCCCAGACTGGTTTTCAGCCAAAGTCTTAAAGACTTTGAATAGGCCAAAAACTTCAGACTTGTGTTTCAAGAAGTAAACCCAGCAATACCTGGAAAAGTCATCAATAAAAGTCAATGCATATTTGTCCTGACTCATGGACATATGAGGGAATGGGCCAGCAACATCACTGTGGATCAGCTCGAGGGGTGCAGAGGTTCTCTCATGACTAGCTCTCTCAAATTTGTGCTCTGGGTGTTTTCCTAGGATACAACCTTGGCAGACTCCTTTGGAAAATTTTATCTTGGGCAACCCTATGACTATCTCTTTTTCACTAAGATCAGAAAGATACTTGTAATTTAGGTGGCCAAATATTTCATGCCAAAGCTTGCTTGCCTCATTAGCATGAATCAGAAGAGCAGAGGGGTTTGAGTAGTGTAGGAAGTGTGAGAACATGTATACCTTTTGAGCATGATTTACAACTCCTTTATCTATGACTTTACCACTTGAGATCTCTGTGATCTCAACTTCATCAGGGGAGAATATGAATTTCTTAGGAGACCCAGTGTGAGTCATCTGATACACTGATAGAAGGTTGGAGGCAAGACCAGGCACATACAACACATTTTTGAATTGACCATGATCAAGATCAATCCTCCCTTTGCCCAAACTTTCAGTGAGAGAGTCATCTCCCAGTACTATAGGTGGTCCTTTCGACATGTCCAGTGAGGAGAATGCCTCCTTTGTCGAAACCATGTGTCTTGAAGCTCCAGAATCGATGATGAAACTAGGTGATCTTGTTGTTCTAGCAACCAATGCATGAACTCTCTCTCTGTCTTCTAAACTTGATCCTCCTTCTCTCTTCTTTGAGCTTTCTGGAAGGGATATGCCATTCTTCTCCAGGAGTTGGGTCAGCATATCAATTTGCTTTTTCATACAAGAGATTCCAATGTGATTTCCCTTATTGCAGTATGTGCACTTGCTCATTTCTTTCTTCTTCTTCTGGTAGTTCTTCTTGGAACCTTGTGGCTCCTCCGGAGACTGTTTCTTGTCTCTCTTTTGCTCAGGTGGATTTTTAGCTTTCTTTTTTCTTTTTGAATCCACCTTCAAATTTCCAGCAACCAGTGCTTGGTCTTTGGATGGTTTGATGGTGCCCATCATCACCAGCTTGTCTTGTTCTTGTGTGAGAGATTCCATGAAATCTGCAAGGCTAGGCATCTTCCAGGTTCGAGCTGTCAGTTTTGTGGCATAGAAAGTTGAAACAAACACTGAATAGTCAAGTCCTAGCTTCGAGAGGATGTCCAGGATGAGCTGATCATCTTTCTTTTAGATCCCACATTGTTTCAGCTGCAAAACTAGTGCTTTGAACTTGGAGAAATATAGCCGCAGTGATTCAAAGCTACTGGGACTCACAGAAATCAGCTCATTTTTTATCTGATGTCCCCTCATCTCATCTGTCTTTCCAAAAATATCAGCAAGCTTCTCCCATACTTCATTCAGTGATGTCAATCCATCAAGATGGAAAAGGAGGTCTCTAGAAATACTCAAACATAGGAGACCATAGGCCTCATCCCTCCTGTTGTGCCATTTAATCTTCTCTGCAGCTGCATTGGGCTCTGATTCTATTGCCATAGTCACCCTATAGAGGCCTTTCGCTCTCAATAATATCTCCATCTCTGCTTTCCATTCAAATAAATTGAAGGGAGTCAAGATAGTTTTCTGTGATTGATCCATAACTTAGAAAATCTGTCCCGGCTGTTAGTAGAAGGTTCCCAGTCACTGATGTCGAACCTGTAAAACAATTTTTGAAGGAGAGAAATAATCTACAATGGCTCTGCTACCATGTGGAAATTGAACCCAGTGATAGATTAATTTTACTCACAACAATTATCAATTGATCATGCAAAATCACTCACAAAAGAGACTGAATATGGAGTTGAACACTAAACTGTATTAACTCAGTGTACAATAGCCAACCCTGAAATAACATAGGCTACTAAATAAATAGAATACATCAAGGATTTGAATGCATGAGGAGCAAATCAAATCTAGCATAAAGCAAGCTTACTAAAAATAAGCAAATCCCCCATAGGTGTAAAACGCTGATCCCAAATCTATCATGGAGCTCACGAATTAGCAAAAAGGAATAGGCAAGCTAAAGAGTGGTGGAATGGCAGCTCATACATGCTTTTCCAAGGAGAAAAGAGAGGAGGATGTGTAGGACAAAAAACTAGTCAACCTCACCTAGTCTAGCTTTTCCTTTTGCCTTAAAACACTGAAAAAGCAGGCAATAAAGCAGAAAAAGCAGAAGGACGCCTAGGAGGCCAGGAATAAAGCAAAATTGATTCCTTTAGCTTTCCCATGTGCTACATGAGTCAAATAAGGCAAGTTTGACAACTATGGATAGGTAAATGACAACTTGCACAAGGTGGGACACATGAACTAGGCAAATAAGACAAAAATAATTAAATTAATGTCTAAGGTAGTAAACTATGGGTTGATTATTCTAACAGGATGAGGCCTATGGTCTTTTGTGTCTGAGAATTTCAAGAGACCTCCTTTTCCATCTTGATGGATTCACATCACCTAATGAAGTGTGAGAGAATCTTGAAGAGATTTTTGGAAATACAGATGAGATGAGAGGACATCAAATCGAGAATGAGATGATCTCCTTGAGTTCCAGTAGCTTTGAATAATTGCAACTCTATTTTTCCAATTTAAGGCCCTTGTTTTGCAGCCAAAATAGTGTGGGATCGAAAAGAAGGAACAACAACTAGTATTGGCCATACTCTTTAAGCTTGGTCCTGACTATTCAGTGTTTTTTTGACCTTCCATGCCACCAAGTTGACAGCTCAAGCCTAGAATATGCCTAAGCTTGCAGAGTTCATGGAATCCCTAACATAGGAGCAACATAAGTTGGTTTTGATGGGCACCATCAAACCTTCCAAAGGCCAAGCTTTGGTTGTTGGAGATTCAAGGGTGGATTCAAAAAGCAAGAAAAAGCTAAAAATCTACCTGAGCAAAAGAGAGACAAGTCTAAGTCTCAAGAGGATCCCCAAGGTTCCAAGAAGAATTCGCAGAAGAAGAAGAATAAAGGAGAAATGAGCAAGTGTGCATACTGTAGTAAGGGATATCATCCTAAGAGATCTTGTATGAACAAGCAAATTGACATGCTAACCCAACTCCTAGAGAATAATAACATCTCCCTTCCTGATTGCTCAAAGAAGAAGGAAGGAGGACCAAATTTAGAAGACAGAGAGAGAGTACATGCCTTGGTTGCTGGCACATCAAGCTCACCTAGCTTCATCATATATTCTAGAGCTTCTAGACATATGGTTTTGACAAAGGATACATTCTCGTCTCTTGACATGTTGAAAGGTCCACCAATAGTTTTGGGAGTTGACTCTCTCACTGACAGTTTTGGGAAGGGTAGGATTGATCTTGACCATGGTAGTTTCAATAATGTGTTGTATGTTCTAGGTATTTCCTCCAATCTCTTGTCAATGTATCAAATGACTCATACTGGGTCTCCAAAGAAGGTCATAATATCCCCTGATGATGTTGAAATCACTGAGATTTAGAATGGTAAAGTCATAGCAAAAGGTGTTGTTGATCACACTTCAAAGGTATACAAATTTTCCCATTTTCTACCCTACTCAAACCCCTCTGCTATTCTGATTCATGCTAATGAAGCAAGCAATATTTGGCATGAAATATTTGGCCAATCTTAACTACAAGTATCTTTCTGATTTGAGTGAAAAATATATGGTCACAGGTTTACCAAAAATCAAGTTTTCTAAGGGAGTCTGTTAAGGTTGTATCCTAGGAACACACCTAGAGCACAAGTATGAGAAAGCTAGTCATGAGAGAACCTCTGCACCTCTTGAGTTGATCCATAGTGAAATTGCTGGTAAATTCCCTCATATGTCCATGATTCAAGCCAAATATGCACTAACCTTCATAGATGAATTTTCCAAGTATTGTTGGTTTCACTTCCTAAAGCATAAGTCTGAATTTTTTGACCTCTTCAAAGTCTTTAGAGCCTTGGTTGAAAACCAGTCCAGGAGGAAACTCAAGATCCTCAGATCTGAAAAATGGTGGTGAGTATGTCAAGTATGAGTGCATTCAGTATTGCAAATATGTAGGTATTCAGATGCAACATTCGATCCCTTACACACCACAACAAAATGATGTTGCTGAGAGAAAGAACAAACCATTGAAGGAGATGGCAACCTGCATGATGGAGGCTAAGACTTTGACACCAAAGTTTTGGTCTGAAGCTATAAAATGTGCATCCTACATCTAGAATAGGTTGCCTCATAAGCATCTTGATGGTATGACTCCTTTCAAAGCTTGGAGTGGGCACAAGCCAGATGTGACTCATTTCAAGATTTTTGGCTCAAAGGCCTGGGCTAGAATTCCAACTAAAAAGAGGAAGGCTTTGTAACCCCAAAGGCAAGAGTTCCTAATTGTTGGGTATTCTGAATATTCAAAAGGGTACAAGCTGATCAACTTGAGAACTAACAAATCTTTCATTGAAAGAAGTGTTAAGTTCCAAGAAGATCCTTTAGCAGCAGTTGAAGTTGGAGAGTCCTCTTCACCACCGTAACCATTGATTGTAAGTGAAGAGACTAATGAGTTTGCTGATTCTGATATGTCTGATAATGATGATTTTATTTCAGATCCTAATAGTCCTACAAGACCAAAATTGGAAACAAATACCATTCATGCAGCTGGGGAACTAGCTGGAAATCCTAATGACACTAGGAGGACTAGATCTCAATTTGAGAGTGCCCTTTGTGTGAAAGATCCTCTATTTGCTGAGAAGTGATATCTGATGGTTGAATCAGATCCACATACATATGAATATCTAGAACATGATCCAAGATGCCAAACAACCATGAAAGAAGAATTCAGCTCGCTCCAGAAGAACAACACTTGGGAACTGGTTGATCTTCCCCTAGGAAGGAAGCTAGTTCAATGTAAGTGGGTTTTCAAGACCAAGTTTACTGCTGATGTTTCACATTTGAAATATAAGGAAATATTTGTAGCAAAGGGATACTCACAAGTACATGGTATTGACTACAATTAAACCTTTGCACCACTGGCAAAGATGGACTCCATAAGGATAGCTCTAGCCATTGCAGCTTTGAAGTAGTGGTAAGTGGATCACATGGATGTGAAGTGTGCTTTCCTAAATGGAGATCTCATTGAGGAGATTTACATGTAGCAACATGAAGGGTTTGTTTCTAATCCATCTTTAGTGTGCATGTTAAAGAAATCATTGTATGGGTTTAAGAAAGCCCCCAAGGCTTGGTATGGCAAGATTGATAGCCTTTTGATGTCACTGAGTTTTGTTTGATGCAAGTATGATACTAATGTCTATTTGAAGCTGATTCATGGTTCTTTTATGATGATTACAAGAACTTCAAATAAAGATATTTCCTTCTTGAAGGATGCAATGAACCATGCATTTTCTATGACAAATTTGGGATTGTTGAGCCAATTCTTAGGTCTCGAAATTGCTCAATCCCAACATGGAATAAAATTACATTAGTCCAAGTATGATTTGGATTTTCTAATCAAGTTCAACATGAAAGATTGCAAGCCAATCAAGACTCACTTCCTTCCAGGAGTTAAGCTTGAAGAAGCAGGTTCTTCTCCTATGGTAAATAATACACTGTATAGGCAGTTGATTGGTTGTTTGCTTTATCTTACACACACTCGACCTGATCTATCTTATTCAGTTAGTTTGGATTTGAGATACATGGATCAGCCTCATGAGATCTACTAGAGAGCAGCCAAAAGGATCCTAAACTTTGTTCAAGGAAGAAGAACTCATGCGATCTTCTACAAAGCAAAATTTGATATTGATTTGATTGGGTTTACTGACAGTGATTGGCTAGGTGACAACATAGATCGAAAGTCTACATCAGGATATGTGTTTATGCTTATAGAAGAATGACCAATCTCTTGGTCAAGAAAGAAGCAGAGTTCCATAGAACTCTCATCTACAGAAGTAGAGTATAGAGGAGTTATAAATGCAATTACTCAATGTTTGTGGTTGCAGGGGATACTTGGAGAATGTGGCTTCGAATCAGAGTTTTCAACTATTATCTACTGTGATAATCAGAGCACCATTCAAATCTGCAATGATCCAGTTCAGAAACAACGAGCCAAGCACATTTATATCCATATGCACTACATCAGATAGCTTGTGCATGGTGGTACCATTGTTCTACTCTTCTGTGCATCTTCAGAACAAATAGGATACATCTTCACCAAATTTATTTGTGAGAATACCTTCAGAAATATCAAATCACTGTTGGGGATTGCTGATCATGCTGTGAAGCATGATTGATGACAATATTTCCAATTTTTTTTTCTTGTCCATGTTTAAGGGAGGATTTTCCCATTGGGTTTTTGCCTCTTTCCTTGGTTGTATGGACAAGTAGTATGTAAAGGGTGACTAAGACTTGCTGCTAGGCCCTATAGTTTTATGATATTTACTCATAAATTCAGGATTAAGGGGGGGTGTTATAATAATCAACCCGTAGTTACCTACATTAGACATTAATTTAATTATCTTTGTCTTATTACCCATATTCCTAGATTCCATTCTATGCTAGTTTCCTTCTACATGTCCTAGAAGTCAACACTTGCTAAAATTGAGTCATGGAGCACTTGGGAAACATCCTGGAATTTTTTTTAGCATGTATTCTTTATTCTATATTCTCTTAAGTGCATATCTACTTTTTCTGAAAAGTTGCCTTGCTTTATAGCTGATTTAAGGCAAACAGAAAAGCTAGTCTAGGTGTAACTGCCTTATTTTTTTCCCACTTCATCCTCCCTCATTTTCTCCAAATAAAAGCATGTATGATTTGTCTTTCCATCCCTCTTTATCTTTCCCACTTTACTTATCAAATTCATGAGCATCTTCATATATTTGGAAAGTGCTTTATGCACATATGGGGGATTTGACTAGATTTGGTAAGCCTTCTTTTGAATATTTCGAATGGAATCCTTATGCATTCAAAGCTCTCATGTAATTATATATTATAGTAGCCTATTAATTCACAAGTTTGGATATTTTACACTTACCCAATATAGATTAGTGTTATGCTCCAATTCCAGTCTCCTTTGGTGTTTATTTTGCATGTTTGATTAGCAATTTTGTGAGTGTAATTGTTCTATCTCCTGGGTTCAATTTCCACATCAGCTGCATATTAACTCTAAAAATTGTCTGCACACTTAGCTATAGATCCTTGGCTTAACAACATTCCTCTATCAGACTCCTCTCTGATATCTCCTCATTACTCTTCTATGTTGGGATATAATAAACCCACTCATACACTTAGGATAAAATAATTAATCAATAATGATTAATTATTCACCCACTAGATTAATTAGTTGGCATCCACTTGCACCTTAAATTCAATGCATGCCATCTATATCCTAGGAATGATTTATTTCTGATTCTGGGTTCATCTAGAATTAGTATACAGGACCATATAGCAGATTCTGCTTTTTCTGCTTTTTCTGCTTTATCCTGCTTTTCTATGGATAAGATAAAATCTAGTCAACTAGGAAACTGGGAGCTTTTGTTTCCAACCCATCCTCCATTAGTTTTTCTCCATTAGCATATTATTTCCATCTCCTTGACAACTCACTCATGCTTTTTCCAACTCGTGAGGTGCTTGGTAGATTGGAAAGTGCTTTATGGGGTTTATCATAATTAGTAAGCCTGCTTTTATGAGCTAGCTTGAGTTGTATTCATGCAACTCCTTTTTCCTTTATAAGGATGTATTACCTATGTAATAATATCAATTATCATTTATTGATCATTCATTAATGTGTGTTCATCAATTCTTCTTCTTCTCTCATTATGCTAATTCTCTACAATTCTCTGTGAGGTTAATTGTGTGCCTAGATCCTTAGCCAGTTTATGAAATTCCTTATGCCATCAAGGATTTATAATTTCTACATTCTGACAGACTAACCGTGAATCTAACCTTGAATCTAATAGGCTATGGAGGCTAACTGTGAAGCTAACCCTTTACAAAGTGGGTTCCTCCTATTTATACAAATTACAAGACCGCACAGGGTCAAATAAGTACAGCTCAGTAATTGGTTACAGAAATAGCTACAAAATATCTTCTATTTCATTGATGACAGGAAATACTGGCCGCAAAATTCTTTTATTACATTAACCACAACCATAACTAGCCATGGAAACGTCTTTCATCTTTCCTGCATAGGTCATAACTAGTTGCAAAACCTGTCCATTAGTATTCCGCTAGCTCATCCTTTTGAAGTATTCCTTGAATTGCACCTGCCCAGCCTTGTTATAGCTAATTTTACCACTCCAAGTGAATCACACTTGTATGGAATTCCCCTATCCCTCTGCAGACTCCTTAGACCCCTTGGACCATTTTTTATCCTTTGATGTTTCCTTGACCATCCCTAAAAACATCTGAAAAATGATACATGCGAATTTTAAGCCCTTAATAATGTATATATGCGGGTTTGACCCCTAAAATCATGTACATCAGGATGTGTGCATAATCCAAATCCTTTTGGAGTTTTCCTTGACATGCATCCAACTCACTTGACTCCTGGCCTTCCCTATGCCTTGAGATCACTCGAATTCGACCTTTCATTACCCCTTTGAAAAGCTATATAAGGAACTCTATGGTACAATGAAGGCATATGAGAGAATTGAGAGCAAAGAAACTATAGTCCATTGTTGTCGGAACTTATGCTTGAGTCTGTATCCCTTTGTCCCTTGGAGCACTTTTGTGTTCTTCCCAAGCTTGCCTTTTGCTTGTGAGCTTGCTATCGAGAGATGGAGGATTGAGGTGGTGGAGGTGCCCCTTGACTACAATCTCTTGCTGGGTAGGAATTGGATGTATAATATGCAAGCCATAGCTTCTTCCCTATTTCATGTTGTATGCTTTCCATTTAATGAGAAGATAGTCACGATTGATCAAATGTCATTCAAGAATCCATCAGTTACCGCATCTTCGGGAGCTTCGATCCCGATCGTTGAACACTCTCAGCCAACAACTGGGAGTGTGGGTGTAGGCATGTATCCATACCTCATGGGAAGCTTTAGTTGTCCTGCACCGATCCTTATGAAAGGGTCTAGTTCCGGTAAGGCTTCAACATCTATGAAATCGGTGTCTTTTTGCATGAGTAATATGGAAGATCCTTGGATTCTTCCTACACTGAGTACTCCGAGTGAGCCCATCGTGACAGACGTGCCGTTTCCTACAACTCTGATAGCTTATCAAGCTAATCTTGAGTGTGTTGTAGAGCCCAGTCCTTTCTCTTTGTGGACAGAAGAGGAGGACCCTTATGTGCTGCCGGCATGGGCAGTACAGTCTTCTCACGTGCATGACTTCCTTGATAGTGTTTTCCCTTCAGATGAAGCGATTATTGAGGCCATGTCGGGAGTTGAGCCACCATGGGAGGAACTCCATCATAGATCTTACTTTCTTCCCGAGCTTGATCGCTTGGAGCGTGAGGACTTTAGGGCGGTTCTTAGTGAGAGAGTTGGTAGTCCTATGGTTCCATTAAGCTCTCTTGGTCTGATGGCTGATGGAAACATGGCAAACATATCTTCAATGATTCCTATCAATATCTATCATGATCCTAGAAGGATAGAGAATGTCTATATTGGGGTAGAATGTTTCCATGCTGAGATTCAAGAATACACTGAGCTATTTAAATAATTTCATGATATCTTTGCTTGGTCTTATGATGAAATGCCAGGTATCGACCCTTGTATCATCGAGCATGAGATTAAGAATTATCCCAACGCTAAGCCTATTCGACAACGCTTGTGTGCGGTGAATCCTAGGACAGCACCCACGATTAAGGCAGAGATAGAGAAACTGTTGAAATCTAGTTTTATCTATCCCATTCCCTTGACAGAGTGGGTTTCAAAACCCATTCCGGTGGATAAGAAGAAGGGAGCGATCCGCATATGTACTGATTTCCATGATTTGAATCGTGCCTGTCCTAAGAACAACTTCCCCACACCATTTATTGATCAGATTTTAGATGAGTGTGTGGGTAGCGAAGTTTTTTCCTTTATGGATGGATTTTTCGAATATAATCAGATACAAATTAAACCTGAGGATGAACATAAGACTGCATTTATTTGTCATTGGGGAACTTTTGCATATTGAAAAATGCCTTTTGGCCTTAAGAACGTCGAAGCTACTTTTTAGCGGGCAATGACCTTGATCTTCCATGATCTCAAGTTGATTATCGAGGTGTTTTTGGATGACCTTACTGCTCATTCTCGTATGAGAATGCGTCATCCCTATCACTTGAGATTGGTATTTGAAAGATGCCACGATTATTTGGTTAGGTTAAATCCTCACAAGTGCATCTTTTGTGTGAAGTCGAGTTACTTGTTAGGATTCATCGTTTCTAAAGAGGGTATAAGAGTCGACCCTTTGAAGGTTGAGGAAATACTTCAGTTGTCTCCCTCGAAAAATATTCGTCATCTTCAATGTTTGCAAGGCATGGAAAACTTCTTATGGATATTTGTTGTCAATTTTGCCAATTTGACTAGAGGCTTCATGCGTATTTTGAAGAAGGACACCACCTTTTGTTGGGACGAGCGAGCCAAGAAGTCCTTTGATGTGCTCAAGTGATCCCTAGCATCGGCCCCGGTGATTAGTCCCCCAGACTATAGCCGTGATTTTCTACTTTATGTGGCTGCGTCCATGGAGATGATTGGTATGGTTTTGGTTCAAGAGGATGAGGAGCTCCAAGAGCATGTCATATACTATCTGAGCCAGAACCTTATTGATGCAGAGATTCATTATTCTCATGTTGAGAAGCTTGCTTTAGCTACTGTACATGCGGTTCAACGGTTGAGACATTATATTCTCCTTCGCCAGACCTTGGTTGTAGCCCATGTCAATCCATTTCAATTCATCCTCACTCGAAGGATGATTGGGGAAAAATATAATAAATGGATTTCCAACCTGCAAGAATTCGATCTAGAATTTATTTCGGCAAAATCGAAGAAGTCGTTAATTTTTGCAGAGATTATATCGGATTTCCCAAGCGAGGCCGAGGAGTTGGTTTGTGAAGATACATTTGTCGATGAACACATATTCTTAATCTCAACTTTAGACCCATGGTATGGGGATATCATTATATATTTACAAACATTAAAGGTCCCTAATCACCTCTCATGGGATGAACAACGACGATTACGTCACCTGTCTAAGAATTACCTCATAGTAGATAACACTTTGTACCGCCATGGGGTAGACTCCATTTTACGATGTTGTTTAAATCATGAAGAGGCTGAGGTAGTGTTGAATGATTTCCACATAGGGATGTGTGGTGGTCATTTATATAGGCTTTCTACATCCCAAAAAATCTTAAGAGCGGGTTATTTCTGGCCGTCGATCTTTAAGGATTGTGTATATGTGGTTAAGATGTGCCACCCTTGCTAGGTGTTTGCATGTAATATGTCCTTGAAACCTACCCTGTTACATCCCATCATCACCATCGGTCCCTTCACTAAGTGGGGGCTTGATTTTAGGGATTGCAACCCAGCTTCAGCTGGGGGGCATCATCATATCATAGTGGCTGTTGATTACTTCACGAAATGGGTTGAGGCTATGCCTACAGTTAAATCCAATGGTGAGACAGCTGTGCACTTTGTATTATACTAGATTATTACTCAGTTCAGGATTCCGAAAGAGCTTGTCACTGACCATGGCTTGCACTTTCAAAATAGTATGATGGAAGAATTGGCATCAAAGTTAGGGTACAAGCAAGAGCATTCCTCCTCTTACTACCCTCAAGTGAATGGACAGGTAGAAGTAGTGAATAAATCACTCAAATCCATTCTCCAATGAACCATCACATAGAGCAAGAATAATTGGCACATCATGTTATATCCTGCTTTGTGGGCGTATAGAACCACTGTTAAGACTACCACGAGTTTTTCTCCATATCAACTTGTACATGGAGTGGAGTCGATATTGCCAGTTGAATGCGAGATTCCTTCTTTGAAGTTAGCCGTAGAACTCTTACCAGACACTTCACCATTGGAGGAGAATTTGGTCCACCTTGAGCAACTTGATGAGCAGCGTTGAGATACCTTGGTGGCTCTAGAAGTAAATAAACATCGCGTAAAGGTCCAGTACTATAAGTCTGTCCATCCAAGGAGGTTTAGTGAGGGAAACTTGGTCCCTTTGTGGGATCAACCGAAATAACCCTTGGGGGCAGGAAAGTTTAACCCCATGTGGCGTGGTCCTTACATCATCAAACGTGTGTTAGAGAAGGGCGCTTATGAGTTAGTGGATTATGAGGGAACGGCCTTGTCAAAGCCTAGAAATGGGCTCTATCTCAAGAAGTACTATGCATGATTTTCAGCCAAGGCTGGTTATTGTATATTATTGTACAGTTTTACATAGTTAGGTCTTTTTCTTATCGTGATCGGGTTTGTGATTAGTTTCCATTTCTTTTGGCAGATGTCAATGGAATCTTCCACCTACATAGGATTCGCATATGGTGCGAGCCATCATACTCAACACTCAGCCTCTGCTGCTTGGGTGATTTATACTCCTATTGATTAGGTACTGTCTTTAGGAGGAATATGTTTGCAGCCATATTCAAACAATGTTGCTGAATATAGTGCCATTATTGAGCTTCTACGGGATGCCATTTCACATGGCGTTCTCTCTCTTGAGGTAAGTCTTGATTCGGAGTTAGTAGTGTCACAGCTTAATGGTTTGTACCATGTTAGAGATCCGATGTTATTAAAAAGATTCTTACGTGTGAGATTATTAGAATGGCAATTTGACAATATAACATACATACATATTCCAAGAATTAATAATCAAGTTGCTGAATCATATGCTAAATACGTGTTAGATTGGCATTTGTTTCATACACAATAAACTCATCACAAACACAAATTTTTACACATGTAAATAAATAAACCGATCACCATAAAATTTTTATATAACATCCAAAATGTGGTAATACATAGTGTCATGATACAAAAATGGGGCTCTCGAGCCACCAAAATATAATACATGGTAATACAAAATGTATAACTCCCAGGTATCTAAGCCTGTGGAGGAGGAGGGGAGTTGTGATCATGGAAGGTCACTACGGCTCTAGCTAGTTGTTGGAATAATCGCACCCATGCTCGTGGTACACCCACCACCTAACGTTGCATAGCCTCAGGCAAGTCTTCGACTTGCGCTATGGGAACTCTGTGTGTCAGCCTCACAAAGTTGGTATGGATGCTCTGGAGCATCCGCTCCGCATCCACACCCATGATATCATCTCCTCTTCCCCTCCGTCTGTGACGAGGGAAGCCTTCAAGCCACCATGGTCCCACATATATATGCAAATGGTAGATGTCACTATGTATTGTCACCCAAAAAACATGTCTTTTGATTCCATATAATCAGAAAACAAAAACAAAAAAACTCAAAAATTTAAAGAGAGGGTCGAGATTCGTTACCTATATCACCATATGTCGATCCTAGTGGTAGCGGCATATCCGGGTCCCCCCAGAAATCAATCCCCGCATAGGGGTAGCCATCGATGGCAACTATCTGTCATCACCACCACATAAAGAACTCAACTAGATAGGGGTTGGACACCCTACCTCCCCCCAGTCTGCGCATCGCATCTTCCCAACGCTGTTGGGCCAGATCTCAAACCTTGTGAAGAGGAACGTCAACTCTGGGGCTCAATCCTGGAACACGCTCGAAGAAAAATGTGCTCAATATGCTGTTGAACCCGAAGTTCCGCACTTTTCCAATCTTACACTCACTGAGCTGATGTTTCATGTTTCTCAGTAGTGTAGTGCTCCAGTCATAGACTGTGGGTCTCATGCACTCCACTGCATAGAACATCAGAGGCCGCGGGTCCTAGTGGAGTGAAGCCAAGCCTGCTATCCTGCCCAATGTCAATAGGATGGATTTTAGTCCCAGCACCTGTATAGAGTTGGTTGGGATCTGACTCCCCACCTTCTCTGTGTCTGGATAGCAGTACACCGCAATGTACTCATCGATAGTCAGGCCACCTCCGGGCCCACTGCGGGAACGAAGGTTCACTACTTCCCCCTGTCGAGAAAGTCCACTAATGAAGTATATGTCCTTTACCTCTATGGCGAGGGAAATCCCATCTATCTGGAAGGACTCAGATTCTGGATCCCAGTAATCCACCAACATCTGCAATAGTCTTGGTTTTTCCCGCAAGCCACCAAGACACCAAAAATCGTAGAGTCCACATGCACGTAGCGCTTGTTGAGCCATTAGATCGACCCTTATTGCCTCCTCTACATCACCATGTTCATGCTCTCTCCATTCTAGGACCATCCTGCACAACCGCATACGCGACTGTCTGCAAAACAGTCATGTATGTACGCGACTGTGAGGGCATTTTCCACATATCCACCCCTATACGCAGAAAAAACCCTCGATTTCTGCATGGGCCGCAGTGCCATTTTTAGATTGGCCTAGAAACCTCAAATGACCATGGAATTTCATAAAAATTGCGTCAAAATGGAAGAGAAGAGAATGGGTAAGTACTTGGAAGAAACGGTAGTGGATTCCGCTGGCTAAATCTCCTGGAATTCGTTGTTAAAAATTTGAGCTCAATTGGGTAAAAATTTCAAATGTTTTATGATGTTTTGAATTTTTTACTATTTATAGAAAATTTTCAAATTTTTGAAAATTTTTACCCCCTTTCCTATAGTTTGGACCATTTCTAATCATTTTGGACCGTTTTTGACCTAATTCATGATGTAGGGAGACCTTTTTTAGTGTCGTTTCAGCCGTTGGATTGACCCGTTCATGCCGATCTCAGGTATCATGTCTAAACTGGCATATAGGTTAGGTTTCATCACCATTTGCATTTTGCATGACCTTATGACCGTTTGATCATAGCCTTAGGTACGAACCCACTTTATTATGTCATAGAACCTTCTTGTTGTTTTAGAAGTGGCATGGTATGAGTGGTAGAGCTTGACCTTACATGGGTGCCCTAGTTAGCGCCTTATTTGAATTTGGTGCCCATGTCGATGTTTTGTCTTTTAGGGTGTGGGAGTCCATTGTATAGTACTTCCATGACATTTCGTAAGATCCTCATACTCTTGTTGATCTTTTTGTTGGCATATTTCCCTCAGGACTCCCTTATGTCAAGTTGTAATTGCATTATCATGAGCTTTGCCTTCCTTATTGAGCTTTATGCTGGCTTCGTTGACATTGCATTTCAGACATATAGCCCGAGCTTGTCTCATGTCTAGCCATGCAGAGCCATTTTATATATCCTTTACAGCTTGATTCCCTTTTTACTGAGAGGGGATTTTCCCTCGAGTGTCGATATCCTACACATGTGTCCTTGCATTGAGCATAGGTATGTTCCACTGCTTGGAACTAGTTTGTTTTCCCCTATGACACTCGTCTCCTCCTAATATGTAACTATAAAGCCATTTTATTCTTTTTCAAGCTTTTTAAATATTTGAAAAATTCCAAAAAAAATAAAAAAAACAAAAATTCGGACAAGGAAAGATGTTATCTTTGGCAGTTGTTGAGTCGTGTCGCCTTCGAACAGAGAACTGTATATCACATGCATTGGTTGGGTTTATAGTTTGAATTTAGGAGATGTAATTGTTTATCTGAGTTTATCTCCACTGATTGGTTAAGCTTCCAGTCCCCATGGAGCCTCTGTCGATACCTCCTGTGTTGCAGAGATGTCCCAGTTTGTATATCGAGTCTATGATGCCTTTATTCAGTCACCATTCATTGTTATGATCTTGTTCGAAGGAAGTTGAAACCTGAGTCAGCCATTCCTCAGTTATCTTGAATTTGCATGTCGGCCATTCCCGGTACAGTTACTGGTTCGTGCACCTTATGATTGAGTCCTTCCACATTATACAGCTTTGCTGAGTACCTTGTGTTGGATGATGGGGGATGCCTTAATGCCCTCCTTCCAAGGGACTTCATCCCATCGACTTCAAATCATTTATTCTAAGAGTGGAAACTAGAGTCATTTTAAGTGCCTTGAGACTTGCAGTCATCAGTGGTAGTTTATCTTGCCCTCGACAGTTTTTGGGAATACATCAATGTCCCCTGATCGATGGATACTCTCAAGTGTTCAACCTCAACACATTTATTCACACTTGTTAGTTTGCACTCTAGTATCTTGATTCCCATTTTCATTATCGGTGGGTGATGTCACGTCTGTTAACAGTATACATCAATGACCGGTAATCGAACGATGGACTACTATGTTCGACCTCGACACCTCTATTCACATAGTAGGACATGTACTCGTAGCGGTTTGTGTAGAAGACCTTCCAGATTGGTGGCATCTCTTATATGCTACCTCCTTGATCATGCCAGTGTTCATGAGATTTCATCTCTCGTGACTTGATTCCAGTATATGTCAAACATTTCCAGCCATTATGGAGATCTTGATCCATTATATATCTTCAGCCATTATGGAGATCATGGTCGTTTGTATATCTTCATCATGGAGATTCTGATCTATGTATATTATACGTGGTGATGACCACTTATGTGATATTTTGTATCATGCCTATTCATGGCCATTGTACTCTTATGTATCCGGGACTACTATATGTATTTGTAGTATGTGTAGAGTTGTATCATTGTACTATGCTGATTGGGTGGCTAGTCTTCCATTTGGGATCCTTCATCACTCCACTTCTGGGATGGACTTATAATGTATTCCGGCCATCGTATGACCCCTCTGACCTCACACATTAGGGGGCATCTGTTATAGCTGATTTTACCACTCCAGGTGAATCACACTTGTATGGATTCCCATGTCCCACTGCAGACTCCTTAGACCACTTGGACCATTTTTTGTCCTTTGATGTTTCCTTAACCATCCCTAAAAACATATGAAAAATGATACACGAGACTTTTAAACCCTTAATCACGTATATATGTGGGTTTGACCCCTAAAACCGTGTACATCAGGATGTGTGCATAATCCAAATCCTTTTGGAGTTTTCCTTGACATGGATCCGATTCACTTGACTCCCGGCCTTCCCTATGCCTTGAGATCGCTCGAATTCGACCTTTCATTACCCCTTTGAAAAGCTATATAAGGAACTCTATGGTACATTGAAGGCATATGAGAGAATTGAGAGCAAAGAAAATACAGTCCATTATTGCCGGAACTTATGCTTGAGTCTGCATCCCTTTGTCCCTTGGAGCTCTTTTGTGTTCTTCCCAAGCTTGCCTTTTTCTTGTGAGCTTGCTATCAAGAGATGGAGGATTGAGGTGGTGGAGGCCCAAGTGGGGGATTCTGTTTCTCCGATTCGCAGACTTGCCGATAGAGGTTGTATCCATTGTAATATCTGATTTTATATTAATAGAAATATATTTTCCCTGTCCAATAATGTATGTTTGAATGAATATTTTATCCATGGATGTTTTCAAATGTTTATACATTATTGATTATATATGCTAGAATAGATCTAACACCAATATATATAGTATGCTTGTATTGTTTACTTGTTGTTGAGGAAGTAATCTATCAATTCATGATGAAGTTGGAAAGATCAATGGGGATCTACTTCAACCGTCCGGAATAAGGTACGAGGTTTGATACTTTAGTGTTAGATATTTAATTTCTATTGCATATTGGAAAGGATTGATTTCTGGATTCAAGCTGTCTGTTTTAGTACCCCAAGCCATAGGAATTTCTCTCCGTAATAGAATTTGCTCCAAGAGACAAAGGGATGTAGACTCAAGCATAAGTTCCAGCAACAATGGACTATAGTTTCTTTTCTCTCAATTCTCTCATATTCCTTCAATGTACCATAGAGTTCCTTATATAGCTTTTCAAAGGGGTAATGAAAGGTCGAATCCGAGTGATCTCAAAGCATAGGGAAGGCCAGGAGTCAAGTGAGTTGGATCAATGTCAAGGAAAACTCCAAAAAGATTTATATTATGCACACATCCCAATGTATGTGGTTTTAGGGGTCAAACCCGCGTATATACGGGATTAAGGGTTTAAAAGTCGCATGTATCATTTTTCACATGTTTTTAGGGATGGTCAAGGAAACATCAAAGGACAAAAAATGGTCCAAGGGGTCTGAGGAGTCTGCGGAGGGACAGGGGAAAGACATAAAAGTGTGATTTACCTGGAGAAGACTACACTGCCCATGCCAGCAGCACATAAGGGTCCTCCTCCTCCATCCGCAAAGAGGAAGGACTGGGATCTGCAACACACTCAAGATTAGCTTGATAAGCTATCATAGTTGCAGGCAATGGCAAATCTGTCACGATGGGCTCACTCAAAGTACTCAGTGTAGGAAGAATCCAAGGATCTTCCATATGAATTGTGTGAAAAGACATCGATTTCATAGATTTCAAAGCCTCACCAGAACTAGACCCTATCATAAGGATCGATGCAGGACAACTAAATTTGCCCATGAGGGATGGATACATGCCTACACCCACACTCCTAGTTGCCGGCTGAGAGTGTTCAACGATTGGGATCGAAGCTCCCGAAGATGCGGTAACTGACAGATTCTTGAATGACATTTGATCAATCATGACTATCTTCCCGTTAAATGGAAAGCATGCAACGCGAAATAGGGAAGAAGCTACAGCTTGCATACTGTACATCCAATTCCTACCCAGCAAGAGATTGTAGTCAAGGGGCGCATCAACCACCTTAACCTCTATTGCAACGGTCTGCCCTCCCAAATGGACCTTAAGGGAAGGAAGGATCCCATGCGGCCTAAACGATCTCCCATTGAAGGAAGTTAACATGGTTGCTGATTTAGACTGCTCAGGGGAACTTAAACCCTTCCAACACAATAAAGAAATCACAAAAGCAGTAGCACCTTCGTCAATCACAGTGCGCTTAATAGTCATGTTAATACATTATACGTGAATCAAAAGAGACACATAGTAAGGAAAGCGAGGCTAAAGTCCTGCGGTTTCAAATTTAATCACAAAGGAAGAATCATCATCATTCACACCAAGGGCAGAAAGCAAAGCCTTCCTTTGCAAAGGACAACTCTGAAGCACTTCCAATGCAGACATCGCACAAGGAGTATGGACCAAATACTCAACAACTGAATAGTTCTAGGTAGCTCAGGCATTAGGATTGTGCCCCGAAAGCTTAAGGACTCCCTTAGGAATGTGAGGTACAGCTTCAGGTTTATCCATGGTTTCTCAATATGCAAAGGAGACCCTGGTGGATTAGGTTCCTTTACTCGGCTAGGTTGTGATGAACCATAGTCCTTCGCATGGGTCACAACTTTTACAGTACGTACCATGTTAATGCAACCACGACCACTACCCTCCGGCAGATCTTGATCACCACCAGACTGATCATGAGTCCTCGAGTTCATATTTTGATTGTGAGGGAAAGGGTTAGTTAGCACAATTGGGCCCTCTTCCAAGAATCTTGAGGCTTCATCGATACGAGGGCACAAGTAAGTGAGGTGATCATCCTTACACAACTTGCAAGGGAATTTAACCTTACGTTTAGCTTGCTTGTCCCTCGAGCATTATGGGTTTTCTTGTCATTATTAGCATTCCCATTCCTATTCCCACCCTTACGATTATTCTTACCCTTATTTTTATTCCGTCCGGGTTGTTGGTTACCCTTCTGGTCCGACGATTGTACTGAAAACACACTCGTCATTTGGGCGGGTTGAGATGAAGCTGTGGCTTGTCCCGAAGCAGATTGGTTGATTGACAATTGACTAACTTGTTTTGCAACCGAATCCGCAGGTTTAGCACTTGCACAACCAACAATGCCATCGGCATGTGGTCCAGGTTTAACTTTGGGGTCAAAACTAGAATGCGGAGCATTGGGAATGATCTCATATAACAAACCAGACTGAGCATAAATCAAGTCCAGTTCCTGTGCCCTAAAAATCACTTGTTCCTCATTTTGCACTCCAGATGTAGAAACATCCTTCGCTATATACGACAATAACGACTTAAGGAACCATTCAAGGAGGAATTACGGTAGTAGAAAGGCTTTAATTAACCTCTTCCATCTACACCACTCTTGTAAATGATCCAAGATATGTGTGGCTTTATCCTACTGAAATGTCAACAAGAGTTCAGTACCAACGTCATAACACACTGGTAGCTAGGGGTGGTTAAGAAAAGTCATTGCTAGGTCATCGAACAAAGCAAATGCCCCCCTAGGTAGCTCTATATACCATTTCACGATAGGCCCGGTAAGGGTGCGTTGAAACAACCTTAAATGGATGGAGTCCTGGTGTAAGGAATTTGAAGAGCACCATAGGTGGAAGGTAGTAACATGTTCACTCGGATCCTCTCCCAATTTTCCCTTGAACTTGTGTATGTCCAAGGGAAGCTTAGTAGGGACAGCCGGCCAAGCCGGGTCATGAGCTGCAGGATTGTTTGTCATTCTCGACAAGTCAGGAAGATTCAGCGTTGCGAGGAAAGGGAGCCTAAGATGATGAGGTCGATGGACCGCTCCCTGATAGTTCTGATTCACATAGGTCTGATTACCACCATGGCCTTAGCCATAGTGCCCTCCTCCTATTTGACCCATATAGGGTGGCATGGAAGCACCATAGTGTGGTGTACCTTGACTATTCGGAGCTACGAAGCCATAATTTGGAGATTAAGCAGGTTGTTGATACCCGCCCCCATAAGGTGAAGAACCTTGTCCATACTACGTCCCATAATAAGGTCCATAAGTCATCTCATGAGATGTCCCATGAGAGACTCTGTAAGTAGGAACATACGCTCCAGAAGTAGGAATGTGACCTCTAGAAGTATGAACATGACCTCTAGAAGTATGAACATGACCTCCCGAAACAACGAGCGGTGCATGAAGCTGAGACGCAACTGGTCTAGTAATTGCAGTACAGACATAACTCGTAGCAACGTTCTAGCCCAAAGGACCATGTGAATGAGGTGGAGGGTGAACATTCGAAGAACTAGGGACAAAGGAAGAAGGGATCTATGTAATTATGTACGTACTATTCCCTATAGTCACTCATCTTGGATCTGGTATCCTAATAGGATCACTAACCCTAGACCTAGGAGGAATATGTGATGTAGCTTCCACTGCTGGGATGGAAGGTGCAATGTGACTAGTGCTCCCAAACCTCTTTGCATGGTAAGGAATGAGAGTGCCCCCAGGCATAGTGTCAGGCTTGAACTCATATTCAACATGAAATGCCAAATCATGTGTGGAAAAACCAAACATACCATAACTAGTGCTCGCGGGCTCAAAATGAGTCTCATCATCCTCCGACATTCCATACCGACGATGCGTCAATGGGGAATCAACCCTAGAGTAAGTGGGTCTATCATGAAAGGTTCCTATCTCAGAAATCACAAGAGCTAACTCAGTCAAGTCGGGTGAAGGATCATAGTTAGGATTAAACTCCCCATCTTCCACATGAATGGGAGAAGGTGGTTCAGGAATACCTTCTATATGGTTTCCCATGGTGTGTGAATCAATGTGTGAAGTAGTCCACCTGGACTATCTATTTCTCTCTCCTAAAGGAGGAGGAGATGTAGAAGACATAAGTCCTGCTAAACGATGAGAACGGTGAGGAGCTGCACCCAAATCCACAATGACTCAAAAAATATAAAAGACTCTCTATCTACGCAAACCCTAAGCAAGCTATCATGCACAGAGCAATCACCAATAAAATCTAAAGCCAAATGCAAGCAATCAAGGGTAGGATAAGTGATCTCTCGAATGAAGCAGGTATGTCTCACCTAGGAGAGGCTTGAGACTCCCATACACAACAAGTGGAGGTACGTAAACAATTATTGTGGCCCTCAACCTCAATGCATAAAGTGACTATGCTATCCAACCCGAACCTGGCCGGGACACCTACAGAATAACCACTGCAAAGTACCCCCTCGATATCCTAGGTAAGAACACTAAGTTCACCTCAATATAATCAATGCTCACGCAGATAGTCGCAGGTGGGATTGACTGTATGGGCAAGGTAGCAAAGCCTGAAACTCTTGAAAGAGCCCCTAGATACGAGTACAATCCTAGAAATATCTCCAGTGCTACTCAGTTATGACTAGGGGTCATCCCAATCAATAACCACTCACACTGCCTCGTGCTTAACTTCCTTTTGAGAGGAGGATCCTGAGAAACATTGGTTATACCAAGGATTTCACACACTCACCTGGACAGACACATACATGTTTTTGTTTAGTGGTCTTGGAGAATTTACTCACAATGAACTATTCCAAGACCCTAAAGTCTAATATTGTTGGTGAACCCTATCAAATAAAATAGTGTAATTCATTTTAATTAAGTGTTGATTTTAATTGGCTTTATTACTCAAAAGAGGGATATGGTCGTGCAACTAATGGTGTTATGACACAACATGAAGTAAAATGCACACCTAACAATCAATCCAAATGCATTATGTCCATGAAAATAGGGTATGCTACTACGTGTAATGCACAATTTTCTTCAAATCATAAATGCAAGCTTTCCTATATGAAATCCTGACTAATACTCTAAAGCAAATCTAGTGCAAGTACTATGCAAAATGCAAAATGCAATGCATGATGATAAGCAAATATTTTTGGATTTTTTGAAATAAAATGAGATATAAAAAGCAAAAGAATGATTCTACAACCCCAAGACTCTACAAGCACACTCAAGCAAAGCACTAAGGTAATAGAAGTCTAATGCACTAATCCCAAAATGAAAAACCAAAAATGCAATGACAAGAACATTCTTAAAAAAAAAAGAAATTTACCCTAAAAAAAATGTCTCTGGTCAGAAAGAGAGGTGTATACAGACTTTGGAAGTATCAAAGGAGACTCAGCAATCATCAAAATTCACCCATAAACCATTCAAATTCCTCTAAAAGGAAAAACTAAGGGCATACGTGACTATTTGCAGTAAACCCGTGCGTATACGCAGAAATAACAGAGAAACCCACGTGTATAAGCGACTGTGAGTTCAAAACTTGCGTACAGGAAGAAAAGTGCATAAAAATAAAGGTAAATAGACAAGTTGAGACAAACTTCACACCAATCAGACACTACCAAGAAAACATGCCCCTAGACCTGACACAGAAACAAGAGAGAAAGAGCAATTCAAAGTCATTGAATGCCGATAGAAAACCCCCAAAGGACAACTACTAGGAACTCCCCAATGGAGTCGCCAATTCAATTACGAAGAGAAATTCCTATGGCTTGGGGTACCACAACAGACATCTTGACTCCAGAAATCAATCCTTTCCAATATGCAATAGAAATTAAATATCTAACACTAAAGGATCAGACCTCATACCTTATTCCGGACGGTTGAAGTAGATCCCTGTTGAGCTTTCCAACTTCATTTTGAATTGATATATTACTTCCTCAACAACAAGTAAACAATACAAGCATACTCTATATATTGGTGTTAGCTCTATTCTAGCATATATAATCAATAATGTATAAACATTTGAAAACATCCATGGATAAAATATTCATTCAAACATACATTATTGGACAGGGGAAAAATATTTCTATTAATATAAAATCAGAGATTACAATGGATACAACCTTTGTCGGCACGTCTGCGAATCAGAGAAACTGAATCACCCACTTGGGCCTCCACCACCTCAATCCTCCATCTCTCGATAGCAAGCTCACAAGCAAAAGGCAAGCTTGGGAAGAACACAAAAGTGCTCCAAGGGACAAAGGGATGCAGACCAAGCATAAGTTTCAGCAACAATGGACTATAGTTTCTTTGCTCTTAATTCTCTCATATGCTTTCAATGTACCATAGAGTTCCTTATATAGCTTTTCAAAGGGGTAATGAAACGTCGAATCCGAGTGATCTTAACACATAGGGAAGGCTAGGAGTCAAGTGAGTCAGATCCATGTCAAGGAAAACTCCAAAAGGATTTGGATTATGCACACATCCCGATGTACACGGTTTTAGGGGTCAAACCCACGTATATACGCGATTAAGGGTTTAAAAGTCACGTGTATCATTTTTCAGATGTTTTTAGGGATGGTCAAAGGAAACATCAAAGGACAAAAAATGGTCCAAGGGGTCTAAGGAGTCTGCAGAGGGACAGGAGAAGGCCATACAACTGTGACTCACATGGAGTGGTAAAATTAACTATAACAAGCCTTAAATCTTCTACCTGCCTCTTCCACTGGCTCATATATTCCTTTCCTAGTTGCAACAATCCTCATCGCAGATTCCTTTGCTCTATACTTGTGCTTCTTCCTTTACCTACTTTTCCCCATCATGCACCTGCTATTCCTATTTCTCTTACGCTTCGGGTTCTTCCTTATGCATTTTTCTTGGCCCAGCAATAAGACACACCCAAATAGAATGAGTAAAACAAGAAATCATTAGAATTTGTTTAAATTTAGAAAAATAGGCCAAAAGATCCATTTGAATATTCCAAACCATCACACTTGCTGCAAAAGTGAGGGAGGTTTTTGTGAATGAGCCCGTCCTTGACAAAAAAACTCTTTAGGTCTTCTGAAATTAACTTATATATCCTCGTAATCTATGTCCAATGGAAATGACTAAAATAGAGAAAAAAATACATTTCGGCAATGCCAGTCTATATAACCTCCATGTATTACACTACTAGAATGTGTTGAATCACACATTCTTAAGAATCATGATCAAACTTTCATAAAACTAATTAGCATATATGTAAAATAACTCACTTGAATACTTTAAGAATATTTTAAATATATATAATCCCAGTTATAACTCATAATCTTGCAAATGCATAAATATAAAAAAGAAATAAAAACTAAAATAGAAAAAGGGTCTAGAAGCTAAGGTTCTAATTATAGGGAAAAAACTAAAATGAAGAAATTAAAGAAAAGAAATAAAAATCTGGAAAAAGTTACAAATCCAGTACTAAAATCTGGCCCCGGTTGGGAAAAGGAGTCCTAATTCCTATGAGGCTCCAAGAAACTACAAACTAAGAGCCTTTTCCTAAATTATCTCTGACATCTAGAACCTATCATGTTTACTTGAAACAAAGGCTGAAATTTGTTCTGTTGACCAAGCTCTGGATTGGCCTTGCTATGCAATTGAGAATGAGGAGCACCAATACTCTATTAGGTTGGAGTATTTAATTAGTTATTTACTGTACACCATAAAATGATGAAAAATATCATTGTTGAAAACAAATTGCATACTGAAACTAATCCATGTATTGCGACTTTCTTTGTTGAAAACCAAAAATCCAAACAACTGCTCTATTGCTGAAAATTAGAAGGAAATAAATGCTCTTGAGATGAGCTTATTTATGTACATCTCTTTATACTAAGAAAGATAATTCATTCTTCTCATGTGTAATGATATCTCCAATGAAACCATGTAAGTATTTGATCAATTAGTTCATACTTACTTTCAACATTAAGTACAAAGAGGAAAGAGAAGAACCAAAAGGAGTAGGAACAATATTTCTTGAAACTCATACTTACAAATTAGAATTTTTGTCCTTAAAAAATAAAAAAACTGAAAAATTCTCTGCTCCATTTAAGCTCCATGTAAATAACCATTGGATCCTAGAAAGAATAGAAGTAGTTCTCCCATTCAACAACAAAATCTTATATTTCTAATTGAAAAATATCAAAGACAGGCTTACCAATTCCTACAAATTGTTGATTGACATTTGCTGAAAGAAAAGACAGTGGTAGTTGATCATGTAACCCTTTTTATTTTCAGTTATTGCAACATATATCACATCACTTTCTTCACCACCTTATTAAGACTCCGACTCACACTCTTCATATACTGGATCGCCGTTGTAAAATTTCATAGGTGTTGAAATAGAAACTTGTTCTTCAACAATTGGTGGGAGAGAACTTTATGGATTGTTGTTTTAATTCATCATCATCACCCTTACTTTATTTCAATGAATTGAATTCACAACTGTCATACATAGGTTTGTTGTTGAAAGATTCAACATGTGTTGATTCAGAAAATTTCTCTTCATCATCGGAATATTTCATAAATAGATTGGTCTGCACAACTACCAAAATGATCTTCTACATAGTTAACTTGAAAAATGTCCTCAATAGTTTCATGATTTAAAATATGCTGAAAATATTCCTGAGCAATGGCTTGATCATTGAAAATATGGGGAACAACATTTTGATAATCTAAACAACTAGAAACTTCTTGAAAGGTATGAGAATAGAATGTTTCTACAACAATCTCTTCATTACAAGATTGATATTCATAAGGATCATGAACATGATGAGCATTCAAATGATCATAATGAGAACATTGCAAACTATCTTCGTTGATCTCATCAATAAAATCATTTTCAGCATGACTTAAAATAACATCTTAGTTATCATAATGATCATGGGATTCTTCCTTGACAACAGAAGTTGAAAATTTTTCTTTAACAAATTGTGAAACCACAGCTTTTTCATAACATGTTTGGCATATTTTGTTACATTCATCATTAAAGAGATCATATTCAAAAACTTCTGAAATTTGAATTCCATAAACCTTCACTTCATGAGTTTCTTGGAAGGATGACAGTGCTTGATCAATTTTAAATGATGAAGATTTTTGTTCTATAAGGCTAACATCAGTTTTAATATCATATTTTTGAAATGTTTTTTGCTGTAAAACAGAGTTAGTAGAAGATACAACTGATAACGAGCCTTCTTCCTCTTTAATAGTATAACCATCTACTTCATATACACTACTAGAGGAATATTCTATTGAACACTGAATTTATAATGCATATCCCTCGCAACAATGGTCGAAAAGACACCCAGCTAGATAAATTATTTTCCAATATGAATAAAAAACAACATGAAAATATTTTATTGAAGAAATGTTAGAGACGGAAGAGACTTGTACAATTTTCCGGAATCCCTTTCCAAGGAGTACATAAACATTTTCATCAATACATCATTGTGATGTATATTCAGCTGGTCCATATATTGATGAAACTTAATTACATGAAGTGGTGGATTTTCATAATTTCCCTCTTTGAACCGTGGAAGGAATTATCCCCACTCGTCCGTGATAGGTATTGCATTTGGAAAGATTGGAACAACTGAAAAATTGAAAGGTGCAAAACTCTATGCCAAAATGGTGTCCATGGTATTTGACATCTTGAATCAGTACTAGAGTTACCAACAGATCCTTCCTTCGTGGAGTCGCTGGTGAAAAATTGTAGTCTAGACCATGTAACCAACCCTTGTTCACCATGGATCTATGCTTTGTTGTTTTACTAGGAAATATTTACTTCATTTCCCCCCCAACAACAATGCCAAAAGATGCTGACACTGGAGTTTTTACTTAGACCACAGAAGTGCCAAGCTAGATCATCCACAATACAAATAGAAAATGATTGAATTTTTACAAGGTGTGAAGGAAATTTCCAAGACAAGGGTAGTGAAAAATAAGAAGATTATCAATAACCAATAATGACTAAATCAATAATATTTTGAAATATAGGGGTTAATCATAAAACAATCAAGTTTCAATACTAAATATTTGAGAGATCAATCTTCCAAATACCAGTTATAAATTTTATACCCAGAAAACATCTCAAGCATAAATCAATAGAAAAGCTTGCACTTGTTAAGAAGAATTTTCATATAAAAACTTTATCCTCAATGAAATAATGAACTAAGCTAATTGAACAAATTAAAAGCTTTGCTAATATAATAGGCAATCATTGAATTTTAAATTTAGAAAATAGGCCATAAGATCCATTTGAATCTTCCAAACCATGGCACATGTTCCAAAAATGAGGGAGGTTTCTGTGAATGAGACCGTCCTTGACAAAAACATCTTTTGGTTTTCTAAAATTCACTTCCATAGCCTCATAATCTGTATCCAGTGACAATGACTAAAACATAGAAAGAAAAACATTCTGACAGTGCTATTCTGTATAACCTCCATGTATTATGCTGTCAAAATGAGTCAAATCATAGATTATTAAGAATCATGAGAAAACATTCACAAAATGAATTAGCACATATGTAAAATCACTCACTATAATAATTTAGGAATATTTTAAATATATATAATCCCAATTCATTTACTTATTATTAGATTGTTACTTAGAGAGGCTTTTACCTTCCTTTCCCGAGCTCCTAGGTTACTTATACCCTTATTTTTCCAAGCATTGGGAGGGATGCTACCCAAAGGAATCATTAACCCATACATTTTGGTTCATCGAACAGGTTAATAACATACTCAAGCCATGCAAGAACACATCCATTTTTTATGAGACCATGAAGACAAGGGAAGGGTTTATTTGGTTAGTTCTTAACTCATAATCTTGCAAATGCATAAATATAAATAATAAATAAAAACCAAAAATAGAAAAAGGGTCTAGGAACTAAGGTTCAAATTATAGAGAATAATGAATAAAATGAAGAAATAAAAGAAAATAAATACGAAGATGGAAAAAGGTACAAATCTAGTACTAACATAACCCAAGTACAATATCACCTACAAGTGATGAAAAAATGAGACACGCATTCAATTCGAGTGATGACAACAGTTTAAGTAATGACTAACAATTAATATAATTGAATGTTACTGCAAGTTGTATGTTTTGGAATATTATATAGTGTAAAACAAGAATTTTGTTTACTGTACTCAAGATATTTTCATGCACGAGGACATGTTACCAATATGTAAAAATTACATATTGGTTGCATTTGATTATTGTGGACCTTTATGTTGATCCATTTTGTATGATGATGGGTTTCCTATTCATATATAATAAAATATGTTTCTTATTTTATTGCACAGTCTAATGTTGTGAAATGTTGTGTTGTTGATTAATTAATATATGAATGATTTACATTGTTACAAATAACAAAGGTGTAATCCATTGGTTAATGCATTAATGTAATCATTATACAAAACACAATTTGATGTACAAATAAATATTATTATACACATTTTATTTTGAGATGATTGATTGAAATTTTGTTCAAAAGATAATTAATTAAAATATATACATATCAGTGCATTGTTGTCATGTCCCCATCCCAATGAGACTACTAGTTAGCAATGTTTCACCCACCTACTAGTTCCTTAGGTTGGGGAGGAGGCATTAAATCTTGCAATAAGGGTGCTATGAGACCCAAGATAACCTTAGCTTGTCATTTAAACATTAATTTGGGTCATACAAATAATAAATATGGAGAAAATAAAGTGGCATTGGTTGTTGAAGAGATTTGGAGGTTCATGGAGACCTTGGATGGCTAGATTTTTCCTTACACGTGTCATGACTTAACCCAAAATTTGAAATTATGAGTAACGAAACATTCTTGGAAGGTGAATAGGTTTCAATTAACATGTCATGATCCCAATGATTCGAATAGGAGAAGAGGAATAACTCCCCATGGAAGAGGAAGAGACTAGGAATAAACTAGGTGCCACTTAAAGAGAGATTCTCTGCACTTTATGACAACAATGATAGAATATTTTGTGAAAAATCAGGCTTGATTGCAGACCTGATTGCAGACCTATGACAATCTGAAATTTGAGGGCTAAAAATAGCCTCCAACAGTGCGCACTTTGGGTTTGGTAGCAACAATTTGAATTTGGAGGAAGATGAAAGGACGAGGAGAAGGACAAGTGTCATGGGGGTTACTAAACATATAGGATGAGTTGGAGGAATACTATGGGAGGGAATTCGACCTTGGAGGAACTTATGAGGGTTATAAAAATATTTCATCAGGAATGAGAATGGAAATTGATCATTTGAGAATTTTCCTTTGGCATTTTGGAAAACACTAGCTTGTCCATTGCACGGTGAGTGCTCACTTGCCCTGCTAGTGAGCCAATTTCGAGAGAGTTGGATTCTCATCCAAATTGGTTGTGGGAGAGGCCACCATGAACTCTCATTTGGAGCTTAATATAGTGTTGTTATTTCCTATAGGAGGATGCTACTGTCCGTGACCCATCTCTCCTCCCATTTTCTCAATCCCTACTTCAATATTCCAATGTTTATCTATGATGGCACACTTGTGTGAATTGTGGTTGCACCTTGTTGAGTCCATTTGATTCCCAAGCATGGGTGAATTATTTATGGATCTGTAATATGTCTCCCATCCTCTCCGCAGTAAGTCAAAATCAACAGAAATTCATAAGAAAAATGTCCACATTTCCAATCTATGTTGGAATATCAGGCAATACTTAGAGGGGGTTGAATCAGTATTAATCAATATATTTAATTTTTTATCACTAAAAAAAAATCAACAATAAAAAAATAACACACAATATTATCGTGGAAGCCCTAATTGGGAAAACCACCAACACTTTCTATTCGTGAAAAACTATTTTAACAAATGGAATCTTCCTTCTACTACAAACAAGGATCCTACAACACCCTATTTACCATCAACTATTGGAAGGAGGATATGACCCCTTGGTTTATCATCTACTACTGAAAGGATTCTTTGACACCCTATTTACCAACTACAACTAGAAGGAATCTACAAACTCCTTGCAAGCATGTGGCCTTCCTTAGCGCCTCCCAACCACCCTTATGTGATAATCCGATCTCTAACTTTTGTACACCTATGGATCTTCCAATTGATTGTACATAGACACTTGTATGAAGGTTTAAATATTGTCTTATATACCCTCAACCGCACCTATTCATGTAATAGTAATGTATATTCATTATGACCCTTCACCAATCAACAAATTGTAAAATAACCCCTTCGTTTCGAAAAACTGTGAACTAAAAGTGCAATAATGCATCACTCCAATTTTGACAAAAATCCTTTCCGCCATGACCTCTCCACAAACCTTATTTATCCAATGACCATTTCACATTTATATTTCCACAAACTTTCTTTCCACTTCCGCAATGACCTTTCCGCATTTAGCTTTCTACAAACCGTATTTCTGCAATTAACCTTCTGCAACGATATTTCCACAACCCACTTGTAACGTTGCTTCATTTTTCTATATTCCTTCAGAATATTATAGTTTGTAGTCATGTAATAGAAACACAACAAGGTATGCATTCATTTCTCTTTGAACGTTGATCTTATTCTCTTGTGTTTTCTTACTTCATATCAACAACATCAATCTACCTTTGAGGAGATCAAAACCACTCATAATTATTTACTTATGGACCATAGATTTTTAAAAATTAGTCCCCCTCTGAGTGTATCTCCCCTGTCAATATTTTTCCTCTTCCTTTGACAGGGTTTTAATCCTTTTAGTAATTTTTTAATGATGAGGATAACCCCCAATTTATGGGTAATATAGGAAAATGATTCTCCAGGTAAAGACTTAGTGAAAATGTCTACAATTTGTTTCTTCGTATCAATACACTCCAATTTGACCACTTTTTGAGACACTTTCTCTCTTAAAAAATTATATTTGATTGGAATATGTTTTGACTTAGAGTGCATAACATGGTTTTTGGATATGTTTATAGCACTTGTGTTGTCACAATGTCACCACAATGTATAACAATGGGGTCCTCATATTTTACATGTAAATATTCCAATGTTTGCTTCATCCTAATGACTTGAGTACAACATAATGAAACAACAATATACTCGGCTTTTGATGTAGAGAGGGCAATGGAAGACTTTTTTTTGCTTAGCCATGACACCAAGCAATCACCTAACTAGAATGCTGCTCCACTAGTTCTTTTTCTATAATCAATACCTCCTGCCCAATCTGCATCAGTGAATTCCCTTAGAGTGAAGTTATTGCTTTTTTGATACCATAATCCATAATCCACTGTACCATTTAGATATCTAAGAATTCTTTTTACTGCAGCCACATGTGTTTCTTTTGGGGGTGATTAGAATATGGAAACCAAACCTACAACCTACATTACATCTGGCCTTGTAGCTATTACATATAATAAACTACCAATCATGGACCTATACATAGTATGTTCTACTTCTAAATATTCATCATCCTTGCTCACTATTTACAACCAGTGACCATAGGAGTACTAACAGGTTTGGGTTCTTCCATTTTGAACTTTTTAAACATCTCTTTGATATACTTAGTTTGAGAGATGAAAATCCCCTTTTCTGATTGAGATACTTGTAAACCTAGACAGAATGTTAGTTCTCCTAACATTGACTTTTCAAATTCCTTCTTCATTCTAAAGAAAATTTTACACTCAGAATGTGTATATCACTTTCCAAATATGATATCATCTATGTATACTACAACAATGATCATATATATTACCGTTAGTTCCCCCTCTTCTATATCCTTGTTGCTTTAAATAATTGTCAAGTCTTGAGAACCATGCTCTTGGAGCTTGTTTAAGGCCATAGAGTTCCTTCTTAAGCTTACAAACATAATTTCTATTTTCTAATAGGAGAAAACCTTCAGGTTTCTCAACATATACTTCTTCAAGTTCTGTTACAGCGGATTTCACCACACTAGGTGAATCACACATTGTATGGCCTTCCCTTGTCCCGCTGCAGACTCATTAACCCCTTTGGACCACTTTATATCTTTT
>LPNX010397101.1:92417-107697 GCA_001517045.1 Pseudotsuga menziesii | reverse complement strand
CAACTTTCAATTAAATATTTGTTTCTCACATCTTACATGTATTTCAAATATAAGATATAATGCTCTTAGCTGGGTGGGTTAGTTGTTTAGTGCTTTAAGGGTGTGTTAGTTGTTTAGTGCTTTAAGCTTCATGCAAGAGGTTTTGGGGTCTGTTCACTGTCTCTATAGCTTAGGTCACTTGATTTCCCTATTGGGTCAAGCCAATGTCCTCACTTGATGTCCCTGCTGGGTCAAGCCAGTGTCCTTTAAGTGTTTGCAAGTCAGTGACTATCCACAAACAAGAATAAGAAGAAGTGCCCAGGGGTTGCTCCATGAAGTTTTTCTTGAAATAAATGATATGATGTTCTGACTATCCACAAATAAGAAGAAGCGCCCAGGGGTTTCTCCATGGAGTTTTTCTTGAAAGAAATGATATGATGTTCTTTCTCTTGTTCTTTTGTAGTTTATAATTTGAAACTGAACTACTTGATTTGGCTATGATGCAAGTTTAATTTGAAGTGTCCTACATGAATTCAAGCTGCACTATAGTATATGGTATTTCCTATATTAGGGGAAAGAAGGACAAGTTATGTTTTTTTATTTTGACATACCTTTTCCCACGAATTCCTGAGTTTGCATTGGTGTATGCTAGTGCCCATTTTCTCAAGTCTTTTCTTAGAGTGCCTCCTACGGTGTATCCATAGCAATGGTTTCTGCAGGGTTGTCTGGTGTTCTCACATTTAACAAGAGAAAGTCTTTCATTTTAAGACTCCCATTAGATTCTCAATCCAATGGGCAATTGGGATATGAGGAGATTGAATTTTCAAATATATTTGGTCCTGCTATGGATTCAACATAGAATTTCCAAGGGATTCTTTCCCTGAAGGATCCTCAAACCATTAATAGGCAGTCTCACTCCTTAGTTGGCCCGTCTCTTGAACTCAATCTTGAAGGGCATTTGAGCAAGATTTCTTTGAATAACAAAGAGCAAGGTGGGGAAGGGAATATATTGGAAAAACTTGAGAGTGTTGATGTAGGATCTCAAGTTTCATCTGACAACATATTATTGCTTTTCTCATCAAAAATCTCAAGAGAACCCGAGTCCTGCCAAGTCAAGGTCATTCAAAAAATTGGGGTTGACGATTTTGAGCTACTTAAGGTGGTTGGAGAAGGTGCATTTGGCAAGGTGTTCTAGGTAAAAAGAAATGGAACACCAAATATTTATGCTATGAAAGTTATGAGGAAAGACAGAATTATGGAAAAGAATCATGCTGAATACACAAAAGTTGAAAGGGACATTCTGACAAGGATTGTGCATCCCTTTATTGTTCATCTTAGATACTCCTTCCAGGTGCCATTTTCCATCTCTCTGAATCTTGGTTATGATAATTATTTTCCTATAGTTTAAATTGTAAATTCCATTTTAGTAGTGCAAAACTGCATATTAGTTGTCTCTTTTACTACCCTCGTCTTCCATTATCCATCTGTAGAATGTGTCCCTTATTCGTGTATGGCCCAATAGTTGTAATTCCTTCAATGGAGTTTGCAATTTAGATATACAATTTGCAATTCAAATATATCTGGGCTGTTGGAGAGGAATCAGGATAGATCAATTTAGGTTATTACTCTACTTTTGATAGGTTCCAGCCTGTAAAGAAAAAACTGGTGAAACTTGACAACCAGTGGACCTAGTGCATCTCCAAGAGCACTTTTAGGCATTATTTACCCAGGGCTGAGAGTGAGACTATATATTTGGAATGAAAGAGCCATTTGGGCAGGGTTTTCCTTTTTCTCTCTATTTTCTTTTTTTCCTCAAAATTTTCAAAGAACTCTTTTAGACAAACATGTAGGAAAGTTGAATATGAATTAACATTGTGGTTTTAGTCACAATACTAATTCTGAAACTTCAATAGGGGCCTTAAAGTCATCATAATCATCACAACTATAAGACACAGTGCTATATTGTGAAACATTCGTTATATTCAAGTTTCCATAAGGGGCATCTCCAAAATTAATAATATCCTCTTTGAATGGAGTACAATGTACACATAGGAACAAGTAAAAACTATATGCTGAAAAGATTGGTACCATTGTGGATACTATTTGCGTAACTGCACCAATGGGTTCCTTACTAGATCTATAGTCCTTGCAAGGGGCAAAATCTATTTGCCATTATTTCTTCTTTGTACACCACTAGGCCTTTCTACTTGCCAATGATATGGGGCCAATAACTAGTAAACTGTACCATATATTTTTGTATATTGATTTCACACAGTCTAATTCTCAGTTCTCCTTGTTGACACTGCATGCTAGTCTGATATGTCTGATGTAGGACCTCTGTATTCTTCAAAGTATACGCTTGTAACTATGCCACATCCCTGTTTTCATAAAATTTGAGTAATGGTTCTCCTAATTGTTCTGTTCAAGTTGAATGGATAGGTTCAAAGCGGATTGATTTAGGCTTTTTTTAGAATTACACTCTGTCAAGGTCGAAATATTATTGTTGGTTGGGATTGTTCAGTAAAATAATTTTCGTTTGGGATCATTGGTTAAACCCTATATTTGCAGATTCAAGGTGATAAACTATATGAGATCCACAGGGGAGTGGTATTTGTGTAAATGTGGGTATCCTATCACAAGATCCCAGATATATACTTGCTACAGCACCTTATTAATGAATTGCATTCATTATTCTCTCAATACATTCTGTGTTTCGTGTGTTTATTTCATAGGAATATATCATTCTAAAAGTCAAACAAAACCTTTGTTGTAATCTGATTATGTTGTAAGGATTCACTAATTCTGATTACACTTTGTTTGTTGTAATGCCTTCAGACAAAATATAAACTTTATCTTGTAATGGATTTTATAAATGGTGGGCATCTCTTCTTTCAGCTTCAATGACAAGGGCTCTTCAGGTAATATTCTAATGCCTCAGCCATCTGTTGTGCCATCTTTCAGCTTCAACCAAGGTCAGATTTATAAATTTCCAAGAAGACTTTTGATGTATATGTTCCAAGGTTAAATTTGTTAATTGACATCTATGAATTCTATTGGATTTGTGCAGATCCACTAGGAGTTCAAGGAAAGAAAGTTATCCAGCAGGGGGACATTGAGGTATGAATTATTTTGTAGGTTAAATATTTAGTTTCTTTGAAGATTAATTCAATATACAAATTATGTAATTTCGTACCTTTTTATTGTATTTACAAATTCAATGTTTGTATGCTGTCTCTTGTGCCTTCTATTTTCAATCTATGTTTTGTAAGTATGACCTATTTTCTTTCTATATAAATTTGAGCATATAAATGACTGCAGGTTTGGGTTGGGCCACTGTCCAACCGTAGAGTTGTGGTAATCCTATGGAACAAAAGTGGTCCACAAGCATCTATAACTGCCAAATGCTCTGACATTGGCCTTCCCTCTAATGCAGTTGTTCAAGCTAGAGACTTGTGGGATGTATGACTACTTCCTCTTATTTTTCATTATATTTCTCTTTTCACGTCATTATCACAATTACCACAACTAAATTTGTGTTTTAGGCATTACTAAACTTTTCTATGGGGTTTCACATAATTTTCTTCATACCACTAGTGTCAACTGGTTACATACACCTTATCGAATGCACTGCAGAGAGCAGTACTTCACCTGCCTTGACACAAAATGCTCTAATCAATAACTCAGCTTGGTTATAGAACTTCCTAAAGCTTGAACCCAACAATTGCTAGAGTGTCTGAGGCAAATATGGGAATCAGCTTCAAGTCAAAGCTGCTGATGGGAGACTTGTATGTCAGAGCACATAAAGGCTTAATCTCTGGATCAAGTTAGTATATCTTAGAAGGTTTTTTTGAGGATAGAATGCAGATGTATGGTTAGGAAATGGCTTGATACTGACTTCTTCCCATTCCCATTTTGACATTGCAGCACTCATACCTTTGAGCAAGTTTAAAGGGTAGCCTCACATCATCAGTTGCTTCACATGCTTGGAAAATGTACATTCTCAGCCCTTTGGGCTAAACCCTCACCAAAACAACCTATCCTTCCGAGTATGAAGCATAATGGAATTCTAATTTAAGATGTTTCTTTATGCAAACAGAAATATAGTTTGTGTAATTTTTCTAGGCCATAATTTCAACTGATTCTTCTGAGTATGAAGCAGAATGGAATTGTAATTTCCAATATGTTGAAATAGTAGAATAGCTAGGGACAAGAAATCTAATAGAACAAGAGGAATAAGTGCAAAAAAATTCGTTACCTATCATTCAAAGGTTTCTCATGTTCAGAATTATTCAAAATAGCAGGATATTTCCTACTCCCTTCAGAGAAAATCTTTCTTGAATTAACTCTAACTGTAGATATACCATGAATTTGGGACATACTATGACATTGTTGGATTCTAGCTTCAAATATTTTGTATTCAACCTCTGCATCCTTGAATCTTAAGCATCCTAAAGGTTGAATTTTTGTTCCAAGTCTTTCTTACCCAACTTGACCATCCTTAGATTGGCATGAATACAGCACCAAAGAAAGATCACACTCGTTGGCAGACTCTTCACTATCACGTGGGAACACAGCACCCTATGAGAGCGCACACTCTTCAATTGTAGATGAAACAGAGCCAAGACCAATCTCTGAAGTCTTGACCTTGAACTCGTCTTTCTCAGTCTCTTTTTCATCTTTGTTAAAAAAAAATCCAGTCATCCATGGCACATATAACCCTGCTATTGTTGTTTCCTTGACATCCTTTTCAAGGTTGTCAAGATAACCAAGTTTTCCTCCACCTTGGGTGCTAGGATTCCCTACAATAAAACAGCCTAATAAATGTTAAGGTTACTCTGCACCAACTGCAAGGATATTAAGTGTTCAGTAAACTATTTTAATTTTTAACGTTTAGCTCCATGCCATTATCAATATATAGGAGTAACTGTTCCTTTGGAAATATTTTGTCAGTATCTGTTATTTCACTCTGAACTTCAGAACCTAAATATACCCAAATAAATTAAATTATCTTGCTTCATACTTTCCAAGTTCAGAATCGCTTCTTCATCATTTCCCGACTTTCATGGAAGGGTCCCCTTTTCTTGAAATAACTAAAGTCTTTCCACATTAAATACTAGCCCAAGATAAGGTGGAAAATACAAGTTGAATGTGCTTTTACCTCTTTGTTCTAGAATACAAAAAGGTCCATACCTTGTTGGTTTCCTTTTATTTGTCCATTCGGTAAGTGCAACTAAACTCGTTCACCAATGTGGAATTGATGTTCAACCCTATGCTGGTCATGTTTTGATTTATATGTTCAACAGCCTTGAGTGATAGGAGAGTCTTGGTAGATTGTTACCATCTCCCTCCTAGGGTTTCAAAGTGAGGTCCTCTCAGCCCTAGAATCTCATTTGAGGACATCAACAGACTGTGTATTGGCTCCTTTTCTGTGGTTGATGGTACAGTAGGGACGTCTTTATATTCATCCTCTTTTATTTCCACCTCTATTTACAATGTGTTTGTTGGGATTCATATTCGCCATCTCATTCTGCACGTACTTATGATGATGTGTAGTGCTTTCTCATGTTGCTTCTAGGTCTATGGTTGTGGTTACTTTTCTGATTCAATGGTTTGGCTTATTCTATTTTGTCTTTTACATTTTTTCTATAGGAGTTGCTTTGGCACTCCTACTCTGTGCAACTACTATATTGTATTTTTGAGCCCCATTGACCTACTTATTTTAGACGTTAGGGAAAATCAATAAAATTATTTTATTATATTGATTTTATCTTAAAATTATCTTATCTATCTTATCTTGAATCCTTTGCGATGACTTTTGCTCCTATCAGTGTGCTTCTTTTATGCACTTTACATAGTATGGACCTATTAGCTTGTCTTTGAGTATCATCGTTGTCATTGTGTTTTTGACAAAGTGAGGTGGGCTACTACATCCATTGGTGCTGGAGCTTGAAAATCCAAAGAATGATTTAATTTGGTGTTTGGGAGGGAGGTGTAATGTTGTGCATTTTCCCCCTCTTACCCCAGGTGAGGAGCTATGGACGGTTCTATTATAACTGTGCTCAATATACAACAACCATTCATTGCAATTCTCTGGATGTTTATGGCTGTAAATATTTCAGTTCCTTACTATCCTAGCTATCATTTCAATTTTTTTTACAAACTGACTCAACCGGAACCAGAATTTGCTAAGTCGACTGGTACCTCCCTTGGAGACCCTTAACTGGATTGTGAAATGTTCGACCAGTTCAACTGGAGGTTTGACTAGTTCAAATTCTCAATTTTTAAATTAAAATATTTTAATACATTGATTGTGGTTAGTTCATTAGTTTGTGTATGGAAGGTTGTTCTAGCTTGGTGTTCTTGTAATTTGTGAGGCCAAAAACATCATACTAGTTACTAACAAGCCTGTTTCCCTTTTATGAAAAAATAAATATGGCCAGTCTGAAATTTACCCAAGCATGCTTGAAAATAAAGTTAGTTTCTTGCTTTGTAGCAAGTGATTGTACATTATCTAGCTAGAAGTTTTAAAAACGAGTACAAAGGACATTAAGCAAAGGGGACGATTAGTATAAAGTTATAAACATAATTAATGGCAAATAATTGTGACCATAGGATTGAATGATCATGTCACACTTAACACAATATGTGTATAAATGTCAAGCCTTGTAATAGCATCATTCATATCATCAATACACTTCTTTTTCTTATTTTTTCATGTTTTCATACTTTGTGATCCAACTAGTCTGGTATTGTGATAATTCTTCATCTTATTTTGACTGCTCTTCACTGCCATTCTTTTGATTATTTTTGTTGAAGTAAATTTCCAATAACAAAAACTTTGATTTCCTTGCTTTTGATTCTTGTCCAGGACCTTTTTATTGGTAGTACAACATTATCTGAGTTCATTCAAACTCATTCCCAGGTACAGAAGAGACGGATTTCTCTAGAACGACAACTAAATGGGAAATTGTTGGAAAGAGTGCATTCAATATCTCTGAAGGTTGTAGATTGTATTGAGCAATGGGAAAATGTAGGTCCTTTAGGTTTGGAACTTGATTGTAAATCGGCTTCCCAGCACATGGCTTTCTCGGTTTTTGGAGCTAGTCTTTTTGGAGATGGGTTTCTGGTCTGGCCTACCACTAGAGAGTTTGAAGAACAACTAATAATGATTGCAAAGGAGGATTGGTTCTGGGAAACCTATAGTGTTTTTCCATTATGGAATAAAGGATTTCAAAAGTACAAAGCCATATGTGCAAACCTGTAAGGCTTAACTGAGAAACTGATTCAGGAGAGCAAGAAGCAACATTACAATGTAAGGATATCATGTCAAAAGCTCTCTCCTGAAAATCTTGCTGCTGGGATTGTGGCTGAATATGAAGGGACGACTGGAGAGCTTGTTGATGATCATATTCTTCAGGTCATTTCAATTTAGCAGAGGAAATTCATGGCAATGTCATGGGTATGATGTTTCATGGTTGATGGTTGTCTGACAACATCAAGCATTATAAGTGGTGTGCTCACAAGACTTGCACAGCATCCAAAAATTCAAGCAAAGGTAAAAGCTTTATTTCATTCATTGTATTTTTCTGTTTAAGGCTTTAAGCATGTGTTTTTGCTCTCTTATATGAGTGAGATATGTTGTCTATTCTGGGGTCGAGTTACTGATGAGACCACCATTTTGATTTCCAGAATACATTGCATTTGAAGTACCTTATTCTAATTCATTTACAACGTTTTTGTAAACTAGGACTACCACATTGCATGTGCAGGGTGCATTTTTGTGGCAGCTGTGACTTTAATGCAAAGTTGTAAGAATATTTGACTTTATAGAAAGTCTTAATTTCTTTGTATGCATCAAGAGTGGCTTGGTTTTAGTTTTAGCGATTTTATACATTTGTTTTTATCTATAGTTTAGCATAAGCTTAGCCTCATGAGCTTGAAATGAAAAACAAATTTATCATCACATGTACATTTCCTGATAGTTTAGTTCTTTTGTGTGCCTTTCAGAGTTGGATTGGATGGGAAAAAAAATGGGTGTAGAATTGAAAATCTCAAGTTCTGAATACTTACTTTGGAGTGAAGCATGTTCCATTGTAGATTTCTAGGAAATCGTTAACAAACACAGTCTAAGGTACCACACGCACAGATTTAGAATCCAAAGACCCAACTAGCATAAAGTAGCAACATAACTTTATGTGAAGACAAAGTGTGTGAATTTCATTCAGGAACATTATTGAAATTAAATTCATTTGAATCATTAGTTGTGGAAATCTTGAACTATCGTATGTTGCTGTGAAAATAAAACAACTCAGGAAAATAATAAAATCGAATGTAGCCAGTGTTAGATGTGCCTTGGTAATAATATTTTTGCCTAATTTTTTTTATGTCGTATTATTGCATGGAACATATATGGTTGCTCAATTAATAGATGCTATTGATCCTTCTTGTTTCATTATTTCTTTCAATTTATCTACCCTTTGTTCTATTTATAAATCTGGGATGAAGCGTAATTTAAGTAGACTAAGACGATTCTACAAATATAATGCTTGATTTGTATTTGACCATGTTATCCCTCTCCATTTTCTCAAATATTCTTTGTTTCAGGAGTGCCAAAGGAAAGCGCGCTTTCCTTTTCTTTTGGCTTCATGCTTTTTGATTTGAGAGTTTGTTTTACTGTTTTAGGTTTATGAATAACTTGTTTCAATCTATGGGAGATCAATACCACCAAGTGCAATCAATGTGCAGAAAATGCATTTTCTCTTGGCAATTGTTCATGAGTATGCTCGGCTTTTACCTGCTGGACCACTTCTGTAGCAATGTTCATTAAAGCATGGTATTGCTCCACTTTGACTGAATAGACTTTGCAATAAGTTTCATAACTAGATATACAGTAACACTCAGCATTAATATGGGAATCTGATAACTTAGACCATCTCCATAATTTATGGTAAGGCATAAAGTAGTTTACCAAATATTTGATATTCGAATATGAAAGCAGATAAAGAGTAAATTGTCTATGGGTTGTTGGGTTAAGTTTCTATTAGAAACTCATTGCAGATCCATATGCAAATATTAGAGGAATTTTTTTACATATGTTGGACAACTAGCGAGGTCACACCCTCTCTTACTCTTACCGTCTGCTCTAACTGCCTCTATCCTCCCGCAGAAACATACCCTATGTTATAATGTTGTACTAATGGTAGGTTTAGAACAATTATTCATGAACTTTGTACTTGTAAATATAACTCCACACCAAAATACGAGACCCAGGTCTTAGTGAGTCTCTTATATTTCATTGAAGAAGCAATGCATCCCATGTGGGGAGTCAAAGTGGAACGCGTAAACATGCCATAGGGCCTCAATGGAATTGCAACTTAAAACTAATTCATATTCAAATAATCACGGCAGGGAACTTTCACATTCCACTGAAGCGGGATGGAGACATGCTTTATTACCCTTATGAAGAAATAGTTTCTTCAAGGCAGTTCAAATGGGGAATATGAACCTCATCATGATTTTCTCTATCCTTTGCTTCATCATAAATGTGCATTTCATGGTCAAGTAAATTCCTTCATTTTGAAAGTCACAAATCTTGATAATAATATGCCTTTATGCAACTTTGCATAATAAGAACACTGTAGAATACCAGTCTCTCCAACCTTTTCCATAGGTTTAGTCAATCTCAAAAGCTAATCCAGGAGGATCTATGAAGGCCAAATTTTCAAAGTGCTCCAATATCAGCAAAACCAACTCCAAATACAAGGGCTCATCGAGACGCTTCCAATGGAATTCATTTCACCTCAAACGGACTCCATATGAGAAAGTTATCGTGTTCTGTTGTATTGATGAAACATCCAAATTTGGCAAAATGGGGGTGCCACGTGGCACCATTGACAGGGTGACACATGGAATCCATACAGTACGAATGGATGACGTGGCAGATGTACAGACATATAGGTGGAATTACAGTCCAATCAGGATGCAACATGTGTCATGTACGAAAAATGAGGTGGCAATCCAGTCAGCAGTACGGACCAATCTAAATGCAACACGTGTCAATACGGAGGTGACTGCACAACTTAGTTGGTAGTACGGTAGATGAGTTGGTAGCTGACTGGGCGTTGAGGTGGACCAATTTGGAACTACCATGTGGCAGCAACAAATTGGCCAATATTGATTGAAGTTCACCAAAATGTTGTTGCTCCGCCGGTTTCGAGCTCCTAAGCTCCCATACCCTGTCTCTGTGCCTTTACCAACTGCACTGGTAGTGTTACTTGGTGTGTGTGGCTCGGATATTGTATTTAAAATGGGAGGAATGTTTATATGGGCGCAAAAAGGGGCCGGGGCTAGCCCCAACCCCTGGTCATACCACACAGCCACATAGTCGGGAGCTCAAAGCGGAGGTGCCAGCGCGGGGGTCACATGGTATGCACTGAATGGAAAGCCCAACAACCCATGCCACTTGAAGCCCAGTGCATTTAGCACATGCTCTTTAATGACTTTGGGAATGGTTACAAAATTGGGTTTTGTTATGGCTTAAAAATATTACAATGGACTATAGTGTCAGTGGATCGATAGTATTATAAATTATTATACTTAGAATAGTTGGTATAATTCCCAACAAAACCAACTACAACATTAAGACCCATTAGTTAGAGGTTGTAACCATTTGCCAACTTTGGAAAAAAATAAGTTGTAACTAAGAAGTCATGAGAAACATGTGAAGGAGAGCTCTTCCACACTATATAAACCCCCTTGGTTTCCATTGCCACTCATGCTTTGGAATGGAGACTTTGTAGCTAAAGGAGAGAAGGGAGACTGCGTAGCTCTGCAGGAGAAAGGTACGAGTGTTTATACTTGTTTTACACCATCTTCAGGATTTGGAGTTGTTGGAAGCAGTCTTGTTGTGATTTGGGCAACGGGTCTCTTCCTGACCATCGTCGCCAAGGTATCATTGTATCATTTCCATGTATTTTTCATTCATGCTGAGATTATAGATCAGCCCTCCTATTGAGAAGCAGGCCCGAAGACATAGTCCATCCTGGAAAAACTCTGTTATCAACTTCTTGTCTTTATGTGTGTATTATCTATGCTGTTTGGTTCTCTTCTTATGGGTTTGTGAGCTTTGTTCATGCTCTTTATGCAATTCATGTTAACGTCATAGAGTATCAAATATCTTGTTTTCGGATCTTGTGGTATTAGAGGAGGTCTATTTGACATTGGATTGTGAGTGTGGATGCTCACAAGGGCTAAACTGCAAGCTAGTGAGGGTACATTAGAGCCTTTAATATTCTGAAATTGGACGTGCACACCGAAGGAGGAAGATGGATGCTAATGATGCCCACATCAAGATGGGGGAAAACTTTCACAAGGTCTTCTACATGATGGCCAACAAGGTAGACAAGTTTTTTGCAGACTATGAAGGACGCATGGCAAAAGAAAGAAAAGGAAGTGAAGTAAAGAAGGAGGACAAAGAAGTGAAGGACGAAGGAAACGCTTCAGTTAACCAAGGAGGAGGTGGCGAAGATCCTCCTGAGCCTCCCTCTTCACCTTCAGCTTCAAGCACAAGTTCAAGTGCTTCTTCCTCATCTCATTCTCAACATTCCAAGGTTCCTCACAAAGAGCCTCAAAAGAAGCCCTTATTGAAGCTCGATATGAAGTTTGATTTGTCCATGTTCAATGGAGAAGCGAATGTAGAGAAGTTGAACAATTGGATAAGGAAAATTGAGGTCTATTGCTGAGTCCAGCAGATCAAAGAAGAAGATGTGAAGATTCAGTTGGCTTCACTTTGGCTGACAGGAACTGCACTTGTATGGTGGGAAAGCAAGCTTCAGCAAGGTAGCAAACAAATGGGTAATCTTCTCTCATTGTGGTCTGCTTTCATTTCTACTTTACGTAAGCAATTTTATCCATTGGGTTATGTTCAAAAGGCTATGATGGATTGGAAAAGTTTTAGACAAGACAAGGGTCAGAGTGTTCAGAATTGTACTGAAGAATTTAGAAAGAAAGCTTTAGAGTTCAATCTTTCTTTAGATTCTCCTGACACTCTTTTGAATTACATTGGTGCTCTTCATCATTATCAATGCCATACTTTGTTGTTGTTGAATCCTACTAGTGTGGATGAAGCAAGTGTTCAAGCTACTCATCTTGAGAGCAGGGGGAAGCATTTGCAAGAAGACCATCCGAAGAAGCCTTTCAAGCCCAACAACAACCACAAGTCCAAAAATAAAGACAAGAGCAAGAAGACAGCTACTGCCAAGAAGGAAGGAGGAAAGCTCCATTGCAAACATTGCGACACTGATGGGCATGATGAAGAAAGTTGTTGGAAGTTGCATCCTAAATAGAGGCCAAAGCATTATGGAGGCAAAAAGAAGAAAAATACCGTTGCAACAGTGGAACAAGATTTGGGTTTGGACTCGGGTGACGAAACCATGATTACAGCCATGGGAATGCAAGGTAACACAACTCCTCATACTGGTTCAAGTTCTACTCATGTTTCTAAAGAAAATCATAAAAGAACAAGTGAGTTGTTTCACATCAGAGTTGTGTCTAAGCATACAAATATTGAAACATTATTTGATCCGGGTTCTCAAGTAAATTTGATCTCAGAATTAGTTGTTAAGAAGTTGGGCATACACTGACTAAACCTCACCCCAAGCCTTATCCTCTTGGATGGGTATGTGATAATGCTAAGCTACAGGTGACTAAGCAATGCAGGTTAAGGTTTTCTATTGCCTCAAAGTTGATCGATGAGGTGGACTTAGATGTTTTTCCTCTTGACATCTGTGGTATCGTATTGGGAATCCCATACTTGTATGATAAAAAAGCAGTATTCTTCCGTCACGAGAACAGGTACCATCTGACCAAAAATTGGGTGGAGTACATCATGAGAGCTCACAGTATTAAGGCTAACACCACTCTTGTTAGTGCAGGACAGATGAAGAGACTCGTCAACACTAATAAGAGATACATGCTCATGGTTTTGAGAGCAAAAGATGATGAAGCATCCGATGCTTTCAAAGGTTGTGATCCTTCTCATAAAAAGACTATGATTGATACTGTGGATAACTATGATGAAATATTTCAGGAACCTACAGGTTTGCCTCCCAAAAGGGAGATTCAACATGAGATCCATCTCCAGCAGGATTCCCCTCTTCCTAATGTGGGCATGTATAGGTTGTCTGCAGTTTGATTGGTAGAGATTAAGAAGCAGGTTCAATACTTGTTGGGCCTAGGAGTGATAAGACCCAGCTCCTCTCCATGTGGTTCTCTGATTGTGTTGGTGATGAAGAAAGATGGCACATGGAGGATGTGCATTGACTATCGGGATCTCAACAAGATCACGATCAAGAATCGATACCTTCTTCCTTGCATAGATGACTTGCTTGACCAGTTGAAAGATGCTGTGTTCTTTACCAAGTTAGATTTGCGCAGTGGCTACCACCAGATCAGAATTGCAGAAAGTGATGTGTGGAAGACAGCCTTCAAGACCAAGCAAGGTCTATTTGAGTGGTTGGTGATGCCCTTTGGGCTTTGCAATGCACCTGCAACGTTCATGTGGGTAATGAATGATGTTTTCCGGCCATTCTTAGATAATTTTGTCATTGTATACTTAGATGATATCTTGATATTTAGCAAAACTTGGGAAGCACATGTGGGGCATGTAAAGCAAGTATTAGATACTTTGAAAAAGGAGAAATTGTATGTAAAATTGTCAAAGTGTGAATTTGGCAAAACTTCATTAGTTTACTTGGGTCATATTGTAGGAGGTGGAAATTTAAAAATTGATCGTTCAAAATTTGATGTAATTGTCAATTGGCCTAAGCCCACTAACACTACTGAAATGAGAAGCTTTTTAGGAGATGTTCAATATTGGAGAAGGTTCATTCAGAACTTCTCATACATAGCATCTCCTTTGCATGCCTTAAAAAGTGTAAAGAAAGCCTTCCAGTGGGAAGGTAAGCAGCAGAAATCCTTCGACACATTGAAGGGAAAGATCAGCACCGCCATAGTCCTAGCCTTGCCTAATTTGCAACAACCATTTGAGATAGAGACAGATGCCAGTGAATATGCCATGGGGGCAGTATTGATGCAGCACCGCAAGCCTATTTGCTACCATTCAGATACTTTTACTCAAGCAGTGATCAACTACCCCACCTATGACAAAGAGTTGTATTCTTTGGTTTAGAGTGTCAAGAAGTGGAAACACTACTTGATGGGTAAGGAGACGATCATCCATACCGATCATCAGCCCTTGCAGTATCACCAGTCCCAGACTAAACTCTAGCAAGCTCATCATTTCAGGTGGATGGGATTCCTTCAACAATTCCATCTAGTGATCAAGTGCAAGAAGGGCACTAGTAACAAAGTGGCAGATATGCTCTCTAGACCTCCTATTGTTGCATCTATTGTTTTGAAAAATGCTTCTTTGTCCCATGAAAGTTATATTGAGTAGTATGCTACTAATGATGATTTCAAGGAGATTTATAAGAAGCTAACCAATGGCACACAGGTGGAAGACTACTATTTGTAGGGAAAGTTGCTCTATCATTTGGGCAAGTTATGTGTTCCTATCAGTGAGAGTCCATGTAATAAGAGAAGCTCATACTTCTCTTGTATCAGGGCATTTTGGGGTAGGTAAGAATTTGGCTCATTTGCAAAGACTTGTGTATTGGCCTTGCATGAAAGAAATTGTAACAAAATATGTAAAGGGGTGTGTGATGTGCTCTACTTGTAAGCCCACTAATAGAAAATTGGGGTTGTACTCACCACTTCCTGTTCCTTCCCATCCTTGGGAAAGCATTTCCATGGATTTTGTGGGGGGGTTTCCTATGTCTAGGAGGGGTCATGACTACTTGTATGTGGTCGTGGATAGGTTTGGAAAGATGTGTATTCTTATGCCATTTAAAAAGCAGGTCACTGTAGAGTAGGATGCTTCTCTTTTCTTTCAACATGTATGGGTTCACTTTGGACTTCCTATGTCCATTATCTCGGATTGGGACTCCCGATTTTTTGGAGAGTTTTGGACAAAGTTATGGTGTATGATGGACACCAAGCTGAAGAGGAGCACCACTTTCCATCCACAGACCGATGGACAGACAGAGGTAGTCAATAGGACATTTTTCCATTTGCTTCGAGGCTATTGCAACAACCATCCTAAGTTATGGGATGAACAGATCCAGTATGTGCAGCATGCCTACAACAGGGCTATGCATTCTTCCACTCAGAGCTCATCATTTGAGACATGCTTTAGGTACTTTCAAAAGACTCCATTGGACTTGAATTATGGGAGAGAGGTTTT